>JAGWCC010000113.1:600000-922108 GCA_022651775.1 Drusus annulatus
AGACCACTATTCCAAATCGAAACGTTGCTTGAAATGGCTTAAGTCGTGTATGGTGACCAGATATTTCAGCCAGGTGTTTTCTAACTTTCTTCATACCAATCCTTCTCCTCCCCACTTTCTTCAGCCTCATAATATACCTCAATCAGGTATGTCATAGTCCCATTGACTCCAGACGGTTGGAAACAGTTGGAAATTTTGTGGATGTTTTCATATAAAAGTAGAAAAAAAAATCTGCATAAGATAAGTTGTTCTCAACACTTTAAATAAACAATTCTAGATGATATCTTCCACGAGCATTTACTAGTGCGGAATCGCTTAAAATAACGAAAAAAAAACAACATCTGAGGCGTAACATCGCCAATTAATCTGTTTGTAACAGCCGACCAAGTTAATTAACAGATTACTTACAAAAAATTTACTAACTACTCCAAAAGAAATGAAAAATGAGGAATTTAAGAAAATTTGGAAGGAAATTATTCCAGTAGAGCGAAACAATAATCATTTCATCAAATAAGTGCACTTTTTGTACTATTACCATTAATCACTGTTGCAACATGACGCTATGCTTTTGCAGGAGATTTATACAATTTAGTTATTATATTTTCGTAGAAATCCATCACTTTGTGGTTTGACATATTTAAAGAAATTAAAAAATTACTTTGCATATTTAATATGTGTCATAACACATTTAGTTAATATAAAATAAAATAAAGTAAATTTGCCGCACGTTTCAGAGTGGTAGATACTATACGTATCGCCCTAGTAAAAGACCACCATTCAGAATTGAAACGTTGCTTGAAACGGCTTTGGTGACCAGATCTTAATAGCCAGGTACTTCCTAACCTTCCCCTTCCTCATCTACTTCCCATCCCCACTACCTTCAGCTTCACAACATGCATATATACCATAGTCTCACTGGCTCTGACGGTTGGGAGCAGTTGAGACTCTTGTGCGGTATTCAAGTAAAAAAAAATAAGATTACGGATATTATTTTAATTTTTATGACTGACTGGTTTCGCTTAGACTAACCATCATCAGGGTAAAAAATTAAACTTAACAAAAAAATGTCGTTTTGTCTCTTTTAATTTATATTATCTGTCTCTTTCTCTTTGTTCCTTTGTTATAATTCAAATGTTTTTCTCATTGTTTTGTTATTTTATTTAATAATTTATTCTCCCTCTATATGTATATATAACCGCATACTTTTTATATTTTTTTCAGTTCAATTTTGTACCCTGATTATGCTTAGGCTAAGCAAAACCGGTCTGTCATAAATATTAAAATAATATTCGTGGTCTTATGGTATACAATGTTATTTTCTCATTTGTTTATTATATTTTATTTTAATGCAGTTTCTACTGCTAGGTTATTATTATTTATAATGGCATTATAGCGCTTTCAAGGCAACATCGTATCTTTATTTATTAAATGAAAATGTTGTGTGTATAAAATAAATTCTGATTGAACACGACCGCAGAATTAATTCGTCCAATGATATTTTGCACTACGTGTAGAGTGTTATGGGTAAGCCTTTGTTGGCTTTGTTAAACACTTGGAGCAACAAAATATACTATATTTTTAATGCATTTATCTCAAAATAATGGTAGAAATTCACTTATTTTGTACCTTTCGCTCCGTTGGCTTTTACACCTTCACCAGTGACGGATTTGCCTTTGTTGAGGCCGGAAGCTATTAACATTTGAAGCTTTGTCAATTGGGAGAGGCTTTATACTTCAAGTGAAAAAATGTGCTCGTTTGGAACTCACGTCTTAATTTATGCTACTAGTCATTTGAAGACTTACTTTAAATTAAACAAATACGACAAACGTTTTAAAAACATCAATCACTTTGCGGTTTGACATATTTAAATAAATGAAAAAATAACTTTCTAAACATACTCGTATGTAACTTGGTATACCAATATATATATATATATATATATATATATATATATATTTTTTTATGACTGACATGTTTCTCGCTTAGTTCAAGCAAAATCAGGGTAAAAAAATAAACTAAACAAAAATACAAAGTAAAAAAAATATATATATTATTCGGTAGAATTCTAGCAAATTATTTCTATTTTTAATAACAGCTGTTTCGGAATTTAAGGCTATTATCAAATCTTAATATTTACTCCATTCAGTCGTCATTCATTCATTATACAGTTTTATAATATATTAGATGTGAGGATATTATTTGTTTATAGTTTTTATGTTCAATTTGTAGAACTCCATTTTTATATAATTTTTTTTTTCTTTGCAAAAGCGATAAAGAAACACAAAAATGGTAATCATAATTATACAAAGATGAAGGTAACAATAACGGACAAAATAAAAATAAAAAAGTTCTAAGTAAGTACATAATATAGTTAAAACCGAAAATTTAGTTCTTGCTGAACTTTCTATAAGGTCATGTGAAAAATATCCACATTTCTTGCGAGGCAGTCAATTAACCTTCTAAGTTTTCCCAGGGGAATCACCATTGGTAAGTTTGTTCTGCATCTGGGAAGAAACAGATTCCTGTGTTGGCGGCCTCGCGTGAAATTATCAGGGACGTAGAATCCATTTTCTTTATTAAAATATATTGATCGTCCGGTTTCGGAAATACCCTTCCTCCATTATAGGACAATATTAAAACTAACATAAGATACAAAATACTGACAAATGTTAGTTTAAATATTGTCTCGGTGATGGAAGGGTACTTCCGAAACCGATCGATCAATAAATATCAAAATAAAGTAGTGAAAAACCAATTTATATGTTTAATTATGGTAATCCACAAAGTGAATGTTTTATATTGATACGTAGAAATTAAGACATGGTAAGAGAGCCCTATTATCGATTTTATCTTCGATTGAATCATAGATTGCGCAATACTTTTACAAGAATTTTGTCGCTAGAAATGTTCTAACCGCACTAATTGTAGGTAGTCCGGCGCTGAACAAAGTCTTTTTTGATAATATTACATAAACGAATAATTATCTTCGGTTAATCAAGTGGTTTTAATAAATAATTTAACATACATACTGATACTGATGATAAGGTTTATCTTAATGCGTAATTACTGTAGAGTAGAAATTGCTTTCTCGCAGTCTAATTACCAAACTCTCTAGCTATTATGTAGTCACGTTTAGAGCATGTTATTTTTACGGATTATTATCACGCCGTATAATTATACTGCAATTTTCAAGAAGCTGAATCGAGATTTTGATACAGTCCGACGTCTCAATGTTTTCTGTTGATGCTGCATCAACTCTGAGCTGATCCGTAAAAACAGAAATCACCTCTAAATAATATTATCTCGCTGATTGACCAATTGGTGCTTTGTGTGAATTTTTCGATTGAATTAAGCCGAATTAAAAGGGATTTTTTCGACCGACAGAAATTTAATTATAAACGACCAATTTTTTGTAGTATTTTTTCGTAGTCGTAGCGTGATCTGGAAAATAGCCGAGATAGTAAATAATAAGTAGTGACTACTGCATGTAACATGCAGAATGAAAGGTGTTGCAGTGATAATGGTGTTCTTTATAGTTACAGTATTTTTTTGCAGGAGAGTTTACATCTGTCTAATTTATTCTCCTTACATCGACCAAGGTTGATCAAAGTAGATTGGTCCATATGATGAATGGATTCTCCTCTTAGCAAAAATCAAACACTGTTGTGGGCGAGATATAAAATCACAAAGCATCATCACCGAAAAGGAATCATTACAAAGCAATCTAAAATATTTCTAAAGAATTTATAAAATATTAAATGCAAAGGTACAATTTTATTTTCGATGACAAGTTGACTTTGTATGATTTATTTTACTGCCCATCTTTCATTGGCGTTTTCACTTTATACTAAACTAGATTTAAAAAAAAAAATCAGATATTAAATTGTCAATTTTGAGTTTTTTTTCTCCATATTTTGGAATTTATGGTTTTAAAGTTTGTTTTGTAGAACTCTAACCATTTTAATTTTAAGGGGTTTTTAAAATTTTTATTTAAAGAATAATAATTATTATTTTAAATTTAAAAAAAACAATTTTTAGTTAAAAGTTCTGCTAGGTAATTATTTTTACGCATGACAGCTGTTTCACCTTCTGAGGACATTATCAAACTGCAGAAATAGTAGCAGAACTTTTAATGAAAAATAAAAAATAATAATATCTATTGTTTAAATAAAATTTAAAAAAACCAAAAAATAAATAAAAGAATATTCTTAAGATTAAGAATTTTTTTTTAGAAAATGAGTTATGTGATTCTGGTAACGCCGGGTAGTAAATACTAGTGTCATATATGTTGGATTAAAAGTTCAAAAAACGTTGAAACATAAACCTACACCTTAAATTATTTAAAATATGTTTTTTATAGTTTTAGTGTTTAATATATAGAACTCCATTTGATTTTTGTTTATAATTCAGTTGAATTTAACTTAATATTATTATTATTTAGTTCTGCTATTTTCAGTGACTGCTATTTCGGCGTTTAGGGATATTATCAAACTGTCTTAAACTGACATCATAAAAAATATAAAACATTGAAATATCGACGCTTGAATGAGGCAAAAGGTTTTAAGCGATACTTTAGTCAAAATTGAGTTAAATGTGCAGTTTTATTTTTTGCATCGATTGCTCAGACTCTTGTATAGTTATGAATACTTTTGTGGCCTTTTAGTCATCTGAAGTATATTATGTACCGTTTTGGGAGAAGGCTTGACTCAAGTGACACAATTTTGAGACTTTATTTTTTAGCTTTTGTCGCTTCAGGTAACTCGATGTGAGCATTGAGTCACTTGAGTTGACTTTTTTCAAAATCCAACCACGGTACTGAAGACACGATGAATTTTTACAGTAAAAAAAACTTTTAAAGTGCTCTGGTGTAAACTCAAAAAATATCGTTTCAGCTCTCTTGCCTTTCCGGCATCGATATGATGTTGATAAAAGTCTAAATGATTAGACTTTTCAGAGCACAGCCTCTGTTATTCCATGCAAAAACTATTGAGCAGTTAAACGCCGACGTTTTCAATTGCAACCAATGCAAATCGTGATTGTTTAAAAGTTATGATCCAAAAAAGATCGCCAGAAATTATATAAGACGCAAGTAAACTTAAAATACCAACCACAAATTTCTCACCAAATACGCCAAACAATGCCGGCTAAGGCATTTTCGGCAAACGGAACTAATAATGGGGAATATTTTATTGATGTATTGATTTCTGTCAGAAATGTTGCTTATCATTTTTAATAACACGCCAAAATTACAGCAGTCTGGTCGAACACTCATTAAATGCATTATTTGGAATGAGAAATTAATCTATGCATATAACTATCTATGTGTTTATTTAAATTACAACTGGACGCGGTGAAACTCAAAAAATAAATAAAAACTTTCTCGTTGAGATGAGTAACATTATTACATCTCTGTGACGTACCTACTCGGAAGGAAGATTGTCTAATTAAAAGTAAACGTATAAGATTATGCACCGTCTTGGCGAATTCGTCTGGCACACAGAACAGATAAACCGATGGAATAGATAGTGTGCTGTGGGCGCGTCTACGTGCCCTAAAGAAAGTTTTTTTCCTTACTTCTACATTTTGAAATATAGAAATTCTTTTTTGAACAGAAAATCAATTTCATTTACCTGTCTGGGGCCTAAGAACAGAATGGTGTCTTGCAAATTGACGACAACAGTTTTTTTACAAATCGGTATTGATCACACTTCTAGTGATAATTTATTCAGTGGTCTGTTACCATTTTGGCGAAATGTCAAAAAAGGAGGGCTTGAGAATTTTTTTTATATTACAGATTAAATGTGTTTCAAAATTAAATAAAATTATCTCAAAACAATCTTCAAATTGCCTTTAGTAAACGTAGAAACCTATAAATTTCTTGATTTAAACATGTCTGTGTGTTTCAGTTTGTAAAAAGCAAACGAATAAAGTAATTTACATATTTTGAGATTTTGCCGAGTATCCATGTGGTAAAGATGTTTGTATTATTGGAATTAAGGGTCAGAACGACCTCCGTAATTGAGCGGTTAAGATCCACGACGACAAACCTAAAGGTCACAGGTTCAAATCCCAGCGTGCGCAAATAAAAAAATTTATTGAATAAATTTGTAGTATTTCACAATTAATTCATAAAAAAATAATACATAGTATATTTGTTGCACGTTCCAGAGTAGAAAATACTCTCATTATCACCCTAGTGACATACAACCATTCAGAACCAAAAAGTTGCTTGAAATGGCTTTACCCGTAATTGGTGACTAGTTTTGAATATCTTACACCTTACCTCTCTCTATCTCCTTCTCCTTCCCGCTACCTCCAGGCTTAAAACGAACCTCGATTGAAGATGCCCTATACAAGGGCTGAAGCGCCATTTTGAGAGGTTTACACCAGAGCACTTTAACTTTTGTTTTTGTATTTTTGTTGTCGCTTAAGCCCTTTTGCGTTTCCAGTGACGAAGTTGGGAAAGAGAATTAGAGGTCGTCTATAGATGAGATAGGCTGATACCCCAAAGAAAACAGTCAGCTACGGATTTTTGATACTCTTCAAGATTTGATAAAATTGAAAATATTTGAGATGGGCCTAGATCCAAAGCTAGACGTTAAGAAACTTATGAACAATAATGTGTTAGTAGGTTCTCTACTTATTTTTAAGCTTTCCAAATGTGGTGTTTGGTTGTAAAACATAATAAACTTAATTAAATTAATTGGTTCGTTAACTGCCTACATAATTGAATACTTGTATTAATTAAGGCACTAAGTGCCGAAAACTAAAAATGCCGTGTAGAGTAAAAAAATACTAATTTGTCAAATAAAATTATATGTAACACACCTTTTGAAAGAATGTTTCTTAATGGTTTAAAGAAAGCAATCTCGACACTTTCCATCATTTAAAAACACAAATTAATTTCCCATTTCTATAAAATAAAATAATATAATACAATATCAGTTTTGAATTAGTCGGCACTTAGCACTTTAATTAATATAAGTATTCAATGCATAGTGTATTTTAATTACATTGTAGCATTTTGGCCAATGAAGTGTAGCCATAAGATAAGAGTTATGAACGACCAAGAGAAAGTCAATTATTATTTAACAAACAAAAATCGAAAAATATTTTGTTGAAAAGTGAATAGAAGAAAATGCGTTTGAATAATTTACCTGAGGCGAAGGAAGTAGCAGCGGTACAGCAGGTGACTTGAAAATGATAGATGGATACAGACGTATCTTTTTGATTCGTCATTCAAGGTAATTCTCCTTCACTCAATAAAGTGTTGAATTTTAGTAAAATTATTATAATTTCTTTGTGGAGGGAATAATATCGTTCAGAATGACGAATGCATACAAAGTGTACTTAAAAACCATTTCATTTTACAATTCAATACTAAGATAATAACGTAGCCTTCTACCAATATGCTTATACCTTTTTTGATATAACAAACATCCAGCTAAAAACAGAAAAAATAATTTTAAATTTGAAAACCACTTTAGTGGCTTTAAAGCAGTTTCACCACAGTTTGACAATTCCTCAGGAAGGCAAAATAGCCAGTATCTCGTTAAAATAATAAAACAACAGACATTTTCGCTCATTAGCGCCCTTGGGGGGATTTTCCCACAAAAACGGTGCTATAAAAAGTTATCCATTTATTATTATTTATTTAGTTATCTTTGTTAAATTTTATTATAAATGATTACCAAACAAAAGTTCGTGTATTTAGGAAGTATGTTTACAAGAGACGGAAAGGCTGATTTTGATATTGAAAGAAGGGTGAATGCAGGAAACTCCATTAATGGAGGACTGAACGCTGTTACAAAAAAAAAATATAAATTGTCCAAAGAAGACGAAACTAGCAATCCACAATGGAGTGCTTATACCAATTGTTTTGATGTAAAAATGGCATGTATTTGTAATTATTCAGTAAAACTGGCAGAGGAAGGATGAAAAAATGAATGCTGTGAAATGAGATCTGACGGTAAAACCATGTATGACCGTATTACAAATAGTGTGGATATCCATGGAAAGAATACTAAAGGCTGATGTGAGCGTAATGGATAGGATTAAGAAAGGGACGCTTAGATGGTTGCCAGGGCTTAAAATGTAGAGAATGAACGAAGAAAAGAGTGTGAAAAGAATATATGATGCGAAAGTGAATGGAAGAAGAAGTCGAGGACGCCGAGAAAGACATGGCACGATCAAGTAAAATCAAATACTTGAATCGGGTCGTGTGAAGAGTCAGAATAACAGAAGAGTATGTATGAGACGATGTATGAATGTAAATGAAGCAAGAAGTGTGTGCCAAGACAGAGTTGTATGGCGGTCCGTCCTCTCTGCCTACCCTTGCGGGGAAACGGCGTGATGGTTAGTTAGTTAGTTAGTTAGTTACCAAACAATCATTTTTGACAAATTTTATTTAAATATATTTTTATTTCATCATTTTTTGTTGTTGCTAACTTTACTAGTACCAGCACTTGTTCGTGACATCAGGGTAAATAAAGAAATACAAAAAAAAATATATATATTTAACACGAGTGACGAAACTAGTAAGCAACAAAAAATAATGAAAAAAACATTTGTTTTAACGTAAAAGTGAATAAAACCAATGTATTTAGTAATTATTCATGTAAAAATATGTAGGTGAAATTCTCCAAAATAAACCCTGAAACAAATTTTGACGTTTATATCCCACCTTTAATCAATACTGACGTTTACGTAGTTTTGAAACTACAGCATGTCTGTAAAATATACTAAATTAGATGATCGGGCGCAAAGAGTTTGATGTAAAAAGAGTTATAAATACAACGCTGCCAGATCTTAAAAGTAGTATTTAAGAAATACCTTAGAAAAAAACCTTGTCGAAAGATGACTAGACTGAAGCGTTGCTCATCTGGGGTCAAGCTTGACTCAATAACAATAGATGGAGAGAAGAGTCTCTTGGATAGGACGTAGAACAAGATAAATAAAACAGTTCTAATACAGACGACAGACGCGCTTCTCTGACGACATCATAATGTACAGTCGAAACAAGGCGAATCAGGAAGAAAAAGGGAAGAAGTAGCAAACTAAAGAGATCAATCTCCCCCTGGACGGCCTTGGTGGTCGACAGAGGTCGCGAGTTCAAACTCGGGGTGCGCAAATAAAACTAATTCAATTATTTTGACCGGTAACTGAGTGGACAAAAGCGTCAGATTCCCACCCGGGCGTCGTGGGTTCAATTCATCTGTACTAGGTAAGTCCTCCATCATTGCAAAAGCAACATCTTCCGCTTGTGATGATGGTAGTAGGAGTCTTTAAAAAATTGACCGGTAACTGAGTGGACAAATTCGTCAGATTTCCACCCAGGCGTCGTGGGTTCAATTCATCTGATGCTAAGTCCTCCATCATTGCACAAGCAACATCTTCCGCTTGTGATGATGATGGTAGTAGGAGTCTTTAAAATAATAAATACATTTACAAATATTATAATGTAAACTATATTTGCGGCACGTTCCCAATGGGTAGATACTTTAAATATCGCCCTGGTAAAAGACCAACATTCGTTGCTTAAAATGGCGTAAGCTGTGTTTGGTGACCAGATCTAAATAGCCAGTAACTAACTTACCTTCCCCTTTCCCATCTCCTTTTCCTCCCCACCACACTTAGCCTCACAACACACCCTGATTGGGGATGCCATAGTCTCACTGACTAGACGGTTGCGAGCAGATGGGACTCTTGTGCGGTATTCACTATAAAAATAAATAAGCCGAAGATGAAAATGATGTCAAAGAAATGTTATCAAAGCTAAACATAAGCAATATATTTATGCACCTGCATATTTGTAGTGATACAGAGACGAAAACCATTTGAACGTATCGTTCTAATTCAAAAGTTAATCTGCATATGTAATTAAGATATTAATGCAATATAAGCGCAGTAAATTATAAAAACTTACATAGCTAATCGTATTTTCCCCAATTCATAACCATCTGTATCATGCTTCGAAGCGTAAAAAGATTGTGAATTATGATTTATTAGTTGTTAAATCAAATTATTTGACACAATGAGATCACGTAATCGGTGTTTCGATATCAAAATTAATTTAATCCGATAAAAGAGCTGCATTTTCCATTTCGGAAATGGCTTCAAATAGCTGTGCGGAAAATCAGATATAAATACAAGCGAAGAGGCTTACAAGTAGCGAGCTGTTGCAATATAAGGAAATAAAAACAAATACGTTTGTTACACAAAACCAATATAACGTAATTTTTTTTATTATTTTTTTTTAAATATTAGTTACTTTGTACATTCAAGTTTGCGAGTAGCTATATATTTCTTTTTTTTTTAACTTTATAATATTTTAACTTATATTTTACTTATTATTTTGATTTATATGCATTTGAAATAATTTTTACAGGCTATTTCGAATTTATTGATAGGTAAAATTTTGATGGTTTCCGACAGCGAATTTCAGGAATTTATAAAATAATAAAACTTTTGTCATATTTAACCCCAGTGCTACGATAATATATGAAACGAGACCGGTTAGTAGCCTAGTTGATAAATGCGTTGAGTTCCCAAACAGGCGTCGTGAATTCAATTCCTCTGCTAGTCCTCCATCATTGCACAATCAAAAATTTCCACTTATTATAATGGAAATAGGAGTTTTTCAAATATTGCTTGGTTATTCGTAATTCGGGATTGCTTAAATTAAAAGAAATAAAATTTCACTTACATAATCCGTAAGCACTCGAGTATCTAGGATCTTGCTGGCCATGATGACAGCTCTAATTAAAATATTATTGGGATGGCGGCACAAGTTGGGAAAGAGAATTAGGGGTCGCCTATAGATGAGATATGCTGATTCCCTAAAGAAAACAGTATGCTTCGGATTGTTGATATTAAATTATAAGATTTGATAAAACTGAAAATATTTGAGATAGGCCCAAGATCCAAAGCTAAACGTTAAGAAACTTATGAGGAATAAAGTTTTAGTAGGTTCTCTACTTATTTTCAAGTTTTTCAAATGTGGTTTTTCGTTGTATAACATAAGAAACTTGATTAAATTAATTAACTAAAAAAACTTAATTAAATTTAACTACAAAACATGTTATTAGCACTTTTTTCTAATGTTACGTGCACGAACGGCAAAATATTTTAAAACATAGCAGATTTTTCAAAAGAAATGACTTATCCAATAAATAATATTTACAAGCACGTAAAAAAAAACAATTTTGAAAAATTCAGTATTACGCAGCAATTTTAAAACAATCAATTTAAATGTTACAGTAATAAAATAACAATATAAATAATAATACTTTAAGTAGACAGTAGGCAAGACCATTGTTGAACTGAAACTTGCCCTTTTCTTGAATTAGTTTCTTTAAATTTAAATAATATTTAACGCAAGATTATTATGTTTGCAGGAATTATTTAAAAAATTTCTCAACATATATTTTTTTCTGTCAGCTTAGAAAATATCCAACGTGATTTTAAAAGATCTGTGGTTACGAAATTCAAATATTGTAAACGTTTTCAAAAAAAAACATTGTTTATAATGTGAAAGGTTACATATTTTTCTATAAATACAAACAACAAAATACACGAAACCCTTGTTGGTGTTATTTATTTAATTTAAGGAAACATTTTCGTTTGGGTGACACATATGGATAAAAAAACGCGAACGTTGCAGATTATTTACGGAATAAAGTGTATAAGCAGTAGATCCAACGCAACAAAAAAGGGATGCTAGAAAATGTTGACTAAATCATTTAAAATAAAATACAAATAAATAAGACCAGTACTCACTTTGTAAAAAAGTTCATGTAATTTTAAAATGACTCTGGTTGAAAAAGGGTTAATACTTCTTTATTCATTAGAAGATTTTCATCATTATCTGTTCCTCATTACGAAAAATTTAAAAATACCTCTGATATGCTTTATTTTAAATTTGCTCTCAAGCCCTAAAAAAAAAAACTAAAAATATACGTAAAAATCAGTAAAATCTTAAGTTGTTATGATATAGTGATTGTGTCCTGCCAGAAGTGACCTACCAGGAAAGTATGTTGCTTTTTATTTATATAAACTAGAAATTAATATTAAGTAGAAAAGATTTGTACTTCTCCCTGGTGGTGATTTTTTTACAAAAACGGCGCCTTATAAATTATCCAAATATTATTATTATTAGGGTTGGGAATTGTTTTTTTTTTTAATCAACATTGATCTTATTCAATGTACCGTTTTAAATGATTAACTATCGTTAAGTATAACGTGCGAACAGTGCCACCCAAATACAACGAAGACAGTATATAAGGTATGTTAAAATATACATAAATTAAATGTCAATTTATTCATAACAGTTATTTATACTCTTACGTGTATTTTAAAACATGTTTAAACAATTTTTTTATAACACGCCTTCTTCCGTGGTAGTTTGAATTAGTTTTACGATATGTTAGTAGAACAGCGGATATAAAAAAGTCTGCGAACTGTTACCTAGTGGAATATAACACAAAATAATAAAAAAGTTACATAACGCGTCTATTATGTATCTCTAGTATAAAGTTCCGTACCGTTTCTGCATAAGTGTTGAAATTTTTGCGAAATTTTAATACAAATTCAACATGAAAGAGATGTAATTGAAAAAAAACGTATTTGATAATAACACTCAAATGCCAAGAGAGTTGAGGTTTATGTTATGTAAAAAATCTAAATAAAAACGTAATCCAACCAATTGTAGGTACAATTATAGTGTTTCGTTCTCCACAAAAGAACAATATCGGTACAAATTAAAATTATTGGATCACTTAAATTACTTCCTATTCTTGGAAAAAAATCTAATTTTTCGATAGTACTATTTCAAAATGATCAACCCAATTTGATTTCAGGTACAATTCATGTAATGGAGAAAATACAAGGAAAATATATTTTATTTTAACATCCAATTAAAGAAAACTGGAAGTAGTTATATATACACGCAGTTTTTCTAAGATTACATCAGTTATTTTCGTGCTGTTTGTGTATTGACATAGAAGGTAGTGTATTAACATAAACGGAATTTTCAATGATGAATATTGTTGTACAACTACCCTTAAATAAATGTACATCAATAAACTGCGCTTAGGTTCTCAATAAAGTCAATTGATTTCTTAAACTACGAACTCTTTGGAACAAAAATTTAGGCTTTTAAGCGTACACAAAATAAAAATTAACTAACTAATTGACTGACCTAACCCAATCATTACATCGTATCTCCGCAGAGATAACCAGAGAGGGTGGACCGCCACACAATATTTCTTGGCACACACTTCTTACTTCATTCACATTCATGCATTGTCTTATACGAGGTTTGTTCAAAAGAAAAGGTGAATTAGGATTTTTTTCGAAAAGTATTTATTTATTCATCAATATCAATTTTCTCCCCTTCAAAGTAATCCCCTTCAGATATAATGCACTTATGCCAGCGCTTCCAATCCTCGAAGCACTTCTGGAATGCGCTTTTCGGTATGGCCATCAGCTCGTTCTTCGATTCTGACTTTATCAATTGTGGCAAAACGCTTTCCTTTCATTGGTCTCTTTAGTTTCGGGAATAGGAAAAAGTCGCAGGGAGCCAAATCTGCTGAAAACAGTGGTTGAGGCATGATTACGGTGTTGTTTTTGGCCAAATAATCACGAACAAGCATTGATGTGTGAGCTGGTGCATTATCGTGATGCAAAACCCATGATTTGTTTTTCCACAATTCCGATCGTTTGAGCCGTATTGCTTCACGCAAACGTTGCATAACTACCTTGTACGAGTAGTATTCCTTATTGACTGTACGACCTGTTGGCAAGAATTCACGATGCACCACGCTATTGTAATCGAAGAAAACAGTAAGCAAAACCTTCACATTTGATCGAACTTGGCGTGCTTTTTTCGGTTTTGGCTCTTCTGGCCGCTTCCATTGGGATGGTTGGGCCTTGGTTTTGACGTCATAACCTACCTACCTACATATATACCTACGTTTCATCACCCGTTATGACCCTTTCGGGAAATCTGGATCGTCGTTGACGTCATTCAACAACTCCTGAGCGATACTAATGCGACGTCGCTTTTGCTCAAAATTTAACAACGGAAACAAACTTCGCTGCCACACGTTTCATGCCCAAAACATCCGAGAAAATTGCACGGCATGAGCTGATTGATATGCCAACATCCTCTGCAACTTCCCTAATAGTGATTCGACGATTTTTGACAACCATTTTCTTCACTGTTTCGATGTTTTCTTCGTTTGTTGACGTGGCTGCAACTCCAGGACGATCATCGTCATTAACATCTTCACTTTTTTGAGACAAAGTAGACTCGCCGAATGCTACAGTCAAAATTTTAAGTCCGTTGGAGCACTTTATTCCATTTTTAACGCAACATTTAATACACATTCTTTGATCCATTTTTTTCAAAAGTAACAAATCTAAAAACACACAAAAACGTGACTAACCTTTCCAGTTGTCAAAAAGAAACCAGTAATCCAAAATGGCTGATAATGCTAACATATGATAACAATGTATACCAACATAACAAAAAAAAAACGATAATCGAATGTACACAGCCCGCGAAAATTCGAAATTCACCTTTTCTTTTGAACAGGACATACTATTCTGTTATTCTGACTCATGACATGACCCGACTCAAGTATTCAATTCACTTGATCGTGCCATGTCTTCCTCTACCGACCCCGTCTTTTTCTACCATTTACTTTCGCGTTACACACCATTTAAGCGTGCCTTTTGTAATCTTATTAATTATGCTTTTGTCAGTCTTGTATTCTCTTCGAATTTTCACTTTTTTAACACGTGGTTTTACCACACATATCCCAGGGATCACATTTCTACAGCATTCAGTCTACTTACATCCTCACTCTAAAAATAAAAATAAAAATCATTTGGCTAGCTCCAAGAGTAAATCTCGTATAAATGTAATCTGAATTTTGATGCTAACTTTGTAGATATGGAGTTCAACACGAAACATTGATATGAATTTTGTCGACAATGTCGGTAATTTGAAATCGTTCCCCCGCCCGACTGCAGAACGCCAACGGACAAACGACAACTCACGTTGATTAAACATGCTTGATTAAGTCGATGTGAGCTGTCGTTGCTGTATCTGCAGTGGGGCTCAGGAATGATTTTAAATTACCGACATTGTCGATAAAATCTTTATCGATGTTTAATGCTAGGGCCCCCGTGAATATTGTCTGTTCGCTAAGTAGCCGCGCGTGAGTTTTACGGATTGTGATTACAAAGTTCAAGACCCACCAAACAAACGACAAGTTACCGAGGTGACAAATTAATAATAATAATTAAATAAACGAAATTTCACATTTACCACAGCCTACAAAAATCTCCCTTAGGTTGGTGTTATTAGTTATTACGTTTTTACTAAAGAATAGCACCGTATGGTGCAATCCACCCTTTAGCAATACCGTTAACCCAAAGTAAAAAATGAACAAAAAAATACTACGCGAAATGAACACAGGAACTTTGGACCAAATATGGCAAAATTATAGTACATATCTGTGTGGAATCGAAATTGATATATTACTGTAGATAACATATTGTTTCGGAGATTCTTCGTTATAAATATATTGTTCTCACAAAGAGGATTTCCAAACAACAGCAATATTTTATAAACAATATCAATAATATCACTATCACAATCAATTAATTTCGTAGAATTATTAAACACCACCAATTGGTTTGATTTGGTCCAAAATGTATAAGAAACTATTTAAATTGTATATTATCAACGCCTTTCAATCTACATTGCAAACCAATGTTTCAGATGTTTTCTGGTCATTATCTGATTTTTTTTCATTTCACTTATATAAAGTTTACCAAGATTATGTTTTTATTGTTTCTCTTAACAATAAAGATACATAGGTACTTACCGAAATTGCATAAGGCGACAAAAACTTGTATTAATGGTATAAAATTGCACTTGCAATAACAGTGTATCGATGCATTTACAGGAGATATTCGTAATAAAAGACAGTCGTTTTTTAAATTGTTGTAAATGGAATTTCTTTCCCAAAAATATATTTAACTTTTTCTCACAAAGTAATGTAGGTAGACATTTGGGAATTAGCTAAACCAATTGTTTTTATAAAACCACAAAAATATTTATTTCCATGAAATTCCATTGTTTTCACGTTTTTAAATGAAAAAAAAAAACACGTTACCCACGTATTAAAACGTTGATTTGTATTTTCGTGATATTCAACCGTTTTCCTCACTTATTAGCATATATTTATATTTTACTATTAAAACACAACTGGTATTAGGTGTGGGAATTTAAAGATTGTTTTTTAAATTCGATTTTTTCAATTAACATCAGTACCATTTTTTTAAATTTCTCACTCGTAAGCACTCGCAAAGAAAACTATTTATTATCAATCAATAATGTATCAAGATTTAAAACTGCAAATCATATTACCCCTCTATATTCACACGAGTTACATGTATCCTACGAAATTTAATTAAAGTTATTTTGGCAGAGTTTTACTATTTTTATTAATTGATAAAAAGGTGCCCATCAGGCCCAAGGATTAAAGCTTCACTGAAATATAAAAACGAAAAGAGGAAATTTTGTTTCACGTACAGCATGAGAGGGAACGTCTGTGCCAAATCAAAAAGAGATATATTGGTCACATTCCCAGAAATGAAAAAAAAGCCTATTTTGAAGGGGAACGATTGAGGAAAAACTTCAACTCGGGAGATGGCAATTACTACAATTGCTCAGTTATTTGAAGAACTGATAATGGAGAGAAAAAATCCCTCTCTCTATCGCTTGCCTACGAGACTCATGTTTCAGCAAAGCTTTAATTACCGATTGATTAAAGAATCCAAAACGTATTTTTAAGAAACTTTCGTATCATTCTCTTAGTATCAAGCTTTAAACTAAGACATGGAAATAAATCTCCCTTTTCACTAAAATAGATAAGTAACTCCACATGATTCAGGGGTCGTACTCACGGGTAATAATTAATAAACCTATCTAAAATACAGACCCTAATATATCGCTGTGCTAGTTCAATACTATAATAAGTCAAAAAAATAATATTTTTTGATTTGTTATAGTATCGTGCTGAAGGTAGTGTGGGAAGGGGAATGAGATGGGACAGAGGAAGGTTGGGAAGTACCTGGCTATTCAGATCTGGTCACCAAACACGGATAAAGCCATTTCAAGCAAAGTTTCAATTCTGAATGGTGGTCTTTAACCAGGGCGATACTTAGAGTATCTACCACTCTGGAATGTGCCGCAAATATACTTTATGTTATTTTATATGAGTTGGATGTTAAATGTCAAAAAACACATGTTGATTAAACAAAATTTATTTGCGCACGCTGGAAACCCGCGACCCCTGGATTCATAGTCGAGAATCTTAACCACTCGACCACGGAGGCCGTGACAACACCGGGAGTCACTTGATTCAATACCGGTGGAGGGGACATTCTTCCACGATCTGTGTTTTAGTTCTAGTGTAGTGACCTTTACGTAAATGTCTTAAATACATAATCCAAATACTTTTCAAATCACTGTTATGCCTATTATTCCATCATCCATACTAGAATCGATCATTTAATTGCATTTCATGTACATAACGACTTTCTTTTTATAAATTATTTGTTTTCATGACTCTTCAATTCACTGAATAATCAATCATCTTTTGTGGCTATTTCGCTCTTGTTCGACTGCATATTTTGTTATGTACATATCGTTACTGAAAAGGCAAAAGGGCTTTAAGCGACACTGGTCAACAGTGAGTTAAAAATGTAGCTTTTATCAGTTATTTTCTGCATCGAATGCTCTGAAGAATTTTGTGGCCCTTCAGTCATCTAAAATATATTTGCCATTTGGGAGAAGGCTTGACTCAAGCGACACAAGCTTAGGACTTTTTTTAGCTTTATGTTGCTTCAGGTAACTCATTGATAGCATTGAATTACCCGAGTTTAACTTTTTTTTAAATCCAACCAGGACTGAAGACTTTTATTGTAAAAAACATAACTTTTAAGTGCTCTGGTGTAAACTTCCCAAAATGGCGCTTCAGTCTTTTTGTCTTTCCGGCGACGTTATAGTATACGTATTTAATAATCATTTTGTGTTGATATGACTTCACTACTAATCAACCATAACCCTACCAAAAATATGCAGCAATCTAAACACTGATTTACATTTAATTATTTTTGCAATTAATTTGTTCTCTGTTTATATTTTTTTATTGATCTATAAAAATAAAACATGTACTTTTTGCATGGATTTTTAAAATTTGTAGCCTTATTAAATTTGTCGCCGTCAAGTATGGTGTAGATCGAAAAACATTTCAATGTAGTGAACTTTCCGTTACTTCGATCGCTGTAACTAATTATTTCAATAAATGATAACTCATTTATTCATAGCTTAAAAAATTGAAACAAAAACCAAATATTTTGTGTTTACATATACATGGCCTGTTCAAAAGAAAAGGTGAATTTTGAATTTTCGCTGGCTGTGTACATTCGACCATCGATTTTTGTTCTTGTTTTGTTGGTACACATATGTTTATCATATGTTAGCATTATCAACCATTTTGGATTAGTGGTTTGTTTTTGACAACTTGAAAGGTTAGTCATGTTTTTGTGCGTTCTTCGATTTTTTACTTTTGAAAAAAATGGATCAAAGAATCAAATCCATGATTTGTTTTTCCACAACTCCAGGACGCTCATCGTCATTAACATCTTCTCGGCCTTCTGTAAAGCGCTTGTACCACTTATAAACACTTTTTTGAGACAAAGTAGACTCGCCGAATGCCACACTCAACATTTTAAGTGCGTTGGAGCACTTCATTCCATTTTTAACGCAAAATTTAATAAATATTCTTGGATTCATTTTTTTCAAAAGTAAAAAATCGAAGAACGCACAAAAACGTGACTAACCTTTGCAGTTGTCAAAAACAAACCACTAATCCAAAATGGCTGATAATGCTAACATATGATAAACATATGTGTACCAACATAACAAAAAAAAAAAATCAATAATCGAATGAATACAGCCCGCGAAAATTCAAAATTCACCCTTTCTTTTGAACAGCTCGTACATTAAATTACGTTTATTTTATTTTGGAAAACTATATTTTCGTTTTCTTTATTATTATCTATTAATCTCACCTTTATTTTTAACACAAACTAATACATCCATTAAAATAATAAACACAAAATTTTTACAATCTTTTAAAAAGCACTTTGGAATATAAATATATAACATAGTATTTTTTCATGTAATGCACTCACGGAATAATATTTATCACTCTAATTAAGTCATAAATTTTTTCGTGGAAGAAATTTAAATATTTTATTAATGATAAAATAATTTATTTTATTATCAGGTCTCCTATGAAATTTTATACAAACCATCACAACATTTTTCAAACATCTAGAAGGCTGTTTAGCGAGGTTCGGAACCAAAAGTATTATTTTCGAAACGCTGCCCTCTGTGAGAAGCTGATGGAACTGAATAAGTACGGATTCAAATGCCAATAATATTATGTTTACCCACCGAGATGGAAAGCTGTTTAGAGCTTTGCATGAAAATTCACTGCTCGTGGGGTAAAACATAGTTCATTTGAAGTAAATCTGAAGTTGACTCTTCGTGGCATATGGCATAATGAATTAAAATAACTCACGTATTTTTTCTTTTTATGTTTGCATGTTATTAATATCCGTTTCCTCTTTTACTGGGTTTTATTTGTGTAATTAAATAAAACGTAAGTAATTATTTTAGCTGCATACTCACTTTATTGTTTACTTGATTAACCTGATTTTGGAGAATTTATGTATTTTTTTATTTTTGATATTTTTTAGTACTAGAGTAAGTATGAATATTTTAAAAATCAACAACACTCGAATTGCTCTGATAAACTGGGCTCTTCAACTCTTCGTGGTCCTGTGCTGCATGAATGATTAGGAACACAGACTTTCCAAATAACTTGGCATATTTTATATTAAAAAAACTTTAATAATTTAAAACATATATTTTATGTGTATTCCGTACAAGAGTCCCAACTGCTCCTAACCAACTGAAGCCAGTGGGAATATGGAATCCTCAATGGAGGTATGCTGTGAAGCAAAGTGTAGTGGAGAAGTAAATGGGACGGAGAAGAGGAAGGTGGGAAAATATCTGGCTATTCAGATTTGATCACCAAACACGGTTAAAACCATTTCAAGCAAATTGTCGATTTTGAATGATAGTCCTTCGCCAGGGCGATACTGAGAGTATCTTCCACTCTGATGATGGACTAACGATCCAAAATATCATGAAAATAAATTATGCACTAATTTTTTTCCTTTTTTTAATGATAGACAGATATTTTCCGGTTACGAATAACCTGTCAATATTTTAAATACTTCTACTGCCACCATAATAAACGGAAAATGTTGCTTGTGCAATGATGGAGGACTTAGCTAGCAGAGGAATTGAACCCACGATGCCCGGGTGGGAATCCGACGCGTTTGTCCACTCAGCTACTAACCGATCAACTCAAATTCTAACATCGAATAATTATGTAATTTCAGTCTTCTTCAAGCATTATAATTTCAAAGCTATCTACAAAACTCCAGTTAAATTTTTATAAAATAAAAAAATGACTGACTTTTATAATAAATTCAGATAAAGGTTTAAGCCTTCTCTGTTGATAGAGTGAATAAAACACAGTATACTAAACGCAAGTAATGCCTCAAAGTGACTGTATTTTATTGGAGGAATTGCTTAAACGCTATTGAGAATTTTCTGTTGTTGTAATTATTATATGTGTGAACATACAAAAAAAAGTTTGTGTTTACTTAGTTAAACACCTGGGCCCATACATATAATAAATGGTATAAGAAATCTGTTTCAAATCGGAAAAATGGAATATATAATATATATATATTATACAAATAATAACAATTTGCTTGCTTTATTGTGGGTTAACAACAAAGGCGTGAAAAAATCAAAGAAAACGATTTGATTGTGTGTTTAATGAACCATTATGTAGACATGATTATTAAATTCCTATACGCATTCTTACCAGTGGCGTTTCGTGAATTTTTCTATTTTGTAAAGTTTTATTGCAAAATTGTAACAATCTCACAGCAATAATGTACAGGAGGGAGCGCATCTATACTATCTGTAGTCAGTATTGATGATTTTCGCCTGACTCGTCTAGACCTGGGCGTGGCTAGGACTAGGGCTTGGGTATTTATACATCCATTCATAGCACATGTTGACTTAATGTTTTTATTTATTTGTATGACTACTTTTTCACAGTATTGTTATAAACAAAAATAAAGCATATTACCTAAAAAACCGTTGAGTCATGTCCAGTTTAGTGGCATATCAAAACATGTGGGCGAAGTCCCCTGAAACGCGGGAGACGGAGAACATCCTTAGAATACATAAAAGTTATTTTTTTTTTTTTTTTTACATGAATACCGCACAAGAGTCTCAACTGCTCCCAACCGTCTAGAGCCAGTGAGACTATGGCATCCCAAATTGGGTATGTTGTGAGGCTGAAGGTAGTGGGGAGGGGAAGGAGATCAGGGAAGAGGAAGGTTGGGAAGTACCTGGCTATTCAGATCTGGTCACCAAACACGGTTTAAGCCATTTCAAGCAACGTTTCGATTCTGAAAAGTGGTGTGATGTTTTACGAAATTATTATTGTCTCTTTCTCTCTTATGGTGTACGGCGTATAAACCCGGAGAAAGTGATTTACCCCAAATTTGTAAAGGTTGGGTAAAAAGAATTAGCTCTCTCTCCACTTATTGTTACTTCAAGGTAACAATTTTAATTTTGTACCATTACAGGTAATTTTGGTATTTTGAAGCCGAATTTAATTTAATTATTTTTAAATAAAATACAACAATTCATATTAAGAAAATACAACTTATATAATGAGTTTAATAGAATGAGTTTTTTAACTCCTTGGGATTTATTTACCAAATGTATTTTGCATGTTAATATTTTAATAAAAAAAATATATATATTAATAATCACACATACATAAAGTGCTGGGGTTTCCTTAAGCTATGCTGTATCGTGACCACATTTTAAAATAGTAGGAATTTGCGAACAACTCATATCGCATTATTTAAAATTTCACAATTAAATTTCACAATTAAATTTTACAATTAAATTTCACAATTCAATTTTAAAATTAAATTTCACAATCAAATTTAACGATTGAATTTTAAAATGAAATTTCTCAATTAAATTTGATAATTAAATTTTACAATTTAATTTCACAATTTAATTTTTACCAACCTAATTT
The DNA here is from genome assembly GCA_022651775.1 of Drusus annulatus. Classification (NCBI taxonomy): domain Eukaryota; kingdom Metazoa; phylum Arthropoda; class Insecta; order Trichoptera; family Limnephilidae; genus Drusus; species Drusus annulatus. Next base: position 622,290 of record JAGWCC010000113.1, read on the forward strand.
TTTAAATCATACTTTTTTATTCCACGTAAATTTTAACGTTTTATTATTTATTTATTTTTAAATTCCATACGCCTAGTCTGTAACTGGTTACATACTTATCTTTTATCCACTAAAAACGCCTTTGTATGTTAAGCATAGTTTTTGCTACGGAAAACGTGCTTTAATTGTATCGAAATTTGAAATGTGCATACTCACCTGCTACATAAGTTGATTGTGATGAATGGCCTGTTACAAATTTTGATTGCATAGTTAGTGAAATAAAATGTAACTGCCTTCTATTTCGAAACCAATTTATCGATCGACCCTTTCTGGCTTTTGGAATTTATACTTCGTTTTCTTGAAATACTTAGATATTTATGCGTTTAAAGTTTGAAGGAAATGGATGATGTAAAAAAAGCCTTTTCACCAAACTCGGCAAAAAGCCATTTCAAACAACGTTTCGATTCTGAATGGTGGTATTTTACCAACGCGATACTATGAGTATCTACCACTCTTTATTATTGAACTGCCTTTTTTCACCCTTATCTCGCTTGAAAGCCTTATTGATTCCCATCTGAAAAATATTTAACATATCAAACACATTCATAAATATTTACGTAGGTCTAGTTTTAAGATTTAAAAAGTGTTAAACCTTAGACACTATCGCCTTCATAACTAAAAGTTTATATCATTGATTTAGTCTATTTGTCTAAAAGACAACAAATATCATTATCAAGTAGATATTTTTTTCTGTGTTAAGAAGTCTAAAGAAACAAAAAAAATCTCGAATGGCGAATTCTAGCATTTGTGGAGCCTTTTCATTAAAAAATGTATTGGTATATTCTTCAGCTAATTTAAACAGCATCTCTATGAAAAGCTACGAAATTTGGTGATTTTCATTTATTCATATCTAGTAATAAAGTCGTAGCAATAAATCTAGTAATTATTAATATTTCTATGATTTCTAAAGCGGTCTTACCTTTTTACGTTTTTCTGTCTATCGTATTAGTGATTCGATCGACTTGTTTAAAAATACAATAAATATCTTTTATGCAGTGGTCATAATGAACCCGGGACCTTCGATCGACGGATATGGATATAAGGCATTAGCTCAAACAGAAAGTGAAATGCAAGACAGGCCGTATTGGTTTTTTACACGGTGATATAGACATATTGCCATGGGTTATATTAATATCTGAACGCTTACTAGCAGTTACGAAATTAGGCTATTCAAGTACCTGCAGCGAACAATACCATGGTTAAAAACACTAAGTTTATATTGTTGACGGCTTGTTTGTGGTAAACGAGAAATGTTAAATAACAGGCCGCCTTTGTAACCTTTGTCGTAAAAAGTCGATAATCATGTAACTTTACGGAAATTGTGTTTAAATTGTTGACAATTGGGTACTGAATACTGGGTGATAGAAGATTTAATTTGCTTTTAAATAATTATGTAATTAAATGCAATGAAGGTGAAAAATTTGATACGTATTTTAATATATTCAACGAAATATTTTTTGATTGAAGATTTAAAACAATTGAAAAAAAACGCGTTTTTGCGTCAAATGGAAGATACTCTCAGATCACCATTCAGATTCAACACATAGCAATATTTCGTGACCAGATTTTGTATCTAGGTATTTTAGTAACCTCTCTATTTTTCTTCAAGCAATATTTTAGCTCCTTTTTTTCAGCCACACAATATCCCCTAAGTTGAGGATGCTAAAGTTTCACTGGAACTGCCCAATACAAGAGTCGTATAAAAGCAAGAAAATATGTAAAACATGAATCAAAGATTTTTTATTAATTACGTTTTCGACACCTGGAAAATAAAATATGGAAAAAATTATATTTAGGTACTGTAGGACGAAGGCACCTTCATCGCTAATTTCATGGTTTTAAATAAAGAAAGATATATTTTAAACGGATAAAAACACTGTTACTCTCTCTTCGTGCAAGGGAAAATCTAACCCAGTAATCATCACGTTTCACGATTACCATTGGACGAATGGATATTTAACCGATTCTATGAATTATTTATGGAAATAATGATTGAGGTGGCACTGACGGAGATGTGAAAGAACTTGCCATACGTAAATAACTCCAAGTAAGATCTCAATGGATCAAATTCACGTTTTGTTGTGAAGTTTTGTGGTGAAAGTTGGTAAAAGAAAGAGTGTTTTGAACCAGCCGGTGTCGCGTGCAACGTATTACAACAGCTTATAACTTCAAGTTGTTGCTTTATGTGTAATATTTTTCCGGGGGGCAAAACCCTCTAAACACCCAGTGATTTTAAACCTGCAAAATAATAATCAAAAATTTTAACAGCGTATTATATTACGGTATTTTTTTTAACTGCTCCTCTTGACTTGACTGCAAATTCCATATAATTTTCTCGCAAAGAATTCAACACAATTAGTACAATTTTCTTTGGTATTAACTAAGTAAATGGGATCTCGTGAATCGCTTTCGATCATCAAGTGACAAAACATTCGAAAGTTCTCACAATTTATTATTATTTTAAGTACGCACCTACCAACAAGAAAAATACCGAATCATAATAATTTCGTTCAATGAAAATATATATTTTAAAATAACTAACCATTCAGCATTAAAAAAAAAACCGTTATTACAGATTTAAAAAATGTTTGAGAAACTATTGAGTTAAAATTACTTATCGAATATTAAACATAATTAATAATACTTTATTATTATAACAATGATTTATTATTATAACAAAGTGATCAAAACAGTACATTTCTAATATTTCAAAGTTATAATAAATAATTATGTGTTTTTTTTTCTTTACTTAAATTTAAAGCCAAGTAGACTTTTCATTTTATTTTCCTACTCCGTCAATTTCATTAACTTGGTCAAATTAGTGTTTTCAATTTATTTCTTAAATTACCAAACGATCAATCATTAATAGCGGTTATAATTAATAACGGTTAACAATAATTAACGGTTAATAATAATTAACGGTTAATAATAATTAACGGTTAATAATAATTAACAGTTAATAATAATTAACGGTTAATACTTTGCCAATTTTCATTGCGTTTTTTTGAGAAATATAACCTCAAGGGCAGTTAAAGGCAGAAATGATCAAATAATTTAGATAATACAACTATTTTTTACAACTTGCTACAACAGTTAAGCTGCCAATTTAGTTAAAATCGTTGTGATGCTGCATTGAAAGGGTTACCTCACTTTTGCTTTTACCACTAACGATACTCGGCTTATGGGCCTCACATTACAGAAAACCGCCCGCCAGACTGGATCTGTCATCAGTTGGCTCAGATAACAGTTAAATATAAAACACGTCTCTGAATCAATTATTATAATTAATATCTTGTTAATAAATTGGTAAAATGTGCAGTGTAAGAGCTTTGTTGTTTTGTGCCCTAAGTGCAGGAGTTTTTTCTGTTGCTATCGATGCGTTAAGAACTAATGTAAGTAGTGGCATGTCTTTTTTAAACTGTGGTTTGGAATATAAGTGAATACATTATGTGTACGTTGGTGCAGATAAAATTGAGAGATCAAATCTTCGATATACTTTCTTTAAATTCTCTGATTAAAATGTTAAAAATATTAAAACTGTTTGTAATTTTCTTATGTAATTTTCTTATCAACTGTCTTAATTAAAAAAGTCACGTGATATATACCATAAGATCAAAACGGAAACACATTACTTAGCTTTCTTATTAAATATACCGAAAAGGGGATTTTTTCACGAGAAGAACTTTTGGAGTTTTAAATTAAAATGATTTGAGATAAAATTATATAAAAAGTTACAAAATTAGCTAATATAAAACATGTGTATATAAATGGAGGGTCTGTAACATAATCAAATAACGAAATGAGTACAAACCGTTTTAATTACAATTTAATCGGAAAAATTGAAGAAGGTGTAACAGATATTTGGTTCTTCTATTATATTTTAGGACAGAAAAAAACAAACTTATTTTTACTTATATTTCAAACTACAGTCCAATTAGAGAATTTAATTGCTTGTTTAGAAAAAAATGCTAAACCATTTGCGTTTAAATGAAAAATAAATTTCACAAACAAATCAGTTCATTTTTTAATTGTTACTGGTATGCAGTTTTGTTCATTAAGTTAGTTATACACATATATTGTAAAAAAGTCAAAAATAATTGTCTCGTTGAAAAGTTTTTATGTTATTTTCAGTAATTAGAACACTGAACCGATAAAATAATCATTCATCATAGGTTTTTTTCCGCCAGCCGCCATCGGTTTCAAAACAATTAAATATTGTTCAGATACTATTTTTGGTGTCGTAAAATATCTTTGTTCCCACATTTTTACATTGCAACAGCTACGATTGATGACATCGTAAAGTATTAAATCTAAATTAAGTATGGCATCGGCATTTGTAAAAACTGAACCACGTTGCATCGCGACACATTCTAATTTCCACCGATCATTCCAATCAAAACGATAAATGGCCAATTATTATTTGAGGCTGAAACATTATTGCAAAACTGTATATTCACGTTATCACAATTACAGTAAGTAGTGATTATACTGATAAGATTATGTAAACCAGTTTCTTGCCCACTATATTATCCGCTAACCAGCACAGCATTATACTATTTTGCTTAAAAGAGGGGGATGCGAAACCCGGCGTGGGCAAATAAAATAAAATGTAATTTTGTCATTTGAGATAATCCAACTACCAAGTTAATTTTGGAGAGTGACCAGCATTCAGAGTTGAAACGTTACTTGAAATGGCTTGAGTTCCAAATCAACAGGTATCGGTTTTCGATCATTATAACACAGGGGTATATCTAGAATAACGGGAGAGAAATATGCACAAAGTAAAAAAACCAATGTACACATATCGTCGCCAGAAAGGCGAAAAAGCTGAAGCGTTATTTTGCGTAAATTTGTCTTTATATACAATAAATTTCATAGTTCTTCAATACGGTTGGATTTTGAAAAAAAAGTACTCAGGTAACTCAATGCTCTCACTGAGTTACCCGAAGTGGCGAAAATCAAAAAAAATCCCGAACTTATGTCGTTTGAGTCAAGCCTTCTTTCAAACGGTACATATATTTAAGATGGCTGAAGGGACACTAAAGTCTTCATAATCAAACGAGAGTCAGAGCATTCGATGCAGATTTTTTGTTATTGATTAAAACTGCATATTTAACTAAATTTTGACCAAAGTGTCACTTGAGCCCTTTCGCCTTTCCAGCGACGATATATTTAACTTTCTCGTTTACTAAGCTCTGAAATTTCTTTCCCATCCCAATATGACACTCAAGCGTAACTAAAATATAATTGAAGTAATTTACACATTTTTCTGCGGATTTAAAAAAATATCGTTTGTCGTAAGTAATACATTGATCATATGCCTTTAAACCAAATATTTAAATAAAAAAATGGTCACATGTTGCATTTATCTTAGATTGGATTTTTTTTAATAGTTTCGTGCAAAAATAAATAATTTATAAATTTCATGGCATTTTATAAAATCTATCAAACTAGATTCATACGTTTCACGTTAGTCGTCATGTGACATTGCGTAGTTATCGTTGTGTAATACTAAATGTTTTAATGGTTTCTGCAGAGTTTCGGCCAGGCAGCCTACGAGCCCGACTACTACCCCAACTACTATCCCCAGCAGCAGCTGTTGTCGGTGAAGAAGAAGCCGCTGAGGGATCACGAGAAGCCTCAAGACTTCAGCAAGATCCCCGGCACCCCAGGGGTTGACTATCCCCTATATCACTCCGTTCCTCATACTAATTTCCACTGCGGTGATGTGCCAGTCCACCCAGGGATGTATGCCAACGTTGAGACTGGATGCCAGGTTATTATACTTTTTTTGTCTCTTTTCAGCTTCGTCATTGAGTCAATTGAATGTTGGTGCCTTTGAAAATACTCTTACTGAATTTATAGTTATTGTAATTATATATATGTATGGTTAATATATCAACGGCTTAATAGTCTAGGAAATTTATTGGATTCTCCGGAGTACCACAGGGATCAAGTCTAGGACCTCTACTGTTCTTTTGATACTGTTTGACAAGCTGAAAATAATGCATTTAACATGCCACTTGACTTCATTTGCTGACGATATAAAATTGTTCATGAAGATTTGCAACAGTGGAGATTGCGTTAAATTACAACTAAACATTATTGTAATGACTGCCTGGGCTGAAAATAGGAAACTACATTTCATCATAAAACATGTTTATCTTTGACGTACACACGATCGAAATACCCGAATCAATTTAATTATTAAAATAGTAGATATTTTTTCAACTTTAAAATTTCCCAAGGACCCAGGGTTTGACTGTTTTTGATCTCAACTTACGTTTTCAGATCATATAGAGCAGTTGTCTATATATTATGCTACGAACCATTGAGGTTTTATTAAAAGCAAAAAGTTGACTTAAACCAAAGCCATGACTTCAATGTTCAACTGCATTATAAGATCTTAATTAGTGTACGCATCTGCTATATGGCCCCATACTAGCAAAACAATATGCATGTATGAGAATGCACGGCGAGTAGGTACACGCAATTTACGCAACATGAAGATTTGCTTCCTGAGACACGCTTTCAAAGTTTTCAGTTAAGAAGGAGTACTTTACAGTAACAGCGTATCAAATTATTAATTATTTGATAGATAGTCCATACCTCCCGGAAAGCTATAAGTTGTTCGTACCACATGGCAGAGCATACGCGTTGGCTCAGCGCAGCATGGAACGGGGTATAGTGCTACTAAATAACATCCTTTGGACTATTGATATCTTCTATATAAACCTTGAAGGTTATTTCAGAAGGTCTCTCAAATTTACATATATGTTTACTCATGTGTATTGTAAAACTGGAAGCAGTAAAAAGAAACCAATACATCAACCCTAAAACAATAAGATATCGCCGTAGAAATCATTTGTTTCTATCGCAAATAATAGTTTATACCCAGATACCATATTTAAACCAATTGATTCTTATTGAATTTGCATAAGACACGGTAAAAGTACATTCTTACGAAAGTCAAAGTTGTACAGAAAATTATTACCATTTACGGAAAGATACAATATAGACTTATCTATCTAATCTAAATCGTGCTAACAATAGGTTTGGAATAGAATAGACAACTAAGATATCATTATTTTGTCAATTTTCAATTTAAGTATTAGACGAGGTACTTCTGATTAAGACCAAAATTGTAAGCAGTGTAGAGGTTTTGTTTTTCATTTGAATGACTTATGAAAACACAGTCTGAAGTGACATTATTCAATCAAAACTCTGTTGAAATATTTGTGGTTGAGGCGGTTTACCTGCATATTTCCCATAACGCTGTTCCATACTAGATTAGTTACGTAATAATTTACGTAAATTTTCTTCGTATAATAATTACTACAAAATTTTACAAGAAAAATCTAGTCGACTTTTTTACGAAAAACTTTCACAAAGTTTTTATTTTACCTTTAAAGTTTTAAAATTATTTGTGTAAGGCTGACATAAAATCTATTGTAAGACCTTGTCTACTTTTTAATCTAGCTACGCAATAATGAATAAAAACCCATTCATGCTGGTGTTATAAAAGAAAAAGGAACACTAAAATAATAACGTACAATTAAAACATTGGCAAATTTGTTTTATTAATGCTGTAGACATAATAATGAACAATAAAGTGTCCAGTGTTGTGAATTTATCTTTTTGACGCATTCGGGAGATATTTTTTACCAAAATAAGGCGCTCTTTTATTTATTTTATTAATGCACTAATTTAAATTTAAATCTATATTTGCAGAATTATATACCAATAACAAAAATGTATTAGATTATTAGACAACACGCGATATTTATTTCAATTTAAAAAAAAATTCTTTTAAAAAATCTTTGAAACAAAATTTCAAAAATAAAAAATCTTTGCACAGTTATTATTTCTGTAAGGCTTCGTGATTGCTAGGCGTTTGTTATTGCATGTCACTCCGCACTACAACTAATCTGTGTATTGAATCTACGTTTTATTCAAAGATCTGATATATACCTCGCCTATTCCGCAACAGTTACGTTTAGCGACCCCAATTGCCAAGGTCGTAACTACGGTTATTATAAAATACTAATTTATCCGAGACGCAAACCTCATTTAAATGATTTATGTTTTATTTCAGGCCTACCACACTTGCCACGACGGCCGCGAGGGCGACCAGGGAGCCTCCTTCCTGTGCGCCAACGGAACCTTGTTCAACCAAGAGATCTTCTCCTGTGACTGGTGGTACAACGTAGACTGCGCGCATGCGCCCGCCCTCTACAAGTGAGCAACATAATTAAACTACTAGTTTACTAAACAAATAGCGTGGTAGATGCTAATCGCAGTATTGCCCTGGTGGAAAATCACCGTTCAGATGCAAAACGTTGCTTGAAATAACTTTATTCGTGTGTTGCAGAAACTTGAAAAAACCGTATTGGTTGTATTCTAGTGATTTTTTGTCAGTAGTCAACCATCTACAACACTGAACATATATAACCCTTAGAGGTGCGATCTTTACCGATTTTAAATTAAACTAACGTCTCTAATTTACAGAATTCAAACCAACTAAATTGATGATTTGTTCAGGAAAGCATTATTTTTATTAATGTTTGATTAATTTCATCAGAACTAAGAAAAAAATGTAGAATTTTTTGGGCACATAAACATGCTCACGATATATCTTCCATTGATTTATATTTTCAGTGCCTTTTAAGTACATATATCTTTTATAATTCCTCACTTTAGAATACGTTTTATAAAAATATTTTTTTTGGCTCGATATTGTTTATAGTTTTTTTGTTTAATTTGTCTCCATTTTTTAATTTAATTCCACTATTTTTAGTGACAGCTGTTTCGGCATTTAAGCCAAAAGCTTAACAGTTTGATATTTAACACCGAAATCGCCTAAAACGCCTTAAACGCCGAAACAGGTGTCTAGTGACAAGTGTAAAATAGCAGTAAAAATAATGATACTAAATTTAATTCAATTGAATTATAAAAAAAATTTCAACTCGATAATTTGTTTACTTTATGGAATACAATAATATGACCACCATTTTGATAGAATCAAAGCGGTAACAATATTTAACAATTATTATTCCTTTTATTAATTAATCTTGTTTTATTTTACAGCCTGAATGCTGATCCTGAGAAGAACCCCTTCGCCCCCAAGCCCAAGAAACTAGAAGAAGAGGAACTGAAGAAACCAGTTTTCAACAACTTTTATTAAATAAAAGAATATTTTATTTATTTTTGGTATTATTAAATTCATCGATGTAAATATTTAAACACAATCATTATTTTAATAAATTTCTGCTTTCATTTTTAAGTCTTTTATTTAATATAGGTATCCACCAAACATTGAAATAGACATAATAATGAACATTGGGTAAGGACAAATCGTGTTTCTCTGGACAGTTTAGCTGAGAAACTATGAACGATAAACATTGGACAAATGTCAATAAAACGTAATTATTTTTTTGACCTTTTACTTTTTATTTATTTGGATGTTGCCGTCACTAGGCGTAGAACCTGAAATTTTACATGATTCGAACCCAATAATGTCCATAGAGTTGGTTTATTTTACACATTTTGTTGATGATTTTTTTATTGAATCGTTTTCAAACCACCATGGTTTTAAATATTGGCCTTAACTTTGTTTATTCTTAAACACAAACAATATTTGTTCAATAACGTTCTGTATAATGTATAACACATATTTTATACCACTTACAACGTGTATAAAATGAAGGACACATTAGAGTTTTCTTCACTTCAGCTAAACACAATACTGTGACACCTGGCTAAAATTTAACGTATACAACAATACAAATATAATACGAGTATAATGATAACATTGAAAAGGTTCAAAAGCACAGTTGGACATTAAGATTATTCATTGCCGGAACACTAAAATATTTTCATAAATACCAATTCTACAAAACAGAAGACATTTTTTTTTAAATTCAAATATTGTATTTTGTCTTCATATTTTTTTCCTTAAATCGTCTTCATTCCATAATTCAAAGAATATTTCCAAAAATGACAATGTTTTGAATGGATTATATCAAAGATATGTAGAAAATCGAATACCTAGCCTAGCTAAAGTCTCGCATATCGGCCACGAATCGAATGATTTAAATAAAATTGTCGGGTTGAATGATTTTATTTTTGAATTGTTCACAGTTCCACATTATTAGGGTTTTATCATTTCTAGGCTAGCCCAAGTCTCGCATATCGTCCACTAATCCACATCGAATCGACCACATTTTGATGATTTTATTCAATTCCAAATTCTTAGTAGATTTTTTTTTTTTTTTTAATTTCTATAACATATAGAAATGGTGTAAAGCTGATTTGTAGCCTAGCCCAAGTTACGCATATCGTCCACGAAATGGATGATTCAAATAAAGTTATTGCATTTTGATGATTTTATTCTTGAATCGTCTTTAATTCCACATTCTTAGTATTTCAACATTCTTAATCATTTTCCATTCCATATAGATAATGTGAAAAGATGATTTCTAGCCAAGCCTAAGTCGCATATCGTCCACGAAACGGGTGATTTGAATCGTCTTTAGTTTAAAATTCTTAGTGTTTTAACATTTTTTCAAATAATTTTCCATTCCATGTAGAGATTATGTCCAAAATTTTTAGTGCTGTTACATTTTTAATAATTTTCTATTCCATATAGAGATTGTGAAATAATTATTTCTAGCCTAGCACAAGTCTCGCATATCGTCCACGAAATGGATGATTCAAATAAAATTGTAGCATTTTGATGATTTTATTCTTGAATCGTCTTCAGTTTCATAATCTGAGAATTAATCATTTTCCATTCCATTTAGAGATTGTGAAAATATGATTTTTAGCCTAGCACAAGTCTCGCATATCGTCCACGAAATGGATGATTCAAATAAAATTGTAGCATTTTGATGATTTTATTCTTGAATCGTCTTCAGTTCCACATTATTAGTATTTTAACATTTTTAATTTTTATTTTATTTCATATAGTGATGGTGTAAAGCTGATTAATAGCCTAGCCCAAGTGTTGCATTTCGTCCATGAAATGAATGATTGAAATAAAATTGTTGCATTTTGTAGATTTTATTCTTGAATCTTCTTCAGTTCCACATTCCTAGTATATTAATATTTTTCAAAACTTTCCTATCCATATAGAGATGGTGTTAAGCTAATTTGTAGCCTAGCTCAAGTCTCGCATATCATCCACGAAATGGACGATTGAAATAAAATTGTTACATTTTAATGATTTTATTCGTGAATCGTCTTCAGTTCCGCATTTTTAGTATTTTAACATTCTTTAACATTTTCCATTTCATACAGAGATTGTGAAAAGATGATTTCTCTAGCCTAGCTCAAGTCTCGTATATCGTCCACGAGGTGGATGATTAAAATAACTTTATCGTATTTCGATGATTTCATTTTTGAATCGTCTTCAGTTTAACATTCTTAGTGTTTTAACATTTTTAAAAATAATTTTCTATTCCATTTAGAGATTGCGTCCAAATTTTTTTGTGTTTTTTTACATTTTTTATAATTTTCTATTCCACATAGAGATTGTGAATATTTGATTTCTAACCTAGCCGAAGTCTCGCATATCGTCAACGAAATGAATGATTGAAATCAAATTGTTGCATTTTGATGATTTTATTCTCGAATCGTCTTCAGTTCCACATTCTTAGTATTTTAATATTTTTTTAAAATTTTCCATTCCTTATAGATTGTCTATGATGATTCTTAGTACCTATATCTTATTATATGTATTCATTTTTGAGCCAATGAAATTAATATTTCAATACCTTTTAACGTCTTTATAGGTTAAAGTGTTGTACAATGTCTTTTAAATATAGGCATTTACGTTGTATCTTTGGCACTGCCAAGATAATTTGAAAATTATATGTTTATCATAAGTATGTTGAGGCAGATGTTTACTATTTGAAAAGAGGCATCTTGTCACATTTTCTTTAACTCATGGAAAAATTGTACATATTTTTTAAAAGCATTTGAATTTAACTTTCTTGCATTTTAGCATGAAAGGTTGTAGGTAGTCATCACCTAACTTTCACCATACTTAACAAAGTTGTTTGGAACCTAGCCTCAACGATATTGCTCAGTAAAAGTGAAAACAAATGTATCCTAAATAACATAGATGGCGGTATGTATTGTTTTTCAACAATTTATAAAAGGCAATTTATGAATTAACTTCATGTATTATTGTTACTACATAATATTATAAATAATGGTATATTTATGTTTTTTTTTCGTACGTAATGCAGTTTCCTAAGTAAGCCATTTTTGTATTAAAGCCTTAAGAGTAATATCTTTAATATATTCTAATTTTTAATTAGTTTCATCTTTCATTTCTTTTCTTCTTTCTCCTTTTTATTTATTTTTATTTTATCTTTAAATATTTACATTTAATATTATATAATTTATGTACAATACGTCTGTCTCGACACAAGAATATCCTAGTGAGACAGACATGGACCAAACACATGTATATTTTATATTTTAGCAAGAATAAATAAATTAATTAATAAATATGTAAAATGTATTATATTTACAAAAACCTTTTTTCTCTTCTATTAATTTTTTGATGCCCTAGTGAAAATAAGGTTATGTTCACAGCACTTTGTATGTAGGTTCAAATAAAGTGGTGTACACAAAAACTGATTTAGAATTTTCAAAGACAATGTAAATATTGCATTTTTTTCCATTGAATACGGATAGGACAAAGTAATATTTTTTTTTGTTATTCATCGTAAACACATAGATATTGGTACGATGTTCTGCAGCTTGTTAACCTGGTACCTGGGGGCCAGCCAAATTTATTTAAATTTGTTGAAGATAGTTTTGTTTGCGAATTGAAGTGAATAATAAACAAACAAAAAAATCTTAAAATTACGGTTGCATTCCCAACAAAAGTTGTTTTTGAGAAATCCGGAATTTATTCAAGAAAAGTCGCGGCACGCCATTATAAATCACTAATTGTTTCCAAGTCCAAGACATGTTGAGGAAACGAACCAAGTGCGAATTTCAGCGTAAATTACCATCACAAAATAACGTGTGATTTATTTTGTTTACCTGTTACCAGTGTATTGTTAAACAGAAAATTATCACACAAAGATAATTGGAGAAATTAAGAAGTCCCAGCTGTCTCATTGAAAACAAATAAGTAGACATTAATTTTTAAATGATTTTTAAAATGTTTTTTAAAATTACGCATTTGCTGAAATCTTTAAAAATAAAAAATATAAATCAGTTCATTAAGCTCACACTCTTCTTACATTGTTTCCTCTTTGCTAAGAACTGTGACCTCTTCTCCATTTCTCTGATAAACCAGGCAGATCAGTGAGCTTATGTTTGTAATTTTTGTCGCCTTCATATGTTATAAGTTCATGAATTTATATTCATTGCTTTTTGGGTGTGTTTTTTTTCATGATTTTTGTATGCATTTTCTAATATTTTTCTATTTTTCCTATTGTTCTCTTCTGTATATATATATTTATATTTTGCTTCTTATCTATACTGTCTATTCACTAGCCTCTAGGACGAGAAGAAACGGTTTTGGGGTTAGAACACTTCTTGTTTTTCGTTTTTTAGGGCAGAGTAGAGTACAATAGAGTCGAGTGAAGGCGAGTCGACTCACGACACATTTATTAATGCTAAAAACGAAAAACGAGAACTCCACTCTTCTCTACTCAACTCCAGTCTCCTCTACCTTACTATGTTCTCTTCTTCCCCTCTGCCCTGCTTTACTTTACTCTATTCCACTGTACTCTACTCTATTCTGCTGTACTCTGTTACGTATTATACACACGGATGGCGTGTTCATGGTATATTCTACATATTTCTTTTTTTCCCTGTTTCGCAGACCACTACATCATTTATGGACCAACTTAGATAATATGTAATCATTTGCTGACAGTTTTTAGCCTATAAATATGTTTTGGTTTTCACAGAGGCGTTCAGAAGTTAGTCTTCTAACGCCTTCGCTTATGTGGTTCAGCAGTTTTACGTTTTATTTGCTATACTTTGGAGAACAAATGTTTAATTTCCTATTGAGACGACGAATAAGCATTGGCATCTAAGAATTTTTTTTAACAAATAAACTATTATGTATTTAACATTTTTTTCTGGAATTGAAATTTTCTTCAACCTTCAGGGTCACATCAGCAAATATAATAATAAATTATTTAGGTGCGAACAAAACTAAATCTCAATTAGTTCACTTATAGATTGTATGATTTTTTACCCCTCACCTTGAACTTTTCTTCAACGGAGTCATGAGAATAATATAATTTTAAAATTGATTTGAAATCACCCACAGCGATAAATTATAATACTAAGTATCCTGATAAAGAGAATAATCATGTTACAAAGGATGCAGAAATATTATGATACGTTATTTTTGAACACAGTTGATACTTCCTGTACGTAATTTTTTTATAATTGTGGATAACTAAAATAGAAGCAAGATTTGCAAGTTTGCAGCCCTTATAAGAACCAGGGTGGCAGGAATGAGGGAAAGGATCAACCAATTTGGAAATTACCTCATAACGGAATCCCATCAGATCTCGAATTCCAGCATAGAAGCTCATTGGAGCAAGATATTGGCCCCATCTATCTGAAAGCTGCCAGGATGGACTCACTCTTGATGCGTTCTGTAGACATGAAACCTAATATTCTCCATTATCAGTTTTTTTAAATTTATTTATTATTTTTATCTTTTTATAAATTTATGTTTTTTCTTTATTATTGTGTATTGAAACTTTTACTTTTATTTTAAGTATTATTATCAATTATGGAATGTATTGCATTGCACTATTCCTGCATACCTTCTAGAATATATTTTTTAATTATTACTATAAAGCAGAATATGGATTTTTTAGATGTGATCAAATTACGAATTTCCGGAGTCTCTCGTATGATAGCTCACCCGGCTGGGAAATGTTTCGAGGTAGAAGTAAACTTGAAAGGGGAAGAGGATGTTTTGGAAGTACCAGAATATTATGAAAATGTACAACAAATTGGAAGTTTCTAACCAAAGCGATGCAAAAAGTTCGAAACGAGCTGAAAAAAGGCCTGTAAAACTCGGAAGCCTTTTTAAAACCGTCTTAGTCTCAGCTGCTCGGAATCAGTGGGCTTATAGCATCCCGAATAGTGGTATTTTGTGATGCTGGAAGGAGTTAGAAGGAGAAAGAGAAAGGTAAGATGAAGGTTGAAAATAAATAATATTCAACAATTCAGATCTCATCGTTAAATACGGCAATACACATTTAAGAAATATTTAGTTTCTGAATGGTGGTATTTGACCAGGGCGATACTAAGAGTACATTTTCCTCTGGTGTTCAACGCCACCAGCGTTCTAAAGCCATTTCAAGCGACGTTTCGATTCTGAATGGTGGTCTTTCACCAGGGCGATACATAGAGTATCTACCTCTCTGGAACGTGCCGCAAATATACTTTTTATTATTTTATATGAATTATATGTGTTACGACACATATTAATCAATAAAAGTTATTGGCACACGCCGGGTTTGAGCCCGCGACCTTTGGATTCGTAGTCAAACGTCTTACCACTCGACCATGGAGGGTACAAATATTTGAATCATTAAATATGCAAGTATGATTGGTTTGTTCCGACTTGTTTAAAAATGGCGTTTGAGTGTGTAAATTGACTTCACAAGGCAAACAAAATATAATAGACGAAATAATGTATTCTCATCGATTACATTTATTTCACAAGGAAAGTGTTTACAGCAACATCTATTTCTATCGTGATTACATTTTTACTTTATTTACTTGAATACGTAGATAAAATTATTAAACCAATCACCTAATTACATATTTAAATCTCATGAATACAACTCTGATTGCAAAATAAACACAATACAAACAGCTGTATCGCTGAAAATGGTCTAATCATTAGGAAATGAGGATATTAGTTAAAAATGTATAATTCTAAACACGCTCTCTGCGGTAATCTTAAGCTTATTGGAATACAAATAGTATTCTCAAAGCAGGCACTTAGTCATTTCACATTTTTTTATTCTAACCCAACCACACTGTAATATATTGCTTCGGTACATTTAAAATAAAGGATATAAGGAATTAATGGGTTTAATTAAACACCATCGACCTGCCTACGTTAGACAATATATTCCAAAGAAAAAATTCAAGGGGCTAAATTGATAAACGCACTGTTGTCGCCATATGGACTTTGTTATTGCATGATACTGTGCATAAATTAGGTCTTAAAAGAAAATAACATTAAAAAAACGGTCAAACATTTGAATTAGTTATGATGAATTAACAACAATAATATATAATATTCAATGATTGACAGCCTTTTAGTATTATGATTGATTGCATTTCATGTTTCTGGCAGGACAGTTACAAGACAGTACCTACCATACTATTGTGACAATTATACTTCAACCTCACAATATTACACTTCTATGCGACAAATTCAACATCTGGGAAACTAATACTCCAATGTTGTTGATATATTTAGTACGTCAATATCACAATACAAGTATACCTTAGTACAGTTTTATTCATCAAGTAGAGTTAATTTATTTGATCAAAATATTTAACTCTGGATGTACCTGTTATTCAATCCTATTTATTATTTCTTGTAGAATATTTTTTGCACTGATTATGAGAATATTGTTTTAAAAAATGTAAATATTTGTGTAAAAAGCCTTTAACGGACATAAATAAATAAATATGAAATGTTTTCGCAGGATGCACTCGGGATGTAGGTAATTTATGTTTCAGATCTGCTCCTAACCATCTCGAGCCAGTGGAACTGTGGCATCCCCAATCAGGGTATATTATAAAGCTGAAGCTCGTAGAGAGGGGAAGGAGATGGAAAAGAGGATGGTTGGTAATTACCTGGCTATTCAGATCTGGCCACAAACGGTTAAATCCTTTTCAATCAAGCAACGTTTCGATTCTGAATAGTGGTCTTTCTTCAGGGCGATACTAAGTATCTACCACTCTGATTCATATTCATCATATAACATTAGCGGAAAAGACCAGATTTGAATCTCATATGCAATTAATTAGTTGCTTCTCGAGAGATTCTCTTGAAAACAATTGAAAATATAATAATAAGTTAATTAGAATTAAATTAAAATTTACATCTCGGATTAATCTTCTAAGCCTACTACAGCAAACTAGATCCTATGCCCTTCCTCTACGCCTTGGGGCAAACTATTTTTTGTCTCGCCTTTTTTGCCTAACGTCAGCGTAAATTATTTACGTTTTAAATGTATTTAAGACTTCCACCCATTTGTTTTGTTCATGGGTGCTTGTTTAAAAGTACCACAAATATTTGAACGATACAAACTTGACCTTGCAGAATTTTAACTTCATAAACATCAATAGAACACCCTGAAAACTATTAATAAACCATTACATCAACGGCTTATATTTTAATAATAACAATAACACCTCAATTGAGCCTGGAAAGTCTTCCAGTTTATAAAGATTTTTTTTCAAAGCTAAAAGAGACCCGCCAGTCTCTCGCTTTGAAAAAAATAAAAATATCAGGATATGACAATGGATTCCATATTGAACTCAATGTAATTTTTAATTGGGGAAACCTTTTAATAAACCACTTTGTATATGCATGTGATACTTGAAAATAAATGAATGGTTAGCACCTTGGAGTAACAACATATGGAAGAGAGAGCTAATTTGTTTTACTCCAACCTATACAAACTTGGGATAAATCACTTTCTCCGGGTTTTTACGTCGTACACCATGAGAAATAAAGAGACAGCAAAAATTCCCAAATTATCACACGGCTTTAAAGTATTGTAAGAGTGTTCTTCGTATCCCGTGTCTCATTGTATACTTGATTTTTATATTAATGAAATGTTGTACGATACATATTGATAAATAAAATTTATTTGCGCAGACCGACCTCTAGATTTGTAGGCGAGTGTATTACCACTCGACCACGGAGGCCATCAAAAATGAATTGTGAAAAAATGATTCCTCGTAAAGTCACTTTTCCATGCGTTAAAGTATCCATTTAAGTATATATAAACAACGTAACTCTATTCCCTATTTTTTTTAAATTTAAAAAGTGTGTTTAATTTGGGTAGTATATCAATACAAGACTAAACATATATTTACGCGAAATGATTTATTTGCAAAAGAAATCTAAATGAGGAAGACATTAAAGCGAGAATTTCTTAATGAGTGCAATTATAAACCAATGAAAACAATTAGGAGTATAAAAACTGAGGAATTAAAAACGCAAAAACTTTTTCAGACCTCGTGCTATGTAGACGCACAGCACTGCTAATCCATTATAATGTGAAACAACTCAGTCGGTCGCGATGGGTTATTAAGTGAATCCAATTCACTTTCGCATCAGGTGGTGTGGAAGAACGACCGTCTAACTGACTATCTAACCAGTGGTGATTAACCTTTTTGAAGTAATTGAATAATTTTGATTACAATATTTTTTGCGTAACATGAAGGGACAAAAAAATACCATAAAGCGTGAAAATGCCATTTATTAATCACCTATATAGACTAGAAAAAATTGGTTATTGAACGTGAATTCACGATTAAAAGCCTTTGTGATTTAGTTCCACTTATTGCTGAAAAACATTTGAGATTATTTAGAAATTTTTATTATTATTGATCAGAATAAATCAAAATATTATCTCAATATTTCAGGCAGAACACCCTTCTAGGCCTGCTACAGCAAACTCGACCCTATGGCCCTTCCTTACGCCGTGTAATACACATTTTTTGTTGTTGTTCGGCCTTTCGATTTGCGTCGTTAACATTCAGTTGCCGCTCAACACCCGGCCGGTAAGCACGTTTGCTTTGTGGCTGACGTCAGATTTAAAAAAAATAATAATACATTTAAAATTACTTTATTGAGTTTTGTGTTTTTCCGAAATTGAATAGAACATGTGCGTTAGAACAGGAACACATGCAAATGATTTTATTTAGTTCTTAAGTCACCGCTTATATATTTTTAGGACCTATTTTTCTATCCTATTTTATTTAATTTTATATAGTTAACACCGCATAAGAGTCCCAACTGCTCACAACCATCTAGAGCCAGTGAGACTATGGCATGTTGTGAAGCTTGAGGAATGGGGAGGAGAAGGAGATGAAGAAGAGGAGGGTTGGGAACTACTAGGCTATTCAGATCTGATCACTAAACACGGTTAAAGCCATTTCAACCAACGTTTCGATTTTGAATGGTGGTCTTTTACCAGGGCGAAATTTAGAGTATCTACCACTCTTACTAAATAATCACGTATTTTCCCTAGTACGCCCCACACTGCATACACAATGTCGCGGAACACTTACAACTAGATCATTGAAACTAACCTCCTAATTCGCGTGACACTATTTTCCTTGGAGCACCAGTTTAGAACCACTGACTAGCCATTTGCATTCAGATCGATATTCCTCTATTTGCTTCTTCGCCACTTGTTACATGAATCTAGATGCTAAATTAGATCTAATGCATTCTGAATCACGATCCTTTTAGTGCAATACTATTGGCTTTATCTTTATATTATGTACCATTCAAGTTTATTATTTATTTCTCTCCTTTGCATAGCAACATCTCTTAGAATGTAAACTTTTAGTTCGTAACCTTCGTTTAAGGTATTCATGCTCCATTAATTAATCATCCGACACTCCCTTAAGGGTATATTTTCATACATTTTTATGTTCAGATGATTTCAAAACATTCATAACATAAAGAAGGCAGGAAATCGTATTTATCCACTACCTTGGAAATTATTTACCACATTTTATGTATCGTAGGAATTTAAAATACAATCTTTCAAAAGTGTAATGAACGGTTTGAAGTATTTTTTTCTTCTTTTTTAAAGTGAATACCATACAAGAGTCCCAACTGCTACCGTCTACAGCCAGTAAGACTATGGCATCCCGAATTGGGGTATGTTGTGAGGCTGAAGGTAGTGGGGAAGAAAAAGAGATGAGAAGAGGAAGTTTAGGAACTACCTCGCTTTTGAGATCTAGTCACCAAACACGGCTAAAGCAATTTCAAGCAACCTTTCAATTCTGAATGGTGGTCTTTCACCAGGGGATACTCAGAGTATCTACCACTCTGGAACGTACCGCAAATATACTATATATTATTTTATATTAATTAAATGTGTTACGACTCATATTAATCAAAAACAAATTATTTACGCACGCAGGGTTCAAACCCGCCACCTTTGGTTTTGTAGTTGAGCGTCTTACCACTCGACTACGCAGGCCGTCAGCTGAGTGGTCAAACGCGTCGGATTCCCATCCGAACGTCGTGGGTTCGATTCCTCTGCTAGCTTAGTCCTCCATCATTGTACAAGCCACATCTTTCGCTTATTATGATGGTAGTATGAGTTTTTCAAATATTGTCAGGTTATTCGTAACACGTGAATGTTTTTTTTTTTAATCTAAAAAGTATACATAGTATAATTCAGTATAGTATCAATATCCCTACGCAAAGTATATATAAAATAACAAAATGTTTATTGTAAAGATATGAAAAGGCTACACGTTTAAAAATTGATTTAATATGAAATTTAAATCAAGCCACTACATAATACGCCTAGAGACGCCTAGAAGTTAATAAGAACGGTAAAGTTAATTGGTTGATGTAGAGGTAAGGAAGTCATTAAGAGAAGATGAAAAGTTAATCGTTCAATCACTGTAATTGAACGCTTCTAATTTGTAAGGTAAGTATGAACATAATATTTGTTAAATTGATAACGATCGAGCCAGTCTACTCACTGTTATTGCTAATTATTGAATTATCGTTAGTAATATCTTCCAGCGTTGTTGCTTTAAGTGATGTTGAGCGAAAATGCAAATATAGTTAAATTCTATCCACTTAAAAAAAATCTAACTCGTATTTTATCATGCAAAATATTCTCGAGACTAGCGTTTGTTTTTTCTGAAAAGGATACTATTTACACTGTTTGAAAGGTGAATATTGTCCTGGTGATATCTAACCTATTAAATCTAACCGATAAGGAAATCCATCAGTAGGGGAGCGGAAGGAGAAAGATGAAAGGCAAGTCATTTGCTAGAATAATTCTGACAGTATTGTATACTCACTGTAAAATGTATGTCTAATAATCAAAAAGTACATATTAGCTCTTACTGGGTAATTTAAACCAACACCTTTGAATCCATAGTCGAGGATTATTCCATTCTGATTAGAAGGGTTTTCTTGATTTTTTTTTTGTTAAGGTTAATCGCAATTAAAAATAATGCAAAATCATGCGTTTTTGGTTCGAAAATTTAATCGCCTAAAAATATCATGTGTTGTTATTATATACTGCAAGTAAACACATCTTGACCTTTCCTTTAACTGGGATTGTTTTAGAGAGTCTTTCATTTATATAAACTTTGAAAAAAATATATTTCAGGACTTTTAAAAAGTATAAAATCTTCTACTTAAATCTTCTACAACATTTATTTATATTTGCGCTTAAGCTTTACAAAGAAACCGTTTATTGGCGATGTTTTTTTTTGCATAAATTGACAGTAGACCGGAATCAAGTGGCAATTTCAACCGTAATGCCATCAGCGAAGGTAGTTAGTGCGATTGGATTGCCGTGATCCAATACACCTTGCTAATCGCAAAGTTCGACTAAACAAAAATATTGGACTTAACTGAAAACAAATTGTGAAATTATGACCAAGGAAAACAAGTACTTGCGCGTAAAAGCATGTGCATTCATTTCAAAATCTGTTTAACCGCATAAAACCGCGTGGAACAGCGAACAAAGTAATCCATACCTTCGGCTGAAGGTCACCTCGTAATACTTGGTGTAGAAATAGTGGTAGATCAATGGAAGAACGCGGTAGGAAACAGGGTGAGGTAATAATAATGGGCGTTGGACGAGCGGAGGAAATCTGGACTTCAGATCTAGCCACTGAAAAAGTCAAGGTGATACAACAGTCAAAGGTTGCGTCACCTTTTGAAGTTCAATTATTCACCTTTAACGTTTCAGTTTTTTTTCGGTTAGAATTCGTCATACCTTTTTCGTCTTAGTTTGTTATTTAACTAAGTGTGTATTGTTGGAAGAGGTTAATCAAAACTGGGGATACTGAACAGAGCTAGCAGGTACTTTGACAGTAGAATAATGACAGGCTATTTAGCTGCCAAACTTATTTAATAAGGTACGTTAAAAATAGTTACTTTTCGAATTGAACGGATGGGATGTTTAAAAAAAATTATAGTGAATAATAAATATATTATAGTAAGTTGTGAAGCTGAAGATTGTGAGGAAGGAATGGAGATAGGGAAGAGGAAGGTTGAGAAGTACCTAGATATTCAGAACTGGTCACTAAGACTATTTTAAGCAATGTTTCGATTCTGAATGAGTGAATCTTATTAGAGTATCTAACACTCTATGATCTTGTATTAATTAAATATGTTAATCAAATAACATGCATTTGCGCTCGTCGGGTTCAAACCCGTAACCTCTGGATTCGTAGCCCAGCGTCTTACTACGCGAACACGGAGGTCGTCAAATGGATTCAAACAAACAAATGAAAATGTGTGAATTTACGAACCATAGTCCAATTTAAAAAAAACACATAACACGGAATAGGAAAAAAGAGCAACAGAGAAAGAACAACACATACGAGGACATAATGTTTTAATGAAACAATTACACAAATAGGACAAAAATATGCATTTGAAAGAACATTCAAGTCAAAGCCTGAACAACGTTTTGGTCAAGTCGTAAATAATGACAAAAATCATTAAGACTAATACCATAATTTTCAAGACCACGGCTTGAGTTAACAAGTTTCAACATTCTGGACAGTGGATAGTGATACAATAATTAGTAGAGTGATGATTGAGGAACAGCAACTCGTTGTTTCTAAGTCTACGGCAAGGAATGTTGAACTGGATGAACAAAGAAGGTGAGTCAATAGTACAATTAATAATTTTGAAAATGCAAATTAAATCAAAGTCTTTTCTACGCAATTCTATTGAAGAAATGTTTTCTTTGTTTTTTTTGTGAGATATCTCATACCACAATAGGTGGCTGATTTTCGATGCGACTTACAGCTTTAAAACAATTTAATCACGTATAAAATGTGCTAAATTCGAGTTCGTTGTACTACACTTCTTCACCGGATGTGAAGGTCCTACCTTACTCCAAAAATAATAAATGCTTTGAAGTCGTTGTATGAAATTAAATTATTCATCGGAGTGTGTCGAATTTTGATCAATTATTTCTAAGGCCTCAAATATGACAGGATTTGTATGCAAAACGCAAATGAGTGAACGTCGAATGTGAAAATAATAAATAATTGCTGTCGGTTACTTGTTCAAAAGTAGTACAGTGTATTGTTCGTCTTAAAATTTGAATTTGAAAAAATCATAATATAAACCACTAAAAATATTCTGAAATAATTGAAGCAATATGATTTATAATGCTTACTTAATTTACTAAAATTATCTAATGGCTGGTTTACACGAGGACGGTGTTTAGAGCAGTAGTAAGTGGTAACTAAACGACTGTTTTAAAAATCACCAAACGCACCGTTTACACTCGACAAGTCACTTGACAGTTTAATTTAGTGTTTTGGTCCATTTTTTTCAAAAGTAAAAAATCGAAGAACACACAAAAACGTGACAAACCTTTCCAGTTGTCAAAAACAAACCTAATCCAAAATTGCTAATAATGCTAACATATGATAAAAAATATATGTACCAACATAACAGCAACCGAAAAATCGATAATCGAATGTACACAGCCCGCGAAAATTCAAAATTCAACTTTTTTTCTTTTTTGAACAGGCCTCGTTTATGGCATATTCACATTCTGAAATTGACCATCGAATGCGGGCATTCGGTTCACGTAAATACAAAGAAGCAAGCAAAACTGCGTGAAATGGAAACGTTTTTTGTCCCTCCTAAACATTTTGACAAATAGTTCTTCAGCGGCATTGAACTTCCATCGACGAAACAGCATATTGTGAAATATTTAACTTTTTGAAATTGATGTACGTAATCGAATCAAAACCCAACCTTGACCAGTGTAGGAAATTAATAATAACGTGGGTGTAAAATTATGTTTTAAAACACTTCTCGCTTTTGCGTGGGAGTTGATTGATATATAAATAACAAAGCCAATTATTATCTTTTTGAACATTTAGCGAACATCGTTTTTGGTACGTACAAAAAACCTTCCGCTACAAAAAAAAAACGATTTCGTTACATTCAAACACCTTCTCGCTGATCTGAAATCAATTCATTATAATATTGGTTTAATAAACACTTGCGAAAAATAATTCTCGATTTGACCGCCTGCGTTTTCGAGTGGTAAGACGCTCGACTACAAATCCGAAGGTCGCGGGTTGAAACTTGGCGTGTACAAATACTTTTTTGATTAGGTATATTTCCATATTTCCCGTAAACCAATAAAATTTCTCAATATTCTTTTGTCACGTTCTCAGTTGACACTTCGCGTCTTATTTAACATTATCTGTCTTTTTCTCTCTGTTCATTTGTTGTTGTTGTTATAGTTTGAATGTTATTTTTTTTGTTTTTACAGTTCTTTTATTTTATTTTATATCGTGTTCTCCCTCTGCATGTGTTTAGTTTAATTTTGAACCCTGATGATGCATAGGCTAAGCGAAACCGGTCGGTCATAATTTTTTTTTCAAATCTGTGGTCTTATACAAAGTTATTATTTCATTTTCAGTAAATTTTACATTTTTAATATCTGTCATAATACATTTAATTGATATAAAATAATTTGTTATATATTTGCGGCACTTTTCAGAGTGGTAGATACTCTAAGTATCGCCCTATTGAAAGACCACCATTCATAATCGAAACGTTGCTTGAAATGGCTTTAACCGTGTTTGGTGACCAGATCTGAATAGCCAGATACTTCCCAACCTTCCTCTTCCCCATATATTTCCCCTCCCCACCACCTTCCGCCTCAAAACCTACCCCAATTGGAGATGCTATAGTTTCACTGGCTCCAGACGGTCGGGAGCAGTTGGGACTCTTGTGCGGTATTCACTGTTAAAAAAAACAAGAAAATAACTTATGATATGATTTATTAAGTTTGTTCCATACTCTTAGTGATACTTTTCTCACTTTAAGTGTTACTCTCTTCACTGTCGTATCGCGCAGTTGTTACTTGGATCATCATCAAACAGTTACAACGCTTAGATAACCACTCAATATACCGTCACTTTTAGATGGTGATTAACGACAGTCTGATCTGAAAAAGTATGCAATTAAAACCCAATGGCTGGACCTATCATTCCATTGTTCTGCCATTTAAGTTTGGGAACGCAATTTTCTATAAAAATCAAATGTTTTTCTACACGAAAGGAATACATGTAAGTATTTACGGCTAATTACTTTCACCTTATCTTACTTTCACCTTGTTGCGGAGCTTCAGTTTTTTTCCTTTAATACGTTTATCGACTGAAACTAAATGCTCGTACATGCGTTAGAGTGGTTGCATTATTACATTTGATTATTTTTTTCAAAATTTATTTATAGAAGCTACGTAGTTACGAAATAAGTGTTTTGCGGAAGTGAATTTACAGTAGGTACGTTGATATTTTTTTCTTTGATAATTTTTTTTTATTTTAAACCATTTCTGTATGCGCAAGGAAGAACGGAATGAGTAAGAAAAAACAAGTTCTCAATTAAACATGCAGAATTATTCTTTAAATACATATCTATCAAGAAAAAATGAGATTTGTCGGAAAATAAAATAGGGTGCTATTATTTTTTGAAAACTCACGTGTTTTGGCTTTTCTTAACATCTACGTTTATGACTAATTCCGTTCTTCCTCGCGCACACAGATTTTTACCCGTGAAAAATCACGCAACGTAATATATGACTTAAGAAGAAAAAAATATTTGTTGCTTTAATTCACCTATTTCAACCAATGTCTGCTAAAATACACTGTAGGTAGGTACCTACTTCGTTTGGTAGAAGTTTGATAATTTTGCTGAACTTCCGTTCCAAAATTTGAAAAGTTCACACTTGTACGGACGTACTCGTACGTGCTCACAAAGCTTGGAAAATACATATATTTTTTTTAATGTAGTAAGTATTGTTGTACAGCTGTGAAGTTGCCAAAGTCTGAACTGGTGCGACTGTAATTGAACTCTCAATCCCATAATCAAAATGAAATGCACTAACCATTGCGCTGAGGTCTAAAATGGCCGGAATAAATATATATTTCCCGAGAGCTAGTTTTTCAAAGAAATGACTTACAATGCCATAATATTACGTTGATAGAATGTGTTAAGATTTTCAGTTTTGTTAACACAACAATACCCGGATACGCCCACCGCTCGCTGTGTTCGTGTTGATGCTATGTTAATGCATCAATAATGGGAAAATATTGCGTTTTCCACCTGCGCGTACACTTTAGAGGTTATGAAAAAGACTTCACCTCTGCAGGCTTGGATCATTGAACTGAGTTGAAGCAGCAATATAGTAAGACCTAGGAGAAGGAAAGAGCAAAACAAATGTTTGAAAAAACTTAATAAGCTAGATTTTGATTAAATATTTTCACCCATCTTTTTTCCATCTTCCATCCTGATGGAAGTACCTGGATTGACAGGTACTTCCCTACTTTTCTCTTCCTCATCTCTCTCCTCATCTCATTATCACTATTTTCTGCCTCACAACATACCCCAATTGGGAATGCCATAGTCCCACTGACTTCAGACGATTGGGAGCAGTTGGGACTGATTGTGCAGTTTTCAAATGATTTTTTTAAATCAAATATCTTTAGCCCTGCAAACATAACATTTATAATTATATATTTATGGCAAAAAAAACCTCACCTTACTGTGATTTTGCCGTGCTCGTGTCCACCAATATTGATGGCTTTAATTTCATCTTTATTGATTACGGAAAGAAAATTCACAATCTTCAAAAAGTGTCTGATAATTTAAGAATAGAATATAAAAATGAAATGAAAAAATGTCTAGAATATAAAAATGTTAATGAAAATGCAATAACAACTTTGTACAAGATCAGATTTATTTTTTATTTATGACTGACCGGTTACCCGATGATACTAAGGCTAAGCGAAACCGATCGGTTATAAAACTAAAATAAAATCTGTGGTCTTATACAAAATAATTATTTCATTTTCATTAAACATGTTAAACCACAAAGTGTTTGCTTTCTATAAAAAATATTAGGTTATGACCAAGACTCGAACCCAAAACCTCAACGTATATTAATATTTTTATATTTATTTAATATACACATCTTTTGAAAAATTCTATGGGTTTAAATATCTGTTATGTATCGTTTGTGAATTTTTCACGAGTCGTAAAAAAATTCAGGCATTTTGATATTTTTTTTAAATAACACATTGTAATAAGTACCTAGATGGTTTTAAGATAAGATACAAAACCCTCTAAAGTTTTTTAATCATTAAGATTATTTACACTTATTGTTCTTGTTCCGGCATGGATCGTATTATTAATGAAAACTGCAATTTTATGCTTCGAATATCGCGGATGTGTCTACTGCAATTGTTGTCTGTTTATCAGAACTGCAAAAATAATTGAGGCTTTAGGAATAAATCTTTCCCCAGCACCTGAAAACGTTTTTCTTTTGTCGAAAGATTTACACGTTAATCAAAATGTTAATGAAAATTAAATGGAAACAAGAGGTAATTAATAATATAATATTTACTACGTACTTATGTGAATCTATAATTGGGGATGAAAAACAGCCCCTGTTTGTTTCATCAATATACGAGTACACACGAAGTTAACTTATTTTAAAAAACACAGACATTTCTTGTATCGTAAAAACGAACATAGTGATGGCCTTCGTGGTCGAGTGCTAAGACGCTCGACTACGAATTCAGAGGTAACGGGTTCAATTTTTCAAACTTTTAATTAATTAATATGTGTCATAATTCATACAAAAATGATGTATATTATAGTATACTTGTGGCACGTTCCAGAGTGGTAGATACTCTAAGTATCGCCTTGGTGAAAGACCAACATTCACACTCGAAACGTTGCTTGAAATGGCTTTAGATATGTTTGGTGACCAGATCTTAATAGCCAGGTACTTCATAACCATCCTCTTCCCCATTTCCCTCCCCTCCCCTACTACCTTAAGCCTCAGAACATACCCCAATTGGGGATGCTATAGTCTTACTGGCTATTGACGGTAGGGAACAGTTGGGACTCTTGTGCGGTTTTCACTATAAAAATAAATAAAAAGAAACATAAGCAACATACAGAATTGTGTGTATTGGTGCATATTTACAAACTTTAGACAGTGATGCTCTTCCTAAACGTCACTGAGAAACAGCTTTTGTCTGGCTTACGCCTACCTTTTGTTTTTTGTTAATCGAAAAAGGGACAACAAGTTTGCACCTAGTTCGAACTTGAATTTTGTGAAAGTTTCTTAATTGAAATATAATGTTCGAAATGCTGTAGTGTGTTTTATTTGTTATGTCTGAAATGATTTAAGAAAAAAAAAAGAGTTTTTATTTTAGGAAGTCAAAAAACATCTTCGAAAATGCTGTATGCGAGCAACGCATCTGTGTGAGTAGTGTGTTCGCCTCAATTTTGGCTACGATACCTTTCCAAACAATCATTTGAAACTAATTAGTCACTACCCTTACCTGTGTAGCCTTTTCAAACGTCACTGAGAAACAGCTTTTATGTCTCGATAACTCCTACCCTTTGTTTTTTTTTTATCGAAAAGAGACAACAAGTGTGCACCTTGATCTAGCTTGAATATTCGGAATTTTTTAAAAGTTCAAAATATTTTACAGTGTGTTCATTTTATCATATTGAAAATGAACTTTTTTTAATTTCACCTGGAAGTAGTCGAAAAAGTACTTTGAATATGCTGTGTGCAAGCAACGCATCTGTGTGAGTACTGTGTTTGCATCAACTTTGACTGCGATACCTATACTAACAATCATTTTAAATGCATTCCCATGACCTGCAGTTTAAGAAATAAGATCGCCACTGACCATGCAACAATATTTAGTTAATTATTGCTAAAGTGCTACCTTATTAGGCATTTATTTCTCCCACAAATTTAAGCATACGCATGCCAATTAAATATAGTTGAAGAACAATGTTATACATTGAAAAAAGTGTTATAATGATGTGACAGCTGATTAGAATTTGACAAAAAGTTGTTTTTATCAAAAACACTGTATCTATTTAATGCGTGGGCTTTATGGCCGGCTTACACGAAGACGATAACGCAAATTTGGATAGAAGAAAAAGTCGGGGACGTCCGAGGAAGACATCATGGCACGATCAAGTGAATCAAATACTTGAATCGGGCCATGTGAAGAGTCAGAATAAGTAAAAGAATAGTCGGAGTTTTATGAGGGTCCGACATCTCTGCCGACCCTTCTGCGGAAAACGAAGTGTTGGTTAGTTTGCCACATTTTGCAGATCAAGTGGATCAGAAACTTGAGTCGGGCTATCTGAAGAGTCAGAATAACAGAATAGTATTATGAGACGATGCATGAATAAAAATGAAGCGAGGAGTATGTGCCAAGACAGAATTTTATGGCGGTCTGTCCTCTTTGCGTACCTCTGTAGGGAAACGACGTAATGTTTAGTTAGTTAGTTACACAAAGACAGTGTTTACGTCAGTGGTAAGTGGTAACTAAACTGTTAACCTTATCCTAAGGCTTGTTCGCACTATGCTAGTAATTTAGTCGAGTGGCGAGTTATTTAGTAGCTAAATATGTCTGAACATTATAAATATAAATTTACACGTGTGGCGAGTAATAAAAGAGCTAAATGTGTCCAAAAACTTTAAATTTAGATGATTGGCGAGTGATTTAATAGCTAAATGTGTCTGAAAAACATAAATTTAGACGTGTGGTGAGTAATTTATTAGCTAAATGTGTCTAAACCACATAAATTTAGACGAGTGACGAGTAATTTATTAGCTAAATGTGTCCAAAAAACATAAATTTAGACGAGTGGCGAGTAATTAAGTAGCTAAATAACATATATTTAGGCGAGTGGCGAGTAATCAAGTAGCTAAATGTGTCTAAATAAAATAAATTTAAACGAATGGCGAGTTTCTTTTACTGTCAGGTTTCTTAACATTTTGTTTTCGGTTTTGTGGATTAAAGCATTTGTGAAATTGTTGCAAAAAAAATATTAAACGATTCATCATCTCAGAAAAGGCGGACTGTCCGGGTCCGCAATATTCAACTGCGCGTTATTCTATGCAATGGTGGAATGTACCACGGGACAAAGTATTTACGTATCGCATGGCCAGCGGTAGCGTCCCAAGCCTTACCGACTGATTCAGTTTAATAATACCTGCTCAATCATTGCATACCACATTTTTTTCTCACTTTTCGGTTTGTCTGTTTTTAATTAACACAAAAAGAATTTGAAAAATATTAATTACCGAATTTATCTCGCTGATTTATTATTATCCGAAATGAATTCACGTTTGAGTCAAAATAAACCAATTAATCTCTGAGTGAAATATTGCTAATAAATCCATTAGAAAAAAAAATGAAAACTGTAACAGCTTTCACTGGACAAAAAATGGTCTCGGTCCATAAAAATTATTTTAATAACGCACATAACGTCCATCAACGTTTTTTTTATTTTTTCATTTCATACGATTGTAATCTACATTTAAGATAATGTATCACTGCATGGTTAGTCACATCACACGAATTTAAATAAGCCTCAGTTACTAAATTAAGCTTTGAGCAGATAAAACAATGTGTCTGTTAATACACGATATCTTCGAAGAGCATTACACTTTTACCAGTTGGTATCTTCAGTAGATTTTTTTTTCGTTTCAGTTTTTATTTTTTTATGCGAATACAGCACAAAAATCCCAACTGTCCGGAGCCAGTGGGACTATAGAATCCACGACTGGGGTATGTTGCGAGACTGAAGGGTGTGAGAAAGAGAGTGAGATGAGGAAAGAAAGGTTGGTTAAAAAGAAAACGTATTTCAAATATAGAATAATGTTTGCAAAAATAGATAAAGGGTAGTTACTTTATTAGATAGGTAGGGATTTTAAAAGTTATTTTCAAAATTTGAAAATATCAATGACAGTTCCAAATTAGAAAAATTCACACTTGTACGGTCGTACGAACTCACAAAAGGATTATTTTTCAGTTATTAAAACACAGTGGAAATTAAACTCGTTGCTGACATACTAGAGAGTTTTAGCAAGAATTAAAAAAAAACTTTTAAATAATGTAATCCAAAAAGTAACCTCAATAGACTATTAGAACAAATCACCTTCTCATGCATAACTCCTCTTGAAAAGAGTGTAAATTTGTGCCTACTGTGGGATTCGAACTACGTCTATATACCGCAAAAGACGTACCCTACCTAACTAGTAAAGAGTTGGTACAGTTTACAACTGTGTTGCAATACAGATAAAGCGTTTCAACTAATGTTAAACCGGAAGTTTTAGAAACGGGTTTGGCTGACAAAATTTATGCATTTTTAGAAGAGTTAATAAATTACCAAAACGACTAATGTCATATTAAAATACAAATTAATATTTTTCATTTCAAATTCGACACGGGAAATGCCAAGGACAAAATACAGCCTCCCATCGAAAAGCTAGTCGGGTAAAGTAAGAGGTTTAAAAAAATCACCTATTCATTTTCTCTATTTTAGAAAAACAATTAGATGCATAATCGCATAAAAACTATATTTCTTTAGATGAGCTCAGTTTTTGTCAACTAATGGAGTTTAGAATGCCAACCCATTTGTGAAAGCACTTTATTGCATAATATAGCTACACATGCCTACTCTGAATACAGATATTACCTCTTTTTTATTATATAACGGTAAAAGGGTTAATAGAAATCTACTATATAAAACAAAGCAATCTAAAACACATTATTGTTTATGATAGAAAATTATAGATCAAAATTATAATTTAGCATAGAAAGTGAGTAAAGAGAAAAGTTATTGAATGTTTTTATAGAGAGATGTTAAGTGTAACTGAGTTAAGTTTAATGCTTCTTGCGTTTAAAAAGAGTAAATGTTAAAAAATTAGAAGTATATTATATCATTAACGGTCCATGCCTGGTTTGCTCGTGAAATTTAGCCACAAATTCAAGGTAATTGCTCGAAAGTTGAAATACAGCAATGATTTCAGGAATGATACCTGAAGCGCCCCTTAGGTGACTTCCTGCGTGGTCAAGTGGTAAGACGCTTGACTACGAATCCAGAAGTTGAGGGTTCAAGCCCAGCGATTATTTAATCAATACGTGTCATAACACATTTAATTCACATAAAATAATTTACAGTATATTTGCGGGACGTTCTAGAGTGGTAGGTACTCTAAATATCGCCCTGATGAAAGACCACCATTCGAAATTGAAACGTTGTTTGAATTGGCTTTAGCCGTGTTTGGTGACTATATCTGAATAGCCAGGTACTTCCCAACCTTCCTCTTTCTCATCTCCTTTCCCTCCCCACTACCTACAATCTCACAACAAACCCCGATTGGGGATGCTATAGCCTCACTGGCTCTAAACGGTTGGGAGCAGCTGGGATTCTTGTATGGTATTCGCTATAGACAAATTTAAAAAGGGTGACATTTCACAAAAATGGCTCTAAATAAATTATAAAATTTTTATTATTATTACTCTAATCCAAAAACTTTCGAAATACTATTTTTTTTCAACCATTTAATTATTAATATCAACAGTTAATCATAAAAATAATGTAAATTATTTTTTCTTTTTTATAGCTCGATTTTTAGTGAACAATCACTTTAAGGGCTCTTTTCGAAGCCATGAAATAACTTTAAACCATTGTTAAATAATCACCTTCGGTAAAAACTTTGCTGGGTGCATGCAACATAGATGGACAGTTACTTACAAATGTCGCGGGCTGCGAAAGCGTAAAAAACGTACGATACAGTGTTAATCTGCGAGAAATAATTGAATGCAGGTGAATTCACTATACTTTACGTTTAATATTGTTTAGTTATTAGTGTCTATATCTGTGATTTATAATCAATAAAAAAATAAAAATAAAACAAGCAAACAACAACAATAAGTACACTAGTGATTTTTTTTTGTTTTTGATTTTATGGATTCTTTTGTAATCCTCTGCTAACTAGCTGGGGCTTATACAAATACCCCTCATAATGTCTATCTAACTAGTTCTGCGGCTCATTAGGCCTTATTACTATCACCATCTGATGGTTGCATTTAATTGACTGAATTTAAGTTTGCATTAGTGAGTTCTTAGGGAAAAGGTCTTAGCTGGATAAAAAACCCTAAGCAAGGACAAGTTAAAAAGCTGTACAAATGTTCTGAACGTATTCAAATTAAAACTGAACTGAAAAATTTATACTCTGACTGAAGTTATGTATTTTTGCAAACATAAAACATTATGTTATTATCTATTACAGGTAAGCTTCAAAATACTTTTTTACAACTTAATGATAATATTGCAATAGGTTTACTGTGGTAATATAAAAAACATATAAATAATGTCTTAACAAATATTCACCAACCCCCTTACTTATAAATGCGGTGTAAATGTTACGCGTGGCGTAAGGTCGGAATAGCGAAAAACTTGACTTATAGCCACGGCTTATGCGTCTAATTTAAGGCTGATTCACACCAACGTCCGGTTCCGCTCAGTGCCGATATTTTTCCGCAAGAAAACTTATTGATATGGTGTGAATATCAATCAAGGAGTATGTGCCAAGACAAATTTGTGTGGCAGTATATCCTTCTGCCCACCCTTGTGATATTTAACTACTTATTTAGTTAAATAATTATTTAAAAATACTTATAACGCAGATTTTTTTTCTAAACCATTGTTTTATCAATAAATAATATTATCAATAATTAATAAAAATTGTATTTAGTGATAAAAAAATGGTTTAAAAAATATAATTAATGGCCTACGTCCGGTGTAACTAGACCAACGCTGAACCGGCGCGTAAAGATCTAATAAGTAAGACGGTTCGTCTTTACTTTTCATTAATGAGAGAACTCAAATAGTAGATTTTATGAAAACAATTATTTATTTCGTGGCTGGAAAGGCAAAAGGGCTGTAGCGACACTTTGGTAAAAAAAATGAGTGAAAAATGCAGTTTTGATCAGTTTTTTTTTCTGCATCGAATGCTCTGACTCTTGTTGGATTCTGAAAACTTTCGTGGCCCTTCAGCCAACTAAAATATATTTACCATTTGGGAGAAGGCTTGACTCAAGCGACACAAGTTTGGGACGTTTTTTAGCTTTTTGACGCTTCAGGTAACTCAGTGAAAGCATTGAGTTACCTTTCTTTTCAAAATTCAACCAGATACTGAAGACTAATGAATTTTATTGTGAAACAAACAAAAAAACAATTATGTTCTCTTATGTAAACTTTCCAAAATGGCGCTTCAGCCCTTTTGCCTTTCCGGCCATGGTATGGATTTTAACCAAATGAATATGCGAGAGTATATTCAAATATAGTTTACCTGTGTGTTTTTTAATCTAGATATAAAAAAAAATGCTTCCAGTATGGCCTTCACCACAAATCACCAGTTAGTATCGAAAACGTTCTTTTTCATCGTACTAATAAATAACTTTTACTAGTGGAACTGTTTAGTTGTGTATTCAAGTGTTGGAATGCTCTCGATTGGTGAAATGGCAAAGATTCATAATTACAGACTCTAAAATCGGAAAGACCTTCGCGGAAGCCGTTAGGTGAATCTTTGCAGTAGAGACGGTGTAATTATTTTAAAGTTCTATCCAGAAATCCAATTTCCGACTACATTTGCATTAAATTTATTTAATCGCAGGTCGTTTAGGTTCAATGCAAATTGAAGGCTGATTTAGTAATCTGATATATGACATTCATGCTGATTTGCACTGATTATCTTTATCATATATTTAATCAAATCGGGATTGAATTTAGGTACAAAATGAGATCAAGCATTGAAAAAGAATTAACTATATCGCCATCAGATTCAAGAAAATTGTTTTATTAGTGATTTTTGTGATTAAGTTGTTATTAAAATAAGTTGGTTTCTGTAGATTTTAATTTTTCTAATTGCCGCATTTCTAAACTTTATTTTTAAATTTACGACAGTATATTCACTATCAACAGATGCTTTTATGATCGC
Source organism: Drusus annulatus (assembly GCA_022651775.1). Classification (NCBI taxonomy): domain Eukaryota; kingdom Metazoa; phylum Arthropoda; class Insecta; order Trichoptera; family Limnephilidae; genus Drusus; species Drusus annulatus. The sequence goes on from JAGWCC010000113.1 coordinate 657,452, forward strand.
TTGGTTAGATGCTGACTACAACTACAGAGGTCGTGGACTCAAACCCGAGGGTGCGAAAACACATTTAATTTAATATGTCATTACACATTAAATTAATATAAAGTAAATATACTATATGCAGAGTGGTAGGTAATCATAGTATCGCCCTGTTGATAGACCACCATTCAGAATTGAAACGTTGCTTGAAATGGCTTGAGCCGTGTTTGGACACCACATCTGAATAGCCTGGTACATCATAACCTTCTTCTTCCCCATCTCCTTTTCAACCCCACTACCTTCAGCCTTACAACATACCCCGATTGGGGATGCCATAGTTTAACTGGCTCTAGACGGTTGGGAGCAGTTGGGACTCTTGTGCGGTATTCACTAAAACTTATTTTTTTAATTGCATTTTTTTCCTTGAGATCTAGAAAAAAAATGGAAAAAACGTATGCATTATTCTCATTTTTCTAGTTTTATAAATCGCCCATATGTATTTTGTTATCAAATCATTAATGAAGGATGTCATATGAAACTTAAATAAGGCAATTTAAAAAGTAACCATCGAAAAAGCCTACCCGTTGATTTTTTGTTCGTCGGTCATGTTTTTTTACTTCAAAGGCCAACACTACAAACTTTATTTGAAAGTGTACGAAATAATTTTGCCAATCGAGATTTAGTTTAGTTTAACCCTGACCTCTTGCGTGATTGATTAACAGATTATTTTCAATAAAATCCTTCCGTTGAGATGTCTTTTTCTTTTACATTTGTAATATAAGGAGCTCTTAGTTAGGCCTATTTATCACTTTTAATATCGTATTTCCTTAGTAAACATCATCATAATTAGGACCACCTGCTTGGGTTTAATTTCAAGTGCAAAAAATCACAAAATATCATACATATAACATTATGCTCGGTTTACAAAAATGATCGCATCATAAATATTATGACTACAAAATTTTCCTTCGGAAATACGACTGGCCGTTTATACAAACAATTACTTAGGTAAATTTCTAGTCAATGCTAAGAATAAAGATGACAAACCAAGTCACTAAGAAATTTATAAATTGGATGGTAGTGATTGTTCTGCATTTTATATTAGTAAAAAACCCGTAATCTCAATGTTAGAATGAAAGAACATTTTGGATGTTTAAATAACCACGGTGTTTCAGAATTCGCTAATCATCTCATTGAGAAAAGATTATACCTTCAATAAAAGCACCGGTGCTGATTTTCTCTATAAATTTGGTCATGGCAACAGATTAAGTTATTAAAAAGCACTCGAAATAAAGATATCCTTTAATATTAATAGTCGTACAGTTGAATTTGTCCAGTAGTCCAATATTAGGTATATTTCTCGTAAACTCATAAATTTTCTCATTATTCTTTAGTAACGTTCTCAATTTTCTCATTATTCTCTTCTGACGATTTGCCTCTTTTCTCTGTGTTCGTTTGTTATAATTTAAATATTATTATTTTGTTTTCTTACCGTTCTCTTTGTTTTTAAAATGTTATATTGTGTTTTCCTTCTGTATGTATGAGTATATATAACCACACACCATGTATTTTTTTATTTGAGTTTATTTTTGTACCCTGACGATGCTTAGGCTAAGCGAAACCGATAAAAAAATAAAATCTGTGGTCTTATACAAAGTTATTATTTCATTTTAAATAATAATAATTAATTTAACAAAACACTACATAAATAAGCAGTTAAAGTGAATGCAAAATTTTAATTAGCATAATAGCTAAAATATTCGTTTAAAATGGTTCATAGAAGAATCCAGCTAAGCATTTTTTTATGAATGAAATAGCTTCAACTTATCAAAAAAAAATCATTAATTAAAATATCGAATCACGATAAATATCTTTAAGGTTAAAATGAAATAGGTCTCCGAAAATACTTAGTAATAAGATAATGACATATTGGGTATATGTTACCTATTAATTGACCTTTACCTATTCGGTATAGGTCAAATAATAACCAATTGGTTTAGTTGGTTTGGAGAGAGGGGAGTCCAAAAAATTACTCAAGAACATTTTTTAAACAAAAACAGAACACGTCGTAGTATAGTATACATATATAGTGCAGTATATTTTGTTCTATTTGATTTTATTAAATGAAGGGTTTGTTTTTATGCCTACAGTTGCTTGCTTACTCGACAGCATAATATTATTTAACATTGACATCAATTTTTTGTCGTTTGTGACACATTGTTTCTTAACTAATAAAATTTGCCAATTATTTGCATTTACAGTAGCTTCTGATAATTTTATAATCAGGCTGTAAAGTACCTATCAAAATATAAGCTGTAGCGAGATATCAATATCGTTTGGTTTTTGTATTTAAATTTTATTTACCTGCCCTCTTACTGTATGCAATATCTGTCGACTTTCGTTAATCTTCAATACTACAGATTAATTTTTTTATAATGTAAACACACAGGATGGACACGTCGTGTACCGAATGAACAGGTAATCTGCCTCTAGCTAGGAACTAATACCAACCGAACAAAACAGATATGGTGATTGTGTCCTGCCAGGTAAGTATGTTGCTGTATATTTATATAAACTAAGAATTAATGTTGAGTAGAAAATAAGATTTGTACAGCGCCCTTGAAGTGATTTTTCACAAAAACGGCGCTTTAAAAATTATCCAAATATTATTATTATTAGCACGTGTATACATTTTAAAATATTCTATTATATTATTTGTGACTAAGTTATAATAAATAAATAAATGAATGTTTGTGTAAAATTATTTATCTATTGAATATTCGATTAATCTAGGTACGTTGTTTGTTTATTAAAATCCCAGGTATTATAGTTTTTAAGAAATAAGAATCATCGTATTAATATGTGCTTAAAGTAGGTACACGGGTATTTTGTTAAACAAAAACTTTTAATATCTTCATCTTCTATTCATTTCTGTTTACTATATTTAGTACACCATATCTACAAAGTATTACTATAGTTTGTCTCTGCTGTATCTGGGGCTTTGTCTCCAAGTAAATGATCTCTGACCTCCAGGTGGTTGAAAACCGAGCTCTCAGAAATGTCCTTGTTCTTCCATGGGACACTCATGTCAGGGAAATTTATTCAAATACCGGATCCTTCCCATCAAGATCCTCCCCAAACATTAAATCACAAGCACCATTCTACAAATTACTCAGCAAACAACGCACACTAACATCAAGCCCCTTTACAATCAATACATCCACCAACATAACACACGAAATAAAAATAATAATAAAATCTTTCAGAATATATCGCCTACACATTATATAACTCGCTTCCAGATAAATATTAAAATAGCTCAACCAACTTAATAAAAATAAAATAAAATAATGCTTTGAAGTAATAATTTTTAAATTCATTTAAAGATGAAAATACCTAATTTCCAAATCAGTTTTCTTTTCCCGGTAGAGTAAAAACATCCTCATTTACTGCACGTCAGTGTTTTTTTTCTCCGTTTGTTTCTATTTAAAATTTAGTTGTATCTTATATTAATACTAATTACCTAAATTTTTAAACTGTATTTCTTATTATGTGTTATATTGTTTGATTTGTTATGATTTATTTATATTTTTTTTGATTTTGATTACTCTGTATTTTGTATTTTTTTGTAATTCATGTAGTTCTTTGATTTCCTTTGTCCCAGAGTGAGTTTTTATAACTCATCGGGGTTGCTATGTACCTGTTTGTTGGCAAGATATTGATAAAATAAAAATAACCTCCTAGCAATATTAAGCCTTTTACTAATATTTTAATTATCTTCCAATTTTCAACGTTTCAACACCACCTCTTTTTATTCAACTAAGCACATTTCATAATTGGAATATATTCAAATATGAAGTGAAAATTGTTCAAGAACATAATATCTTCAATGAAAACATTCCACAGTGTAAGAGGGAGTTCAAAAAGTTCGTAGGACTGACATAGGTGATGTTATACGAGTACATAGTTTGTGATTTTTAGTATTTTTGTAATTTCAACTTTAGTTAGTATTTTGCCAAAATTTAATTACGACATTTTACTTAGTTCCGTTACAGTTGATAAAACGTTGAATGGGTTCGTTTAATTTTTTTATGAAACGGATAAAAGTTATGCAGGCCATTGTAGTTTTTTTAAATTTTAAGTATTGTTTAGTAAGAACGATACCCATTTTTTTAAATATGCCTATCTTGTACAGACTTTCCATCTTTCCATACCATAGTGATAAAACGTACTGTCTTTTTTTACTTGTGTTATTAGTTACATTAATTTGATAAATTAGTTTTTAATTAGTTTCATTAATTTGACACCTTATTATTAAGTTGAATATTTTTCCAAAATATGTTGATGTTTTAAGAATTAAAAAAGATGAAGATTTTAGAAAAAAAAGAGTCAATAGCAACGTTATACTATACTATATTTGACAGTAAAACACCTACATTCTCAATTATCATTTTATAAAAAAAAACAACACGATCAAAGAACTATTTAGAGAAACCCCTACAAACTTTTTGTAAATAACACGTGATAAAAAATTTATTATAAAAAAATATAATTTGAATTAACATAAAATAAATGAAAAATAAAATCTCAGTATTTATTTTCAGTTCTGCGTTTGATAACGTAGTAGTTTATAATCACTGCAAAGTATTAGTTGACTTGAAATAATTAGTAGACTCACTTATCGGATGGCAACCTACAAAAGAAGAAGCACTCTAGGAACATCACGATTTTGAAGCAGATTTATAGTGGCAACATTGAATTGATCATGAGCATACCGCTAATAGGTCCATTCTAAATTCTCCCTCTTTCTCATAGACGGTACATTAAAAAAAAAACATTAATTATGGTGAATACCGCACAAGAGTCCCAACTGCTCCCAACCAATATCCCCAATTGGGAAATTTGTGAGGCTGAAGGTAGAGGAAGGGGAAGGAGATGGGGATGTGAAAGGTTGGAAAGTACCTTTTACAGCGCCCTTGAGGTGATATTTCACAAAAAATGGCGCTATATAAATTACCCAAGCATTAATACCTGGTTATTCATATCTGGTCATCAAACACGGCTAAAGCCATTTCAAAGAAACGTTCCGAATCTGAATGGTGGTCTTTCACCAGGGCGTCACCGTCTTCTTTCATCATTCACTTTCGCGTCATATATTCTCCTTGTGCTCCTTTTGTCCGTTCATCCGCTCTTACTAACTAACTAACTAACCATCACGCCGTTTCACCACAAAGGTAGTCAGAGAAGACGGACCGCCATACATATCTGTCTTAGCACACACTCCTTGCTTCATTCACATTCATACACCCTTTCATTCATACTATTCTGTTATTCTGACTTTTCAGATGGCCCGACTCGACTAGTGTTTGATTCTTCTTCCAGTCACTTTCGCATAATATATTCCTTTTACAATCCTTTCTTGGTTCATTCGGTCTTCATGCCCAAAGTATCTAAGCGTCCCTTTCTATTCTATTCTATCTTCGATTCTATTAATACCGCACATCAACTTTGCGTTCTTTCTCCGATATCCACATTTTTCACGGTGAAAAAATCCACTCTACATGTCCAAAATATCTTAGCGGCCCTTTCTTAATCTTGTTTATTACGCTTACGTCAGCCTTGTATTCGTCTACTTTCACCTTTCCTGTGTCAGTTCCATGTATCTCTACCTTTTTTCTACAGATAATTCATAACCGACAATCAGTCGAACTCGCCAACTAATGGATGCATGATTTTAGCAACGAACCTGGTATATTTTTGAAATATCTAATGACTCTATTCATGGAATAAAGCGTAATCTTTACTAGCACTTTGCTAAATCCCATAAATTATTGTAAATTAAGTATTTTGTGTTTGCATAAAGAGTATTTTATTGTATATTTCTGTTACCTACATATGATTAAATATAGTTTAACATATGGTCGATGGAAAGGCAAAAGGGTTTAAGCGAAACATTGGACAAAAATGAGTTGAATATGCAGTTTTGATTAGTTTTTTTTCTTCTGCATCGGATGCTCTGACTCTTGACGTTTGATTCTGAAGACTTTTGTGGCCATCGTTATGCCGTTTGGGAGAAGGCTTGACTCAAGCGACACAAGTTAGGGACCTTTTAGCTTTTTGTTGCTTCAGGTAACTCAGTGCATTGAGTTACCTTATTAACATTGTTTTCAAAAATCAACTAAATGAAAAAAAATAAAACATCGGGGTTGGTATCAGTACTATCGTCGATGGCGTTTCAGCCCTTTTAAACAACGCACATGTCAATTGCGGAATATTTTGTGAGGCAGAAGGGAATGGGGGAAGGAAATAAGAAAGGGTATCGGAAATAAGAGAAACTTGCCAAAAGTTGTTTAAATGTTTGAGGAGTTGTTATTACAGAAGGTGTGTTTTTTTTCAAGTTTCAGTTTGAGAATGAGAAAGCCAAAAAATATTCAAATGTTTACAGTTGAAAGTAGGTGTAACGTTTAATAAGCGGCAATTATTCAATGCATTTGAGTATCTGTGATTTTTTTTTTAAATAATATATTGATAAATGTTAACAATTTTCTAACTGCATTCTCACAACATCCAAATGTTTCTAATGCTTATATAAAAGTGAGATTAAATTATACTCGTTCATTGGGTAACACAAATTTAACGTTCACTTAAGTACAGACCACTTTGTTAGAATGGAAAAAAACTGAATCCAAGTGATGGGTGTTTTTGAATATTTTTTGAATAATTAAAGTGGTTTGATAGTGATCACCCTTCAAACCACAATATTTTGATGGTACTAAATATGACGCTTGATTACATTATTATATGTAGTAAAATATTCTAAAAATTTAATATTCTAGAAGGTATGCAAGAGTAGTGCAATGCAATACATTCCATAATTGATAATAATACATAAAATAAAAGTAAAACTTGAAATACATATGTACACAATAATAAAAAAAAATAAAAATTCATAAAAGATTAATAAATTTACAAAAAAGCTGTTAATGGAGGATATTAGGTTTCATGTCTACAAAACGCATCAAGAGGGAGTCCATCCAGGCAGCATTAAGATTGATGGGCCAATATCTTACTCTAATGAGCTTCTATGCTAGAATGATGAGGTCATTTCTGGAGTTGTTGATCCTTTCCCTCATTCCTGCTACCCTGGTTCTCAAAAGGGCTGCAAATCCGGGAACTCGGCCCTCGGTAAACATACCAGGAGCACTGCAGTGCCTAGGAAGACTAAACATCATGCGGTAGGCGTTGTTGTCTTCAACTCGAAGCCTTTCCATGCTTCTCTTCTTGAAATTGTTCCAGAGATCACACGTGTATAGGATAGTACAGAGTGCCAGAAGGAGTATCCTCTTCACTGATGGACTACAAACCCGAAATCTTCTACTGGGCACATTTGATATCACACTGAGGACTCGCCTTTGCATGTCGATGTCGTCGTCATCCATTAGCTTGCTGGTGATGATGTGCCCTAGATATTTTGTTTCTTCTACCATCCTTAGAACCTCACCGTTCAAGATAGCTGGATAAAATAATGTATATAAAATACTATTTGATATCCGTTGAACATCGCAGGATATAACTTGACTTACTACGAAAAAAAAATAGTTGCTTTAACTAGTGCGGCAAGTCCGCTTTTTGCAATTTTCGAGGGGAAGCAATGGACAAAATGTCTCGGGACTTTAGGTAATCCCTGTTCATTATATTTCAACTGTATGGACACCATATGCACTCTTCTCACCATCACCAGTCAGTTAAAAATCTAGTTTGAAAGTGAGAGGTCGCTAAGTGCCGCACTAAGTGAAGCGCGCGCCCGGTCCCGTAATTCCTCGTTTTTTCTAATATTGCACACAGCGAGGAGGCGCTCGAGAATATATCTTCATTTTTCGCACACACTTTGGCCTATACATGACATGGAACAAATTATAAATGAAGATGACAACTTACACTTTCTCAATGATCTGTCGAGGATCCTAAAAAAGAAGACATTATAGATGATTTAGACATCGAAAATGAATTTTAAGATAAAACAGTGGAACAATAGTCTAAAGAAAGCCAAGTAGATCTTATAAGTTGAAGATGCTATGGACACAACAGAAAGTTCTGAATCAGATGACGATTGTACACTTTTGTATTGGTAAAGATTCGGAAACGATTTGGTGCAGCATCACAGGCGCGGGTGAGAGTTAAGAATATTAAAAAAAGTTTTTACAGGTCCCAAACAAGCAGCTTGAGACACTGCTACTGAGATAGATGCATTTTAAAAATATTGATTATATTTTTCAAAACATTTGATGGTGTTACATTCTTGTAGTTTTGATGCGAATCAAATGTAGATGACAAACATTTTGATGAAAAAAAGTCGAATTAGGAGATGCCGCACTCAGTGCAGCGCGCGCCCGGTAGTGTGACTCACAACCGCGCGCCCGGCAATAGGTAAATCCATCAGGAAAAAAATAAAAAACTTCCGGTTAAAAATACAGTACAGGAAGGTATTTTTTTAGGTAGTTAGGAATTTATAAAGGTTTTTTTAAACATTTTATGATTTTAACTAACATCAGTTCCAAATTATAATATTATATTGGGTCATAATTATAGATTTCAATTAACCACCGACTGGATTTATTGTATATGGCGTCAGAATATTACGATTTTAGGAAGATCATTATGAATTTTGGCGGTCTCTATGGTCCAAAGGTAGCGGGTTCAAACCCGGCGTGCACAAATAACTTTTATTTAATTAATAAGTGTCAAAACACATTTAATTCGTACAAAATAGTATTAAGTATATTTGCGGCACGTTCCAGGGTGGTAGATACTCTGAGTATTGCCCTGGTGAGCGTCGTTTGAAATGGATTAAGCCGTGTTTGGTGACCAAATCTGACTAGCCAGGTACTTCCCAACCTTCCTCTTCCCCATCTCCTTGCCCTCTTCACTACCTTCAGCCTCACAATGATGGATGGAGGATCCAGCAGAGGAATTGAACCCACGAATCCGACGAGTCTTTTAGTTTATTTAATAAAAAAAATACACGACCCACAGATCATTAGTTAGTAATACATTCGTATTCAGTTATTAATAAAATTACATATCAATATTGTTAGGCGCAAAAATCAAGAGATGTAACTTGGCATGCCAAGTAAAAATATTTTGTTATATGTCAATATAGAAATAATATAGAATATTTTATTAGAAATATAGAATAATTTCTGATAAAATTTAATTAGGTAGATAAGATTTGAAAAGGTTATTTTTTTCTCACAAAGCAAATTGTGTACTTATGGTTAATTCTTTGTTTTCAATATATAAATATGCATTAGCTTGGGTCGTGTTGTAGCAATCACTTTATTACAGTAAGTATTAAATAAAATAAAAAGTGGAAAGGAAAGATTGAATCTGGATCTCGAAGAGACCCGTGTTATGTGAGAGAGAATAAATAATAACCGGAAAGTCATTCCACACCCTTGAGTTGTTGAACCAGTCAACCGTGTACACATGCTGGACAGGTGTTTGTCTGGTTTCCCGACTGCTCACCGGTGTCAAAAACTAAAGCGATGCTATTGAAAGACCGGCATTACATTAACATCATTAATTTACACCTTTACTGGTGTTCGAACTCTCGCTGTTAGATAAGGCAACTTTTTTAACGTTTTGGCTCTACCTAATAATGTACCTACCTGCAATGTATTTTAGCAGACATTACTCTATATTCGAGTTTGGATATTTTTGAAAAAAAAAACAGGCAATACAAACAACTGAAAGATTTTTTTCATATTTTTAGCTCAAATGAGTTCAGAGCAAAACCAAGACTTACCTTTTTAAATTTTCATACTCATAATAACGTCAATTTGCTTCACTAGAGTTTTGATCACTCAGTCTAAGTGCTATACTTAGTTTACTATTGTTTACTCCATTTTTTTCCACCCTAGGTTCGACAGCATGGGCAACAACCATTACATTTATTTGTTAATGTAAATATGTTAGTTGTGAGGCACTAGTTAGTTTTAAGTATAAGACATAAGTTAATATAAAGTCTTAGTTTTAATATTATGTTAATTTTGTTGTAAAGGGCATTTGAAGTGATATTTCTGTCACGAAAACGGCGCTATATAAATCAGCCAATTATTATTATTATTATTGCTGACCAAGCGTTTGTATCAGTGTGTGTTTTAGGTATCTGGAGGCCACAGCCTAGAATTGACTTTTTAGGTAGATTGCTTTTTATGTATTTTTTTATAATGAATACCACACAAAAGTCCCAACTGCTCTCAACCGTCTAGAGCCAGTGGGACTATGGCATCTCCAATTGGGGTATGTTGTGAGATTGATGGTAGTGGGGCGGGGAAAGAGATGGGGAAGAGGAAGGTTGGGAAGGTAGTACCTGGCTATTCAGATCTGGTTACCAAACACGGATCAAGTAATTTAAAGCAACGTTTCGATTCAGAATGGTGGTCTTTCACTAGGGCGATACTTAGAGTATCTACCACTCTGGAAGGTGGCGCAAATATCCTATACATTGTTTTATATGAACTAAATGTGAAGACACATATTAAGGTTTGAACCCGTGAAGGGAGTGCGGAGTGGGAAGAGATAGAGATGGAGAAAAATAAGGTTGGAAAGTACCTGGCTATTCAGATCTAGTCACCAAACACGGCTAAAGTCATTTCAAGGAACGTGGCTCAAATATACTTTAGATTATTTAATATGAATATAACGTGTTATGATACCTACATATTAATTAACTACAATTTATTTGCACACGCCAGGCTTGAACCCGTGAACTCTGGATTACTAATCAAACGTCTTACCACTCGAACACGCAGGCCGTCAAACCAAACTCAAACAGATGTTTGATACCTGCAGGTTGTACTTAGTGTGTCCAGATTTTTTTAAAGAATTTACAGACATGTAGGTAGTAGAAATTGTGTTATTCGGTAACACAGCGTTAAGGAGGTAGATTTCAATTTAAATAAAAAATTGTAACTCATTCTTAAGGTCTGCACTAAAAAATACACACTTTTTGGCATTCTAATATAAACCATATTACAAACGATTCATCTGTTAATTCCGTACGGGTACTTAGGAAAATATCTAAGGTTTCCAGTGATTAAAATTCTTAAACAGTAAAACGTTCGAAAATGCCTTCACTAATTTTAAAACTGCGCCTTTTACTTACATTTTGGTATATTTTTCATATAATTTAAAAGATTTCAGACTTTAAACGGCCTCCGTGGTCGAGTGGTAAGACGCTCGATTATAAATCGCGCAAATATTTCAAAAATATTAATATGTGTGATAACACATTTAATTTGCGGCACGTTCCAGAGTGGTAGATACTATTAGTATCGCCTTGGTGAAAGACCACCATTCAGAATCAAAACGTTGCTTGAAATAGCTTTAGTCGTTTTGGTGATCAGATTTGAATAGCTAGGTACTTTTGAACCTTCCTCTTCTTCATCTCCTTCTCCTCCCCACTACCTTCAACCTCACAACATACCCCGATAGGGGATGCCATAATCTCACAAGTTTTAGACGGTTGGGAGCAGTCAGGACTTTTGTGCGGTATTCACTATTAAAAAGACATTTTCCTAATTACCCATGGAAAATTTACAGATGAATCATTTGTAACATTGCTTGTATTAAAATGCCACAAAGTGACGCTTAGCGTCATTTTCGAGTGTTGAGGCTTAATGTATTATTGTTAATTGAGTTAAGGTCTCTTGATTCCCTTTTATTGTTAATACAAATCATATTCTGCAGTTCATGCTAAAATACTTTTTATGTGGTTACGCAATCCGAAACAGCTGTTCAAAAAGCAAAATAACTCACGTATTTCCTAGCTACCCTTAAGACAAATGCGTCGTAAATCACAAAACATTATAATTACTTGCTTACTGTCTGCCATGCAGACCCTTTTCACTTGAGATATAAATTATCTGTTCTATAAACAGAGGAGTATTGACTAATAGTAAATCCGAAACGATTGCCACGTCTTTGGCTCTGTGAGTAAGTACACACCCACTCGTCTACAGAGCAAATACTTAGGATAAACAGAGTATATGTTTTATAATGTTGTAACTAGTCAAAGTTCCATATATTAACAAAGATCTCATAAAAACAGTTGTTCACCACATACATTAAGAGATGAATGATATGAACATATTTTATGTACGTGCATAGTGTAAAAAAAGAAACAAAACATTTATGTACACCTCGCATATAGAAAGGGTATTATATATCCGAAGGAGTTATGTGAGTACAAGCTGAAGTAGTGTGACGTATTTTAAATATAATATAGAATGTTAGCAATGAAAAAAAATGAACACAATATAAGGAACGTAACTGCTAGTAAATTAACATGTAAATAGGTTAAACATTAGACAGTTTAAGCATAACATGGTGATAAAGTTCCAATTGTTACACTTCGTGAGCAAAAATTGTCAACAAATAAACATTACTTTTACGTATAATTATTATTAACCAATGGTCTCGAGGTAGCATTAACATTCATCATGTTGCGTCTGAGGGATAGATACTCTCAGTATCGCCCTGGTGAAAGACTACCATTCAGAATCGAAACGTTGCTTGAAGTGGCTTTAGCCGTTCTTGGTGGCCAAATCTAAATAGTCAGAAACTTCCCAACTTTCTTTTTCCCATCTCCTTTCCTCTTACTACCTTCAGCCTCACAACATACCTCAATTAGGAATGCCAAAATCGCATTGGCTCTAAAAGGTTAGGTGCAGTTGGAACTCTTGTTCGGTATTCACTATAAAAAATACTACAAGACATATTTTGAACCACTAAGGTTTAAAGCAATTGCCTTGAAATGGAAGGTCCCGATGTTTAAATTCTTGTAATTTTTTTGTAATAGTAGGCCTGTCCAATGCTCACCATATAATTGAAGTAGTGATTGACTAATTTAAAATCTCGATGCGTTATGCATTACGAAAAAATAACTTGATGCTGACAGGAAATGTAATTAATTGTTTTTCAATGCTTGATCTTAATTCGTATCCAAATTCAATCACGATTTGATTTAACAAATATGCCATAGTCCCACTGGCTCCAGATGGTTGGGAGTAGTTTGGACTTTAGTGCAAAAATTACTTAAAAATAAAAATAAATAGAAGGAATATAAAGAGGCGAAAAAATATTCTCGAAAAAAATGATTCTAATCAATTTCGCTCCGTTTTTCGTATCGGGTCGAGGAAACATAGCTTTGATATCACAACATCCAGTTGTCATTATCTAGCGCTATTTCGGTGGCCTCTGTCCACTGCTTCACATAGCCTCTGCATTTATTCAACTTATTTTTGTCTAGGATGATCAAATAGGTACAAAATATCAATTCTTCAATTGAACTAAATTTATTCCATATTTGTTCGCCCAAGTTAAAAACGTATCTCATCATACACTCAAGATTAATTACACAAAGGTTTTCACCCACTATTCTCAAATACAAATTGAGTGAAATTTTGTAAGATCCGGCGTGAAATAGATCATCCTTGAAAACGAAATGCATCGGTTCTCATATTATAACAAAACATGATGCAATACGTCATTAATTTCGATCGGTTTTCTACCACACTCTCAATATTATTATTCTTCTCAAATCCGTCACTTAGTACACTAGATTTACGAGCGGTAACCTGTATTTATCTCGATTTTCTCACAGCGGTAAAATGTTTTGCCGATGAGAAAAAATGCTGCAATGCTCCTTTTGAACGTTCATGTACAATTTTCAGACGTTTCAGGTGGAATCGAAACGTCGCACTGCATTCATAAATGTATTCACACATCTATTACAGCAAACTTTTAATTATTAGAGCGACATAGCACTCCAAAAATAAAGATAAAAATGTTGTCGACATATTCAACACATCAACACATCAATAGATATATGTTCATTAAATTTGTTTCGGCAAATAGAAGTAAAATCTATTAGATTGCCTGGCTCTGCTTCAAATTTGTTTTATTTTTGTTGTGTTGGCTAGTTTATTTTTTTATCCTATTCTATTGGCTGTAAGGGTGTTGCTAAGGAATATTTTGTAAATTTGATGTTGACCACAAAATGTATCACTTGGAAATGACCACTAAATGCTGGCCCTTTCTTGGCTCCCAGTATATGTTTCTCCATAATTGCCATTGTTTTTACACTTTTTGCCTTTTATTTGTTTTCTCTTGTTGTATTTTTGTTTGAAGATGTATTTGCATATCTGCATATTATTGTTTGTTTACGTACTGTGTTGGTGGTTTTTTTTTTAGTTGTTAAATGTGCATAAAGCCCAAATGGGAGCAAATAAATAATAAAAATGGGAGGTTTGCCCAAGATTCACATACTTAAATTCTGTTGAATCTGTAACAAAAAATCTATTTTTTGGATGCACTCGGGATGTAAATAATGTATATGCTAGATTAATAAAAAAACTGATTGTTACCTTTCAAATTTTTACTATAAAACCTAAGTAACATTAATGATATATAATTAATTTCTACTCTTATGGGTCTCATTTTGATGTATTTACTCGTTTGTTTGCTTTTATTTTGTACTGCCTGTTAAAATTTATATGCCTTTGTAAATATGTTATTCATTTTTATTTTCTAATTTTGTCCTTCCCGGAATGAGTTTTTTATAAACTCCTTAGGAATAATGTATCAAAAAATGTAAGTTCTTGGACCTTATCATTATTTTAATTAACAAATAAATATGGACTAAATCACAGACATTTTATGATGTGTACATTTTCTTGAACCTTGTTCAAGAATGGAAGATACTTTCTCTGTTGCCTTAGAGACAAAACACTATTATGTATATATCTTAATTTAGATCACATCATCATATTGAGTGCAATAAGTAAACAAAAAAAAATAGTACCCACATAATAACATCCTCAATAATAATATAGAGTTTATCGGTTATAAACTAAAATATTACTTTTTTTATCACACATTTTTCTTAAAATGATATCACCTTTAAGCTGTAACCCGGAAGATAAGTATTTTTACGTGCTTGCTATATAAACTCAAGAAATTCTAATGCACGTGCATATCTCGACCCTTGTGCATTTTATTGATATTGTTTTAGCCATATTCATTAGTCACTTTGAAATAACCAGTCCAAACCTTCTTACTTTTCTTCCCCCCCCCGCCTCAAATTTCATTTGGTGTACAATATTTAATTATATTGGAGATATCTCACAAGGCGGGTAATTCATTGCAGGTAAAAAATGACAGGATTAAGATTCACGAGTTTTTTTATTAAGATTTAAAAAGTCCAATATTTTTTTTCAATCCGACGCAACGGCAATTTAGTACCTGATTAATAAAATTGCAAAAAATCGTGATTCAAACCTGCAGCTTAATGATAGTTTTTTTTAAGTTATAAAATATATTATTATCAATAATATCAGATTTTAAGAGCCCCAGTAGAAGTAATTGTAGGTGCATAACTCAGTTGTACAATCGGTTATAAGATACAAGTCCTTGAATGGAACTATTTGAAAGAGTGAACCTTATTCCATAGTTCTCAAAATGTGAACCTAGATATTATATTCAATTCAATGAGCATTATTTCAAAAACAATTATTACAGTAATCGATTTATCCACATTTTTCGAACGATTTGAGAATGCTACGTTTCAATACTAAATAATTAGCACTCTGTTCCATATTGTGTGAATTGAACTGATTCATATTGATTTCACTAGGTAGGTCCTCAGATTTAAACTATGGTAAAAAATATACGTAGCTATTTAATACTTTATTTTTTTATATTCTTTCTGTTTGCATTTTTTAAATTGATACTTTAAAATACTTTAATATTGATGTTTTTAAGTACACCAACACGTTAACTGTCTTCAAATATTGTCTTTCAAAATATTTACTTTTCTTTGCCTTAACAATTTTTTTTCATATAATTCATACTTTTCACCTGGATTTTTTACACCCTTAACTAAGTAAATGTTTTTTTTTTAAATTTGTTTGATATAAACATTCACTGTCATACACATATCTGAACATTTTCTCGTGATTTATGATAGCTATCGTGCTTTCAGATAGTTTTAATTTTCATATATATCTGTAACATATTATTTTCTCGTTGTTATATTAGGTTAAGTAATTAAATGTGAAGCGCATTTGAGGTGAATTGTTACAAAGTTGATCTATATACATTTGCTGTTATAAGTATGTGTTTATTTAACAGTAAATGTAGTAATTTTTCATCAAACATATTACTATCCATATACTCTCAGAAAAGCCATTTATTGAGACCTTTTTCGATATGAGATCGAGTGCTATTCTCGTATCGCGCAGTTGTTGCTTGTATTATCATCGGTTGTATAGAGCTGCGTACACTTATTTTCAAGTATCTCCTTCACAAAGATTGTTCACCATGTGTCCTGGAACTAGAACACCAAAACCGACATACAACACTCTTGGGTAGTCTCACCGAAAGTGTAGAGTAGGCATAACGTTCAATTTTGCAGCACCCATAAAGAAATTAACATATTATTATCAATACCATAGAATTTTTAAGCTGTAATACAAAACAAGTCAAATACGCTTTCTATCGATTCACATTGAAATTTGTAGACCATTTATGCTATGGAAGCCTATTTTGGACACAACATTTCATAACAGTTTGCTTATTATGTTGGCATATGAAAGTGTAGTCTTTACATCTAGGGACAATGTTTCATGGATACGTCACACTGTCTTCGTAAAGATTAGTTCTTAACAATGAAACAAGAGACAATAAAATACAGATTCTCACGATGAAAGCAAAAACGAGAATAACACGACGGGGTATCGTTTACTCATAAAACGAGAAGATGAATATTATTAAAAAAATAACAAACTTACCTTGAAAAGTTGGCAAACTTCTCATTATTTTTAAAAACTTTGGTAGTGATGTGCTTTTCTCTGCCACCAATCAAAAGCTTGTAGTCCAGTGCTTTCGAAAATTATCTACGGCAGCCTGGAAAGACTTCTTGGTAAAGTGGGAGGAAGATCAAGTGAAACCTCATATTTGGCATTAAGACTTTATAAATAGTGATGGGTAGACGCATGGGTTTTTGTAGCGTTTTTAGTTTTTAAGGAATGTAATAAAGAAATTTGAAAGCCAGAACCTGTTATTTTGTCTTGAATTTATAAAAATATGCGTTTATTTTTAACTGGAGGAAATAAAGCGTTATCCATTTATTTGAGTATGACCCAAGATGAATAAAGATTATACAAAAATTATTGGTTCTCCTGATCTTGTTTTGTTAGATTTTTATATTTTCTGATCTCTATCCATTAATCCAAGAAGAATCGTCTTTTATAATGACGTTGCTTTTTAAAATTGGCTTTATAACTTATAATCCTAATCAACTTTTATTAGACTTGGATTCGGAAGCCCCAACAAAACTATGACAATCGTAAACAATACAGCAGAATAAATATTTGATTAGATTTTGTAAAAAATCATCCATATTTAGGATTTCGTAAATAGAACAGAAACTATATGATAGTCCACCAAACGTTTGGAACAATATCCGAACATCATCTCCAATCATGAAGAGTAGAATCAAGATGCTACTTTGTAATTGTATAATTGACTCACCTTCTTTGTTGCAACTCATCCCGTTCAACATTCCTTGCCGTAGACTCAGAAACATTGAATTGCTGTTCCTCAATCATCACTCTAATTATTATGGGTATCATTCTCTACAGTCCAGAATATCGAGACTTGTTAACTCAAGCTATGGTCTTGACATTTTTGGTACCAGTCTAAATGATTTTTGTCATTATTTACGGCTCTACCAAAACTTTGGCTTTGATTTGAATTTCTTTATTATGTACATTTGGTCCTATTTTTGTCATTGATTCATTATAATATTATGTATGTGTTGTTCTTTCTCTGTTTCTCTTTTCATATTTCGTGTTATTTATTTTGTTTGTAACAGTCCGTTAGTTTATAATTAAATAAATACTTCTCTATTTGGGGGTAAGCATCTGGTGAATTCGAGCCTGTTTTTTATTGCAACCAGACGTCTGGTCTGTCCGTACTTATAAATTTGATATGGTTTTCCAGTGCCAATCTTAATTGTTCTATGTCAGTGAGTTTTTGTCAGGCCAATTGCAAATAAAACAAAATGTGGGTCACGGAGTTCACAAAGTCTTGAACTATTTAATGTGACTTAACAATTATGTATAAAACAATTATGTGGGTGTGTGATAGATGGAAAGATAATCGTCTGTTGAATCTAGAACTATTTAATTGTATTATTTGTACTGATACTGTCATATAATTTTGAAGGAATTTGATGAGTTCCTAACCTTGTGCCCACATTTCATTTTTCATTCATTTTATTTTAAAGATAATGACTTACGTTTTTTTTTTGGAAAGTGAACGTCAACGTTTTTAACGAAAATGAAATAATAACTTGGTATAAGACTAAATATTTTTATGTTAGTCTAAGCATCATCAGGGTACAACATTAAAGTAAACAAAAAATACATAGTATGTGGTTATATATACTCGTACATTCAGATGGAGAACACAATATAAAGTAAAATAACAGAAGAGTAAGAAGACAAAATAATAAAATTTAATTATAACAAAGGAACAGAGAGAGAGACAGATAATTTGAAATGCAAGAGGCAAAACGTCAACTGAGAAGGTGATAAAAGAATAATGAGAAATTTTAGGAGTTTACAGGAAATATACCTAATATTGGACTACTGGACAAATTTAATTGACTATTAAAAATATTTTACTAGTTTGATGCTTTCGTTATCGAAATAATTGATTCAGACTTCAAACAATTGTTTGAAATGCTTTGTGGTCAGTTCTGACCGACCAAATTCCAGAAAATCAGTATATTTCCATTCTTTTCTCATCCTTACATTATTTCTTCTTTAGAACTGTGGGCAAGATTTTTTTTAATCTATTTTGTCACTGTATTATTATAATTACTTATTTACAAACGGACCATTGTCCAATTACAAAAAAAAAAATACAAAACACGAAATGGGAAAAAAGATCAACAGAGAAAGAACAGCATCGTAATGAAGCAATGACAAAATTAAGACAAACATATACAACTGAAAGCATATTAAAGTCAACGTCTTTTAGACGGGTACCAAAATTTCAAGACCATGTCTTGAGTTAATGAGTCTCGACATTCTGGACAGTGGAGTATGATGCCCATAGTTAGTAGAGTGATGATTTAGGAACAGCAATTCATTGTTTCTAAGTCTACGGGAAGGAATTTTGAACTGGATGAGTTGCAACAAAGAAGGTAAGTCAATAATAGAATCAAAAATTTTGAAAATGCAAATTGAATCAAAGTCTTCCTACGCTTTTCTAATGAAGAAATTTGTAATGTTTGTTTAATTTTATCATATGAATAATCGCCCATTGCAATATTATTTCTTATAATTCGGATTGTCTTCGGTCTTGTTGCTTTTTTTTCGTAATCTTGCCTATGTGTCATTATGTGTAAATATTCAATAGAACGAAGGAATCAAACACATATTTGTCGTCTCCCAAGTTTATTTTTCGCTACCCAAAAACTAAAGATGAAATAAACAAACGTTAACTAAAGACTCACCTTTCAAATTATCATACCCACAATAACGTCAATTTGCTTCATTAGAGTTTTGATCACTCAGTCTGGGTGCTAAACATAGTTTATATATGTAGTTTACTATTGTCTACTCCATTTTTTTCTACCCTAGGTCTCTGACACCACGGGCAATAACCATTAAATATACATTATTTGTTAATGTAAATATGTTAGTTTTAAGTCACTATTTTTAAGTATACTAGTCTTGATACACACGTCAAAAAGGACATAGTGAGTAAATCGTGAAGTAGCATAATCTCAATAAAATTTCCAACTTTTTTACGCATGTGCGAAAATTACCCGTATTGTTTTAGCAGGAATTAGCGCCCCACACGGTGATCTGACGAATCATGTACAGAAGACGGCTTACCGTATTAATACTATCAGATAAGTTAATATCAAGTTTTAGTTTTAATATTATGTTTATTATACTGTAAAGCGCCCCTGAGGTGGGATTTCTGTCACGAAAACGACGCTATATAAATCAGCCAATTAATTCACAAGTTTCCCCAAAATCAAGAATGTACACATACACATATTCATATTGACCACAGACAGCAAAATTCTTATTGGGCATTAAATTGATTATCTATCAAATAGAAAAAACTTCGCTTCGGATAAAGAAATTTCTTCAAATACACGTAACATTTTAAAAATAGCCTCTTCCATCAAAGAATTCTCTTTAATTTCCATTTCTTCAATTACAAGTGAGCCACATTGAGGCATTTAAGTGCACGCACGCGGGTTTCGTGTTCTCTCGGTGTCTCGGTGGACATCCGCGTCCGTCTTTGTTCCCTACCTCAGCCATGTTTGTACCGAGTTAGCTCGAAGCGTTTGTCTAAAGTTTGTACGCTTGTAAAACCTCCGGGTGTTAACGATTACGGCTTGATTGGGCGGCCTTGTTTTTTTTAAAGCTACCTGACAGAGGAACATACGCTTTGTTTATTTTTTAACCAAGATTGTTGTTTAGAGTAATGTTTAAGAAAATGCCTTATTTTACAATGGTCGGCATATTAGAAATATACGTATCTGGTTAGTTAATCTTTTGAAATAAAATAGATTAAATTTCATTACTTGGTTTTATTTTTAGATGCTTCTTAGAATGTTAATATTGACAAAAAAATATCCGAACAAAAATTCTATGATTGATTTCGATCTGTATCGTAGAGAGGTAAGTGTTTTGATTCTTGGTTCAGAGATTACGGGTTCAAATCCCAGTGAAATTCAATATGAAATAAACGTACATGAAATTTAAACAGCTTTCTCCTGGTACTGTAAATGAAGGAATACATAACAAATATAAATTATAAATTTCGGGAAAAGACTCTTAGTATTGCTTTGAAGGTAGACTATCGTTCGGAGTTCAAACAGTATTTGAAATAAGTCTAGTCAGATACATCTTAATCTAATTATTCTCATTTTTCATTTTCACAACACACACAACATGACAAAGCTTCACTTATTCCGGAAAGTTAAATTCTCATCCGAAAGCTCCACTGAAGAGATAAACTGACAGAAGTATGTTTTAGGCGTGTCCGTGTATCCAAAGTAAACGTAATTTTTCCTTACTTTCATAGAAATTGATCACATAATTTCACTAATTGAAATTCTTTCTTGAACAGATCATCAACTTCATTGGCCTGTCTAGGACCTAGTTATGTAAATTGGTATATGAAATATTTTTTCTTTCAAATTGGTACATATTACACTTCTTGGGATTATTTGTTCGGTGGCAAGCACGTACCCAATACATTTAAAAGACCGGGTTAACGTTCAACATGAATGAAAACGAAAACGTAGTATTTGCTGCGAGGCCTACGTTCCGAGTCGCCGCCGGTATAATGCACCTATGCCCCTTTCTCTAAAACCGTTCTGGGGGGGACCTCTGTACGCCAAATGGCCTTAAAAGCTTTTCCTAGAGCGGGACCTACTCACAATCGGTCGGTTACTTGCCGGCCCAACAACCAAATCCCAACAAACAAACAAACAAACAATCCGAACAAAAAATGTAATTATACCTCATTCACAAATAAATATACTTATTTTTTTTAGATACAGAAAATAGTATAATAATTCGAGAGGGTTTCCGGCGTGATTTTGTGAGAGTTACAACATACCCATGAAAAGTGTTTTTTTATTTTTATATTTTTTAAAGCTGACATTTTGAAGTGTAAATTCGTCAGTTGCGTGAAAGTTTCGAGAAATATTTAAGGATAAAGCCAGTGCTCCAGTAGATACGAATTAACATATGTATTTTCTGTTACAGTTGCAACGGAAATTAATCTCTATACATCAGGGTATAGTGTTTAAAATAGTGCATCTTTGTGAATCGTCCTCAAACCCAACGTAAAAATGAAAACATCCCTGCAGGCCTTTGTTATCTTAGGTGAGAGACTTATTTTCAATACAATTTGCTAACTGTCAATCGAATAATGTCAACTAAGCTTTGAACTTTAATTAATTGTACATTATACACCACCATCTTCGCCACTATACCTTTCTTATACGCATTCTCAACAGTTTTTAGAACAATTATCAGGGCAAATCATTATTTTATACTATATTATTAATTTTTTACTTATGTTTTTCTTAACTTCTTTACGTGAAGTGTTGAATATGTAGGAATCAATTTGTAGTGATTCCTATTAATCATTTCCTTAAAAACGTAATGTCTTTATGACTTATAGCCTTAAAAACGTTAAGCACTTTTAAAAAATATGAAAATTGCAAGTAAGCTCAAATAAAGTTTGACTCTGGTGTAAAGTGCAGATAGCTGCATATAAATGTGACGGTGTGAACTGTGAACAGATTGTCCTACTTAACTCAGACCTTGCAGAAGTGCATTAGAATGGCTCTAATGGATTCTATAATGCATCGGATTATATATTATAAATATCGTGGTAAATGAAACTTTTGAATTTAATCCGGAAGCATCGATATCAATTGCCACAAATGAAACTAACATAATCAATTTTCAGCACAAAAGCTTTAGTAAATTTTGTACTTTAAATTTGGGTTTAAAACTTCAGTTTTCTATTTAATACAAAATTAATACATTAAATTAATGACAAATTAATATTTAATATGTGTTTGAAAATTTCTGACAACCTTTGACGATGAAATAAAACGGGAGTGGAAAGAGAAAGAATTGATAAAAGTTTGGGAGAAACTGACCCCTCGGTTTTTATCATCAGGTTATTATTAATATAGCTAAAGCTGTTAGATGTAATTTTTTGTTTGTAGTCTTGAATCTCATTTAGATTATACTGAATATATGTTTTACTAAGATCTCATTCTTGTCAGCCTTGAGTGTCTTTCTATAGTGTAGTGGTTAAAAAAAGTTACATTGATTTCGGTGTAGGGGGTTTATTCAGATAATTTATGAAGATAAATATAACAACTTTACATTTTTTAAACTTTTTTAATCATTGATTGATTTTAAATGATCCTAAAGTACGACATATTTTCAAACTACCTTCTATTGTATTAAAATCAAATTAGCAAAAGACAAAGAGACCTAATATTTGAACACTTTTTTTAATAATCATGTTCCAATAGATTGTATTTTTTCAACAAAAACAATGGAATGGTTAGGCTTGGGAAAATAATTTGTCTCGAACGTAACATTGAATGAACAATGGTAACTTGTAATCACTGCGTTGTATGTGCACACAATTAGATAAAAGATAAATAAAGAACATCGATCAATCGGAGTGATAGCACTCATTGTTTTTAAACTCACGTTTAAAAATACATTAGAAATGAACAAGAAAATACTTCGGTTTTGTTGAAATAAAACTGTCGCTAAAATGTTTATTGCTACATAAATAATTACCAGAAGCATTTAATACTTCATTATTTATAGTAACATTTATTACATTTATTACATTTATTGTGACTTTAGATTGACTTGGTGAAAAAAACATTTATACATTGTGTTCGTGTGTCGTCATTCTGTATGTAATTTGTTTTAAAAAATGCGGTCTATATTTTATTGTTAGTAACTGTTCTCAGAAAACGAGTTTTTTTAATATTTTTAAATTGCACGTTTTACCCTGTTAACCTTGAAAAGGTTTTACTTTCCGTTAATGTTGTCTCTAGTTATTTCTTGTCAGTACGGTCCTTCCATTTCCGTAAAGGTTTTTGACTGCTCTTATTGCGATATTACTCAAGTCATCAAGTTGATTAATAAGTTGTACCCATTCCCAAAGATTTTTATTACGAATTATTCTATAAAATATTACTTGTTTATTATGTAAGTAAGTCGGTTCCTGCTGTGAGATTCAAACTCGATTTTTCCGAGTATTAGCCGAGCGTCCTTCCCACTTTGGTAAAATTCAAATGTCAAATAGATCATTTTCACAACTGGAAAAACTGAACAAAAAATATCTTTCTTCACGATTCCTTTAACAAAATTGTCTGGTTTTTTAACCTAATAAATGAGGCTATCGTTTGGTCTAGCGTTGGGAAAAACTTCAATGATTTGTGAATGCTTCACGAATTGTTAGTTCTTTAAAATGAACACTTCAATTGAAGTCGAACTCCCAAAAAAGAGATTTGAATTTATCCGCTTATTTGTTCAGTTCTTTTTGGAACCGGTTCCTCGCCGAAAAAGCACATACTAGTCGGTAGAGATTTGAAAATGAAAAGAACTGGAACTGGTTCCTCGCCACGCTTTGAAACTGGAAAGAACTGGAACCGGTTCCTCGCCAAATTGTAGTTCTTTCAATGAAATGAATGAACGCTAAGATGAACTACCGACTACAATTGAAGTATTTTTTTTCAATTAAATGAATGAAGGCTAAAATGAACTACCAACTTCAATTGAAGTATTTGTTCGATAAAATTAAGTTAATGAAATGAATGAAGGCTAAAATAAACTACCAACTTCAATTGAAATATTTTTTCAATGAAATGAAGTTATTGAAATGAATGAACGCTAAAATAAACTACCGACTTCAATTGAAGATTTGTTAAATGAACAATGAAGTAGGAACTGTTGCCAAAAGAAGTAGTTCTTTCAAAGTGGTCACAACGCTGGTTTGATCAATCCAAAAAGAACTTTATTTGTAAGCTTTAATCAAAAAAAAAAAGGAATCCAACAGAAAAATCAGGTTTTTATAAACTACAAATTGACACTTCAAAGGACGAAAAATGTCGACTAGAAAAGCGAACCTTCAGCACTTTCTGCAAAAAAATAAATAACATCAAATGCTTTATTGAGTATTTTTTAGTAAGGCAAACAAAATACAACTTTGAATTGTTATTACAGTACAAAAACCATCTTCAATCTGTAATTGCATGTAGAGTTTAGTAACACAGCCATTCATTTTCACACATTATTGTTGCATTCATCAGTACAAGATTCAAGTATTTTCGCACTAAAACTGGTCTAGAACAAGTCTTTCGACGTTACGGTAGGAGTTTAACATGATATCTCGTACTTGTCAAAGTGAACGTATATTATTTAACGTTCACGTTGCTCAACCTCCAACTGACTGTCACGAGGAATCTAGATTCAAGACATTTGCCAACGAAGTCGGATTTAATTAAAACACCGGTGCGTTAATATTAATGGCATTGCGAAAAATGGGTAATTCTAAAGTCGATTGTAACAACTTTAATCTCATTAGACGAGACGAGTTGAAGCAACTTTGCTATAGTGTCGTGAATTTTAACAATTGCTCAATTGTTTTGTTTTATGTGCATTGGGACCTCTACTCAAAGATTTAAAAGAAATATCTTCAAGTTTTATTAGTTCATATATTTTTATGAGCTATTTTTGATTGAAGGTGTAAAATCATTCTTACGCTCATAAATCTAACTAATATAAATTAATCGATAAACGTATTGCGTATTGGTGGAAAACCCATCAATAATGAACGAAATAAATAAGATTTTTGTTCATCATAATGAAAATAAGAGTAATATTTTTATTGTCCTGTTATTGTGAAAATCACCCCGAGGGCACTTTATTATGAATAAAATAAACGATTTAAGCCGAAAAACCTTATAAATAAAACAGATAAACTTTGTTTAAAACTTTTATTTTCAATATTTTGTCGACCGGTTTTGAAAGTACCCTTCCATCTTCAGGACTATCTTAAAATTTCAATATTAATGAATATAGAAGGGGGCTTCCGAAACCGGTCGACAAAATATTAAAAATAAAAGTTTAAAACAAAGTTTATCTGTTTTATTTATAAATATGGCAAGCCAAAAATTAATTGCTTTTTACAAATACAAAAAAAACTTAAGTTGGTTGTTTTTATACTGACTACCCTTTTTAATATTTTTATGTACGTTTCACGTGCCCTTATAAATACATGAAGTACATAATATTATTATTTAATGCAATGCATTGCAAAATAACGCAAAATCATTTGATTTTGATTTGCGAACTTGATCGCTTAGATATATCATAAATTATGCATTAATTAAATACAAAGAGTGGATCACTTCCTCAGCCTTTGCTTTGACGGGCTCTTTTTTCTCTATTTTTTCATTTTATAAACAAACCTTTTTCCGAATTCGAAAGTTTTTTAGATTTTGACCTGAAAATATTTTGATATTCGTGCCTTAACTACAAAAATTAAAATAAAATAAATATTAATTGAAAAAGGTGGCCAGCGTCAAGTAGTAATTTCAACTTTATTGCCACCAGCGTAAATATTGTGATTTTATTTGAGTTTCAAGGTGTTTAACGAATTGCATCACTTTAATCGTGACAGTTGAGATACAGTTATTTTCCGGAACCAATACTCTCTCTGAAAAAAATAAATACCAATTTTTTACACGAAAATATATTTTTTTAAATGCATCAATATAATATGCAATATTAATAAAAACTGTTTTAGTCTTAGAATTTATTTTGACCGATTTTAACAGATTATAATTTAAATTTTGTATTACCTATTGCTTTCATAGATAGATCTAATTTATCAGTTCATACCAAGCATGTTTAGCATCCTTGTGATCTTTCAGAAAGAAGCAAAGATATAATAAACTTTTGACAGTGCAGTTTTACTCTCAAATTAATGCATTTACTAATACTTAACTAGCTACACAATATGTCTTACAAAAACCGATTTAATGTGCACCAACCACAAATACAGGACAACACTTTATTAATGGTTTCCTTTGGCGATTCGTATCACATCAAACGTTATTTGCTACAAGTATAACGACTGATATCCGTTGAAAACAAATAATCAATAAGTCAACGGACAATATTTAAATCCTGTATCGAGTTGTGACGTATAACGTTTAATACCTAGTCTATTCGTGGCACACTATTTTTTTAACATAATCACTGTTTTAGTCCAGTCTGGCTACAGTTAGGAAAATCTTGTATTGGATAGCCTTGGAACAAACTTAATATCAGATGGTGATTCGTGAATGTTTATCAGGTATTGTGATCAATTATACGGATAATTAAATACCTGTAAAATCCGATGAAAGTTTTTACAATCGATTTTATTCGCAATTTATTCCGGTAAATCGTACATAAATCGTGACGTCCATTACTAGACTGTGACTAATGGACATTGACGCAATGAAAGGTGTTTAGAAGAAGAGCTAATGATTTTATTGTTTAAAAGTGGCAACCAATGTGGCATATGGGCCAGGGTTATCCGTGGCAGTGTTACAATTTTTTTTACTCAGAGAATTGATCGAAATTATAATTCATGCTCTCGGATCAAAATTTTAAAAATAAACTTAAGTGTGAAATTTTGAATTTAAGAATATATTTCTGAGCGAATAAATGTCATTGCATATTCGTGTGCTAAAAAATGTTAACTTTTATACATATTATTTTGAAGTGCATGTTAGAATTTTGGTTGTTATGATTGTTTTATTTATAGCTTTTGGTTTAATCTGTGGAACTGCATTTACATTTTTACAATTTAATTTGATGAAATTCAATATTATTATTTTTAAGTTCTGTATTTATTTATTGTTTTGAGGTTCATTTTGTAGAACTCCATTTAAATTCTTAGGTCTTAAAATTTTTTTAAAACAGAAATTATTATTATTTCAAATTACAGAAAATTAAGACAGCTGTTTCGCCTTCTGAAGGCATTATCGAACAGTTTGATAATGCCTTCAGAAGGCAAAACAGCTGTCACGTGTAAAAATAATAACCCACCAAAACTTTCGACTAAAAATCGTTTTTTTAGTTTGAAATAATAATAATTACTGTTTTAAAAAAATAAAAATATTTTATTTAGGTTTATTTTTAGGTCAAATACAGTTTTATAATGGCCTTGAACGCCGAAACAACTGTCAAAAAATAATGAGTAAAAAAACAGAACTTAATAATAATAGTTTAGAATTCCATTATAAAAATAAAAAGGCCTGTAGTAGATCGAGTATGACTGATCAATTAAAATATCGGTTTGAAGGTTACAAGCTAAAATATATGTCGAAACAACAACAAGCACTAGTCGTTTTGTTATTTAAATCAGATGACTATAAAAAATCACTACTTCATTAAAATATATGAAATCACACACTGTTGATTAATTTAACACATCTTTATACACGATGAATATATTAGAATAAAGATCATCTTCGTTGATATATCTTCACTCCCTCATCACCTTTAAAGGTTAATCTTTGATAAATAAGGTTCTATAATCGGTAAGCACAATAATGCCGAAATAAAAATCTATTCGTTGCTAAGTGACACTGGTTTTTTATATGAATACTGCACAAGAGTCTGAACTGCTCCCAACCGTCTCGAGCTAGTGAGACTATGGCATCCCCAAATAGGG
Source organism: Drusus annulatus (assembly GCA_022651775.1). Taxonomy (NCBI): domain Eukaryota; kingdom Metazoa; phylum Arthropoda; class Insecta; order Trichoptera; family Limnephilidae; genus Drusus; species Drusus annulatus. Next base: position 685,808 of record JAGWCC010000113.1, read on the forward strand.
TATATTGTGAGGCTGAAGGTAGTAGGGAGGGAAATCAGATTGGGAAGAGGAAGGTTGGGAAGAGGAAGGTTGGGAAGTACTTGGCTATTCAGATTTAGTCACCAAACACGGGTAAAATCATTTCAAGCAACGTTTCGATTCTGAATGGGGATCTTTCACCAGGGCGATATTTAGAGTATCTACCACTCTGGAATGTGCTGCAAATCTACTGATTATTATTTTTATATGAATTTTATGTTTACACATATTAATTAGATAAAAGTTATTGGCGCACGCCGGGTTTGAACCCGCGACCTTTAGATTCTTAGTCGAGCGTCTTACCACTCTCCATGAAGGCCGTAGAAGGCGGTTAAACGTTCAATTTTATAAAAAGAGAAAAAAAAGGTTTTTTCCAACCACTTTTTTATATGTAATCCACACCAGACTTTGAATGCTATTCAAGCTAAATTGTTGGAAAAAATACACGGTTTTAATTGAATCAATTACACTTTAAAATTTTGCTATGAATATGGTTTTTCAATATATTTTTTACTAACTGCTTTCAATGCACTGCTAACTAATACGTACAACAAAACATATCCGGTAAAGAGCTATTTGCATACCGGATTGCTGTTTAAAAGAAAGTTATGAAACTGATCCAATTTTTGATCGATATCTCTGGAAGGTAATGAAGAATTTTTATTTAAATGAAAGTAGTTTATCGCGTGATGAAAAGACATAACAAACATATAATAAACCACTAATTGACGCATAATATTCGATACCTAGTATTATAAAGTAACGATCAAGCTATTTCGAGTTATCAGTAATCTCTTAAAACAAATTTCTAATTCAATCGAATCAATTTCTCTCACCTTATTCGCGGAAATGTGAACAACTTATCACACTGTCTGATACACGTTTTGGTATACATTTGAACAGATCAAAATATAATCTGTTAACGTATTTAATTAAGGGGAGTAATTTCTTTTTTGGTCTTGATTGGTGGTTGGGATAGTTCGTTTTGGAAATTGTGTTGTATTATTTGATGATGTTTAACATGTGAAAGAGATACGCAGAACTATCATTGCGATCAACATCAGTTTTGGAAACACGCCACAATATACTTACATATTTTGTGTTAAGCATTTTTTTGTTAAAACTGTAATTTATTGACTTTTTAAAGGTGAAAATTAATTGTAAAAAATATATGCATAGAAAGACTCTCCTATCATGACACAAGCGAAATTGTTTTTTTTTTTGTTAAATCGATTTAAAACAGTTCGCTACAAAGCTTGAATAGTACCAGACTTAATACAAAAAGCTATTCAATATGTATATTCATAGAAAAAACAAGAAATGAAATTGAGGAAATTTATTTATAAAATGTTGACGAGATTTCACTGTCGATAATACAATGTTTTTTATAGCTAAACTTAGTGGTAGATACTCTAAGTATCGCCTCAGTAAAAGACCACCATTCAGAATCGAAACATTGCTTGATGCTTTAGCCGTGTTTGGTGACCAGATCTGAATAGCCAGATACTTCATAACCTTCCTCTTCCCTATCTCCTTGCCTTCCCCACTACCTTTAGCCTCACAATATACTCCAATTGGGTATGCCATAGTCTCACTGGCTCTAGACGGTTGGGAGCAGTTGGGACTTTTGTGCAGTTTTCACTTTAAAAAATCAGCTTTGTCATATAAAATCCTATGCTAAATGTCTCCTTATGAGATAAATAACTAAACATTCGATTAGAAACAAAACAAAGGTAGCAGACGATATTACACAATTTCCTAATTCAAACATTCTGGGCATGTAGCACTGCTAATAGATGACAGGTGAAAATCAAGAAACATGCATTGGCATTTTCAGTTGGAGAAAAAAACATAAGGCCGCCCATAAATGAGGTGGCTGACTTCCGATGAGTAAAAGTCAACAAGAATCAGCAAATCTAATAACATTTGAAGTCGTTCTCGTTATAATAGTTATTAAATCTGAACTGAAGAATAAAAACGAGCGGAAAAATCAATGATTCGCCATATCTCGCTGAAACCTAAGTATAACTACTCTATCATCATTCAAAATTCAAGATCATTATCACCCAAGAGCAGTAAACCGTGGGCTGCCATGAATTATTCAAGTATTCATGTTCAATTCACCTGCAAACGTTAGCCAAGCGGTGCACATAAAAGTAATTTCACCGCTATTCAATCAACTGCTCTTAGGTAGTTTTTTCGTCGAATATGATTAATCTAGGAAAACGATTTGAATGGGTCCATTTTTATCTGAATATAAACTTACTACAAAGAAAGTGAAAAAATAAATGTTCAATTGATTTCTCACCTATTTTTTAACTTGTAAGAATAAAAATTAGAAGTATTTACAGTTTACCTCAGGTAAGATAAAAAAAACATTTTTAATATTTTCAACTAATTTTCTATTTGACTTATGTCACAACAAGGTGCCTCTAGGTGTTCTCTCCTCGAACTGATTTTGCAATCGCAGTTAGAAATTTAAAAATGTCAATATTTTACCATCGTTTTTTCACTTGATGGTTGATAATAATCTAATGCATATCAAAAAACATTGTTACCTAATATAAATCACTTTAATTTTCAACCTTCATGGTCGAGTAGTAAGACTTTCGACTACGAATCCAAAGGTCGCGGGTTCAAACCCGGCGTACGTCAATAGCTTTTTATTTATTTTAATTATTTATCTTGGAAAATACAAAATTTTAAGGATCGCTCCATGTCTGTCTCACTAGGAAATTCCTGTGTCGAGACAGACGCAGCAATTAATATGTGTCATAATACATTTTAACTAATACAAAATTATATATACTACATTTGCGGCACGTTCCAGAGTGGTAGATACTTTTAGTATCGCCCCGGTGAAAGACCACCATTTAGAATGGAAACGTTGCTTGAAATGGCTTTGGCCGTGTTTTGTGACCAGATCTGAATAGCCAGGTACTTCCCAACCTTCCTCTTACCCATCTCTTTCTCCTACCCACTACCTTCAATCTCATAACATTCCCCAATTGGGGATGCCACAGTCTTACTGGCTCTAAACGGTTGGGAGCAGTTGGGACTCTTGTGCGGTGTTCACTGTAAAAAATATAGATAAAAAAATAACCGCACGCCTTTCATCACAAATGCGTCACCGTCAGGGCAGATAACAAGCATTTAATAAACTGAATTTTATGATCTGTATTAAGTGAGTTAAACATGGAAAGGTTATGACGCTACTGGAACATTCATGTTCAATACTTATGTCGATGGGTTTCCTTGAAGAAATGAATCACTGAATTCCGGTTTTGAGAGGCAATACCCGTCTGTATATTTAAAACTTCACATCAGGTTCCAACTAGTTAATCTTGTTCCTAATAAGTAATAGAATCTGTCAAGTGAAAAGAAAAGTGAACAAGTCGGCGATTTATTATTTGCGAAATTCACTTGTCTGAAGTATTTGTTTTTGAATCAAGTTGATAGATACCCACGGAGGCAATAACTTGACTAGCTAAAGGAGTGATGTTTATTCTTGTAGTATCAATATACGGAGAGAGAACTAATTATTTTTACCCAACCTATACAAATTTGGGATAAATCACTTTCTCTGGGTTTTTACATCGTACATTATGAGAAAGAAAGAGACAACAAAATCCCCCGAATTATCACACCGCTTTAAGTATTGTTAGAATGTTTTTCGTGTCCCGCGTCTCTGTTGACTCCACCCACACGTTATGATACGCGAAATAAATTGACATGACTCAACGGTTTTTTTAGTTTATATGATAAATTTTTGTTTATGACAATACTGTGTAAAAGTGGTTTTACGAATAAACAAAAACATTATGTCGACATGTGCTATGAATGGATGTATAAATACCCTAGCCCTAGTCCAAGCCACGCCCAGGTCTAGCCTAGTCCGGCGAAACTCATCAAAACTGACAAGAGCAGCGCTCCCTCTTGTATATTATTACTCTGGGTGTTTATTATATCGAAAATTATCTAATAGAGCAGTTTAACATTGCTTTACGGAATAAAATCATACTTAAATGGCGATATTTCCTACCCTGGATATGAAGAAAAAAAGGTGATGATTATTTTTTTAAAGTTAGTAATTATGAAAAGTAAATTTGTAACATAAGACTTTTGCGATAGTTATTTTATTATTTATGGACGCCTTAAAGGCTTTTACATGTAGATAGATTTTAAATTGTACAAAGGAGTAAAATAAATGAATAGTACGTAACATAATAGTAAGAATTTTTTAGAAAATAGTAGGTGCAATGTAAGTATATAATTACTGCGTAGATTTTACAATTATTTATATTATTATAGTGAATTGAACAAAAGATTGTAATACGTGTATATTACACAATAGCATAATAAATTCAAAAGAAGTTAGTAGTTACAAATTAAGTATAATTGCAGCGTAATGTAGTTACAATTAGTTATATTATTATAGAAGTGTGAAAAAAATAGAATATAATACATGGCATAATAACAACAAAAAAAAAAACTATAAAACTAGTTAGTAGGTACTATCTAAATAGGAATTTACATTGTAATGTGTAGTAGATTTATTTAAACAGCAATTATAACTACAAAAGGTGTAAATTAAAAACATTTAAATATTTGCACTTGTGCGTCATATATCCAAATTGAATACGTGTATAAATCTCTTTGCATATATTTTCAAACTGCATTAACACCTTAGATTGAATAATTTTTACACTAACATTTTATATCGGTCTTCCCTATTATTTTCACGGACATCTACGCCTCCGGGCTCGCTTTTCTTCTTATTCTACATAAATATATTTTAATGAAAATAAAATATTTACTTTGTATAAGACCGCAGATGTTCTCTATTTTTTATGACCGATTGGTTTTGCTTAGCTTAAGCATCATCAGGGTACAAAATTAAACTAAATAAAAAATACACAGTGTGTGGTTATATAAACTCATACATACATAGGGAGAACACCATTTAAAATAAATTAAAAAAAGAGAACAGTAAGAAAACAGAAGAATAACATCTAAATTATGAAAAAAGGAACAGAAAGAAAAGACATACTATGAAATGAAAAAGGAAAACGTCAACTGAGAAGGTGATAAAAGAATAATGAGAAATTTTATGGGTTTACGGGAAATATACCTAATATTGGACTACTGATATTACTATTCATTTTAATGGCTTTATTTCATTTCTAGTGCTTCTAAATTATTTGTTTGCTTCTAAATTTTGATCATAAAACAGACAATGGGGCTACAAATCCTTCCCTGTGTCGTGTGACTCTTTTTTTAATTCAATAATTTACTTACTATATTTTTACTAAGAAAACTTATATTGTTGCAATAATATTAGTTTAAACAATAGTTCCATTATCATCGGTATGAATTTTCTAGAAAAGTATCAACTAGGTAGCCAAAGTTGTGCTTGCCTCCTCGCTACATGCCAATTAACGGAAAACATTGTGGTTTTAAAACGTATGACTTGTGTTTTAATTAAGTAGCGGACATTAACATTGCCCAATGGTATTTAGTTCTACCAAATGACAAAAAAACTATTTCCGCAATTTTTTTCATTATTATGTGGGAGATGCCTAGTACGGATCAAGTTTTATAAATTTATGTCTCTTTGTTAGTATAAGAATATTGTTTTATGATTCTTTATGACAACGGAGTTATTGACATGCGAAGCTAATTAACGATTAATGATGCAACTGCCTGTAGTATTGTTATGTTGGATATTTTTTGAGAGTTGAACCGTGTAGTGCTTTCTCTTATTCTTTGTTTTCGACAGACTTTCTGTGTTCACCATCAGGGCAGATGTCTGTTGGCAAATAGTACATGGGAAACCTTAAGAAGACTTTCAGATGTTTTATATGGCTGAACTAAAGCGAGCTTAAATAAAACAAAGGTCAAGCATTAAAAAATATGAGTAGAACCTTGGAGAAAGACTATATATGGAGAGATAGCTAAATATTTTTACCCAACCTATACAAATTTCCGATAAATCACATTCTCCGGGTTTGTACGTCGTAAACCGTGAAAAAAAAGAGTCAATAAAAGTTGTCACATAATATGGCACCACATCTAGGTATGTAAGCATGTTTCCCGTCTCCTGCGTCTCCGGCGACTTCGCCCACTACGTTTTGTTATGCGACATAACTCAACGATTTTTGAGGTTATATCCTATATTTTTGTTGATAACAATACTGTGAAAAAGTGACCATTTAAATAAACGCTACAATATGTCGACATGTGCTATAAATGGATGTAAAAAGGTGTGTCCATTAAAACCCTACCCACACCCGCGTCAGATAAAAAATAACAATCCTGACTATACTGTTTCGCAAAGCTTTCTCTCCTAGTATATTATTGCTCTGAGAGTAGAACACACTTACGATATCACCTTGGTAAAATAATTTTGAATCATAAAGTTACTTGAAATAGCTTTAGCTATTTGATGTGAGCATAAAATTTCTAATATTATCAGCATTGTACATCTCAACAATCATGTAATCTTCTCCTTCACCAACCCCACTATCATCAGGTTCATAACATTCCCAAGGCCAAAGATCCACTGACTTCTGGCAGGTGGGACTCTGTGGGTAGAGACGTGCACTCCATATAAGCACATAACCACACAAACATTGCCTATTCTGCTATATAATTGCAAAAAAAATACAATTTCAAAAATACGCGCGAAGGCCTACTAATCTCACCGACTGTCCTTCTATAACGTGTCAAAAGCAGTAACTGCATATGCCCAACGCCGCCAACGTCATAGTAGATTATTGTATGTTCACTAGACTATACAAAATATGTATACATTTATGCTGTGATCTATGTGTACGTTCAAGTGGCTTGTTTGTGTTAGTATCTGTGTAAGTATACAGGCGGTGCTTTTACAGAACAAAAATGCAATAATAATCAGTGACATCTATTGGTACCTTTCTATACTATCAATAATTAATCCGCTGTTTTTCCTACTGCCTGCCCTGATCAAAAACTCTGTGCACGCCACTGCCTGAGCGATGTATCATAAAAATGGCTCTCCAAAACATTGATTCATGACAAGTTATTGGGGAAAGTATGACAAGTTTAACAATTTAAGAGAATTTGGTTTTTCGAAAAATAGCAAAGCTATTTCGGATATTTTACTATTGAAAATCTATCTATGTAATATTATGTATTGTTTAAAGGTTTATTCAAATTCCGCCATGAAGTCAGAATACATACAAATATTATGTATACAAATATCAATGTAATAATTAATTCGAGTTGATGGTGAATATAATAATCGATAGGTAATATTGACGATTGCCTGCTGTGGCAAATTGAATTTTTCCTAGAATAGAAATTGATAGAGAAATCGGCACGAAGTTTTGATAGTAATAATATGCTTTCTGCCTATTATACGCGATCGGAAACTACTGACATACTTACATGCAAATCTCAAAATTAAAAAAAAAATCGATTCGTTTTCCAGTTAAATACAATTTAAATAACTCAAAAAAAATCTCATTTACCACTCGTTTAATAATATATCATTAGGTGTTAAAAAAAGTTACACTTTTACTTACCAGAGTTGGTATACTAATATATGCCCTGGTAAAAGACCACCATTCAGAATCAAAACGCGCCTTGAAATAACTTAGGCCGTGTTTGGTAACCAGATCTGAATTACCAGGTACTTTGCAACCTTCCTCTTCCTTATCTCTTCTTCCACTGCATCCAGTCTCACAAAATATCCCGATTGGAGATGCTATAGCCCCACTGTCTCTGGAAAGTTTCTCTGAAGGGAATCTTGCGCGGTATTGAACATTATAAAAAATATAAAAACACATTTAATTACAGTAAAGTTATTTCGTGATATTTTTGAATATCTCTGAAAGCAAAAAGTATATTGGATTTATAAAAAAAAAGAAATCAACAGATTAGTTTACATTAAATTTTTAATTAGATATCTCTTCATGATTGGGATAATTCAAATACAGGTAGAACACAGAAAACCAACGTTACGTAATCTCTTACTTACAAGTTTATATGAACCGGTTGATTCAACTCTCATAAACCTAATTATACACGTACGGTAAGCAGGTAGGTAACAAAACTACTGTCTTTTTCTGCCCACCACTGTCAATCAAGAAATCAACAACCATAAGCGAAAGTGTTTTTTAAAACACCGTTTATATCCCTCTTCATTGTGGGAGACATTATGCATTAATACGATAACTCAGTTGATCTTGACAGTTGAAAAATGAACGGCTTTTTTAAACAGGTACTATACGAGTATTTGTTTTTATTATAACTCATTAATTATCTTGGCAGTTGAACAACGGTTGCCGTTTGCGATAGATATTTTAAATATTTATTTATTAACCTTATTCGTGTTGGCAGTTAAATAAGCTATATTTTTTTATTAGAGCTACATATTGTAGTTAACTTTCCAAAGCTATACATAAGAACAAATTAATGTCAAGTTTAGTTTATTTGACTTTGCTGTGACATTTTCTTGGAGAATTTAACCGGATGTAATATGCATGGTTAGCCACCATAGACATAAAATACAAGACACGTCATATTCATACAAATCTTAAGAAAAATATAGCACTACTAGTATTATTTTGGTTTACGTTTTACCCGCGTATGAAAAGGATAGCCATTCAAAGAATATGTGTGTACGGATGAGATAGATATATGAACGTCCCACGCTACTGTTATAATCGGGTATTGCGCGAATATCCGTGGTTGTCTTCCACACACCTATGTATTTCTGCATTAGCTATCTCACACCGTTTGAGTACCTAAAAACCTTGTGAATAATTGTATTTATTAAATTGAAATAATAAGTGATTTGTGGGTAATTAGGAATGGAAAAAAACTCCATGAGATATGATTTTTGCTCCCGAATGATTTTTACACCTCTTGAGGCATTTTTTCTTAGAAAGAAGTCTACAGCGACGAGTTTGTGACAGCTTGTCTGTCGAACGAATGTTTGTGTGATACTAAACGCAGTAAATCTATGTCTCGCGGACTCGGTTTAGTGCATCCACGCGCGTTGTCTCAGTAACGTATTTACATTATTTAATGTATCTAAGTTAGCCACTAAGTATTTGTTGACTAATTGTATTTCTCTGCTACAATTTTTTTCGATATTTTAAATATACATCCAACGTAGAAATAGTCGAAGATACGACATTTTTTTTAACATTTCAATTCGTCTCTACAGTGATATTTGTGAATTTGTCAGTGGCTTCAGCATAATACCTAGAAGACGTAGCAGCTGTCATACGTAAAATAAATAAAATAAAAACTATTAAATAAAGTATTTGATATTAGTAATCAGATTTATATATGTATCAGTATCGTATAAAGAATGTAACTTCGCTTCTTTTATTCAATATCAGACCTGTGAAAAATAACGGGATATTATAATAATAACGCTTTAATATATACTTTCCTTTATTATAATAAAAGACATTATAAAAATGAGAATTAAAAATAAATTTAATTTAAAAAAAGGTGGCCACAGCCGAGAATCTAATCGGAGTTAGATTGCTATGCTAACCATTACACCACTAAAAATTATAAGACTGGTAGCATAAATTCATTGGGTATATCTACTGGAAATATGAATGCTTTATTTTAGAATGTTACGTACTCAAATCACATCACATCCGAAATCGTGTTGTTTATTATTTTCTCTCTAATTCTCTAATATAGTACAATTAGCTTTGGCATAACTGATTGCCTGCTACTTATAACCAACAACAGATATCTGATGATATGTGTCGATGATTCTATTGTCAGGAGAATGGCCATTTCTCCATATGAATAGGAATTAATAATATAAAAACGGATGATGACTCGTATTAACCTCTGACGACGGGTATCAAAACGATTCGCGCATCAAAACAAATTATTCACCGTATTCATACTTTCTTAAACGTCCATAAATGTTTGAATACGTTAAAACCTGCACATAGTTCCACATGGGTATTCTCGCAGCAGTCATGGAATACGAATTAGTTTTCGGATTCAATATAACAATCAGAATTCACAAATTAAAGACCACCGTGGAAAAAAAAACATGTTTCTTTACTTAAATCCTATTGGTCGTCGGATTAATTTCCGACAAAGGAGACAAAAAAAATACATAACTTAAGCAAAAACTTGGGGGTGTGACATTGTATATTAAATAAAACAATGCACTTTGTAAAACACCACTTTATTAGAGGTAATCACCAACCAGGTTTCGCTTTTCTCAAGCTTCTTTAGGGCTTTTACATCAACTAAACAACATTACATACAGACAGGATATATATAACGAGTACAGGGAAATGGTTTTTTTTTTATCAGGTTAAATAATTTGGAAATTCTGGAAATTAAGAAAGCAATTAATAATAATTCAGACCTAATTAATAAACAAACCGAATTTATAAGTCCAATATTTGATTTGTTCAGGTAAAAAAAAAAAAAAAAAACCCATTTCCCTGTACTCGTTCCACCTCTAATTACCTTTATTATACCTATATCTCTCTGTCTCACTCTACTATATCTTGTATCTCTCTCTGTCATTCATTACTGTCTTATATGTACCTCTCTATATGTAATGGTGTCTCTCTCTACTATGTCTTGTATCTCTCTCTTTCATCACTTTCCTATATATATCCTGTATGTATGTAATGTTGTTTAGTTGATGTAAAAGCCCTGAAGAAGCTTGAGAAAAGCGAAACCTGGTTGGCGATTAACTCAAATAAAGTGGTGTTTTACAAAGTTTATTGTTTTATTTAATATATTAAAAAAATGTATATTTGGAGTGCCGTTAAAATCAGAAGCGTTGCTCAAAATAGCTTTAGCTGTGTTAAGTACCCAGACCCGTATAACCTGGTATTTCCCAACGTCCCTACTCCCCGTCTCCTTCCCCAAACCTTTTCTGTTAAGTTATCGTTCACTGGCTCCGGGCAATTTCGAATCAATATAATCTATTGATTTAAATATGCGTGCCTTAAATAATAATAGAAACAACCTTTTCTAGAACATTGAAAAATATACAAGCTGTATTGGATTATTTTCCAGTGTTTTAAAACCAATTAATATTATTTTACTAGTTGTTGCCTGTAAAAATCATGGGGTGTAACTTAACTTGTCAAGACAAAATATTAATTGCTTTGTTCTACCCATTTGAAATATAGAATAACGTCTGCTGAAATCAATCATAGGTAGGCATTTTATTAGGTCAGTGGAAAAGTTTAGCGTTGGGAAAAACTTCAATGTTTTGTGAATGCTTCACGAATTGCTAGTTCTTTTAAATTAACACTTCAATTGAAGTCAAACTCGCAAAAAAGACATTTGAATTTATCCGGTTATTGGTTCAGTTCTTTTTGGAACCGGTTCCTTGATATTTTTTCGAAAAGTACTAGCAAATCGACAAAGGTAGTAGTCGGTAGAGATTTTAAAACGAAAAGAACTGGAGCTGGTTCCTCGCCAAAAAAAAACACGTACTGTACGTTCGGTAGAGATTTGAAAGTGAAAAGAACTGGAACCGGTTCCAAACACGTTCCTTTGGATCGACGTACTTTGAAGTCGGACTTCAATTGAAGTACTTGAAATAAAATACTTCTTAATAGGCTTAGTACTTCTTTGTAATCTTACTTCCATTGAAGTATTTGTTCAATTAATTAAGTTTGAACTGCAACAAAATGAAATGGTTCACACGGAGCAGTCAGAACGCTAAAATGAACTACCAACTTCAATTGAAGTATTTGTTCAATGAACAATGAAGGAAGTAGGAACTACTGCTAAAAGAAGTAGTTCTTTCAGAGCGGTCACAACCCTAGAAAAGTTCCCACTCGTGTGTACGTACTTACAGAGGACATTATTTTCATTGTAATAATCTTATACTTCACATCTTTTCATTATTTTCTCTTAAACATCACATTTTTTGCGTTAGACAGGAAATCGAATTTAATATCACTGCCATTACAATTACCAATTAAGACATAGATCTACAAAATATATACTTACCTAATTAAAAACAACAAGTATTTGGAAATGACATTAATGCAATTGAAACCATGACCTTTTGTTTAGTATTTAATAACCTCTATCCAATTTAAAACGCTCATCACAAAACATATTTACTTTTTTAATTAAAAAAAGATTGGCAAAAGGTAATTTGACGGCCTCCATAGTCGAGTGGTAAGACGCTCGACTACGAATCCAAAGGTCGCGGGTTCAAACCCGGCGTGCGCTAATAACTTTTATTTTATTAATATATGTCAGAACGCATTTAATTCATATAAAAGTAATAAAAAGGTATATTTGCGGCACGTTTCAGAGTGGTAGATTACTCTAAGTATCGCCGTGGTGAAAGACCACCATTCAGAATTGAAACGTTGCTTGAAATGGCTTTAGCCGTGTTTGGTGATCAGACAGATATTATTCAGAAATAGCCAGGTTCTTTCCAACCTTCCTCTTCCCAATCTCCTTCCCCTCCCCAGTACCTACAGCCTCACAACATACCCCTATTGGGGATGCCATAGTCTCACTGGCTCTAGACGGTTGAGAGCAGTTGAGACTCTTGTGCGGTATTAACATATAAAAAAAAGAATAAACAACACATATTTTTATTCCTCCTGCTACCGTCATTAAAAGCGGAAAATGTTCAATTATGGAGGACTTCGCTTACATACGATTGAACCCTTGATGTCTGGGTGGGTAGCTGACACTTTGAATCACTCAACCAACGAACTGATTATACCAATATTACAAAAGAGTGGTAAATACTCTATGTATCGCCCGGGTGAAATACCACCATTCAGAATCGAAACGTTGCTTGAAATAGATTTAGCCATGTTTGATGACCAGATCTGATTATCCAGGTACTTTCCAACCTTCCTCTTCCCCATCTCCATCCCTTCCCCACTACCTTCAGCCTCACAATATACCCCGATTGGGGATGACATAGTCTCATTGGCTCCAGACGGTGCAGGTGGGACTCTTTAAGAATAATTAATTATTTATTTAACTACTTAAAACGAAGCATATATCATCAACGGAAAGGTAAAATTGCTGAAGCGCCATTTTGGGAAGATTAAAACAGAGCACTTTAAAGTTTATTGTATTTTACAATAAACATATTTACATAAGTCCCCAGTACCTGGTTGGATTTAAAAAAAAAGCTAAAAAAGTCCAAAAAGTGTTCTTGAGCCTTCTCCCAAATGGTAAATATATTTTAGATGGCTGAAGTGGCACAAACGTCTTCAGAATCAAACGAGAGTCAGAGCATTCGATGCAGAAAAAAGAACTGATCAAAAATGCATATTTGACTCAATTTTGAAGATGGGTGTTACAACAGAGATAACAGCGGTACGCTTTTAGGTAGGTAGGCACAATACGCTCTTGGTTCTTAGCTCGGAGTAATAATATCTATGGAGAGAGAACTAATTTGTTTTACCCAACCCAAACAAATTAGCGAAAAATTACTTTCTCCCGGTTTTTACGTCGTATACCGTGAGAGAGAAAGAGACAACAAAATTTTGGCAAAATTTCACACCGCTTCAAAGTATTGTAACAATGTTCTTTGACTCGTGCGTCTCCCGGGACTCCGCCCACACGCTTTGATGTGCAACTAAACTTAACATAACTCAACGGTTTTTTAGGTTATATGGTATATTTGTTTTTATAAGAATACTGTGAAAAGGTGGTTATACGAATAAACAAAAACATTGTGTCGACATGTGCTATGAATGGATGTATAAATACCGTAACTCTAGTCTTAGCCACGCCCAGGTCCAACCGAGTCAGGAAAACCTAGTAAAAACTGACTACAGATCGATCTACAGCGTTACCTCTTGTATATTATTGCTCTAAGGTTCTTAGTATCCCTTCAAGAAACGTTGTTGCACGAGTGATCTGGAACATCTTCCCCTTGTAAGTTGTTATTACGTGTACGTCTCGACAATACTCCTCCCAGCATGGCTATCTCACACTCCCTCCGATAACTGGTAACACAGGATTCATATTGCACAGTTCAGCAATGGTGATACCATGAAATCATTTTGTAGGCTTTTAGCAGATTCTGTGAACGTGCCATGTGATCACAAGTCGCAGATAGTAATGTCAGCAGTCATTAATGGGCGCTCAAGAATGCATAAATACGATGCATAATATTTTTCGAAGTGCGAACCTCTGTATCCATTCAGTATAAAATCGTTTCTTTATGATTGCTTGGTATTCGCACAAAGAAATGGTAATCTTCTACACAATAACCATCTGAACTTTATCCTTAGTCGTAATAAATAACCTAACGTAGTATAAATATAATCAAAATAACTCATTTCCATCACACCATCTTTTTGTAACATTTCCTCAGAAGCGCATTAAAAATATTTGTTTTATTTAAGGAGAAAACAGAGATACTGACAGTTATTCTAAAAAAGATAATATTCATTCACTAGAGAATTTGGCTGCATCCCAACTATTTCTCACGGATTAACATAAGTAGCAGATAAATAAATATTAACAGAATAATAATCATTACTTAATATTGTATTACTATTTTTGCTTTACTGATTTAAAAATATATTATGTAAAACTTAATTCCATTGTTTTTTGTTATTAAAACCGGACCGGTTTTGCCTTGTAATGGGAATCTTCAGGCTAGTACAAATGTTTACCTTACATACCTCACAGCACAATTAATTTAATCACATATTTATGTCAAGTTTTGTCAAGAGTCAGAATAATCGAACAATATGTATATATGTGGACTATGCATGACTGTAAATGACGCAAGGAATAAGTGCCAATGTAGAGTTGTGTAATGGTTTATCCTATCTGTTTACCCTTCTCTGTTTAATTCCATTATATAACTGCTTTGTATTTAATTTTAAACCCATTATCGTATGCAATCATCGGTTAGTAAATATTTTCTATCGATTCAAAATAGCGAAGTACATTGAATTACGAGTGAATTTATTATTGCTGACCACGAATTCAATTATTAAATTAGTGGTTAGAAAGCTCTAGAACTATTTCTAAGGAATCCTAACCAAAATAAAGTGGCAAAAAATTACCACTACCATTCATTAATAAATATGATGGTGGTTTGAAAAAATATGTTAAAACGTGTGTATTAAAAAACTACGGTGTGGAATTGAAAAGAAATTGTTTTGTGTTGGATGTTGAAATGATTGACGTCCGGTTATCGTGTTTCCTCCGTCTTGAATTCCGGTGAATTGAAGGAACTGATCGACAGCTACTTTCTCGCGTCCATAAAGATTGATTATTTGTATGATAATTTCATGTTGTAATATTTTTAATTGACAGGTTGTAATCGAGCGGGATATTGTTTAAATAGTTCCAAACTGAAACAAATCTCGCCGTAAGAGGTATGGAGGTTGTAATGTTATGTAAATTATTGGTTTATAAAAAAATAATTAGTCTTGCTCATGCTGCTTTCCTCGATTCAATGAAGGCTGCATAACTCTAAGGGATGTCTAAGTTGAATTGAACAAAGTCTGTCCATAAAGTATAAGTAGACAAGTCTAAAAAATGCATTGCTAGAAATTCACAAAGATAAATGCAAATCGTTTTCAGTGAGCACCAGACCAAAAACGTTAGCACAAATTTAATAAAGACCTTAAATATAATACAACAACGGCACAACATTTTTATTCTTACTCAGCAATTAAGATTTTTAACGAACTTCCTAAAGACATAATTTGAGGGGCTTAGAAGCAAAGACAGCAATCTCCAAATACGGTTCTGTAGCATTGTCAACTTTTGAATGATCATTAAAAAGAAATGGAGAATGAAGTGTACAAAAATATTAGTGCACATTAAACTAGGAACAATTTGAAACAATTATCTCTAAATTTATCAACATATTCACAAAAGAAAAGTGCATTAAACATTAAATCAACTTTCCAAGAAATAATTTAAAATGAAGGAGATTGCTGCCTTTGCTTCTAAGCCCCTCATTTGTATGTAACTACAAAATTTAATAAAAAACTAAACTTTACACCAAAATAATTGAAAAAATTATATTCATATGATGTCAATTTAAAATCATTGCAATTTAAGTATAAGTTACACATGATAATAGTCATTCTCTTTACTCGAGAATATTCTCAATTAGGACGGTTATTATCACAAAATAGATATTACAACGATAACATTTTATATTAATTGTATTTAAATATTACCTTCTGTTAATATAAAGTAAAAAATGTTTATTATATGAAATAAAAATTAATCTACATACACCTACTAAGGGGTGACCAATACGAGTTTCCTAGAGTGATCCTGAAAGTAAGATCACCAGGAAGATAATGATAAATGTATATCACGAAGTGGAAAATATATACCAACGGAGAGACTGTAGTATACCGCAGATGGACAGGAAGGAATTTAGATTGCCTAACATTACTGAGAGAATACATAACCTCATGATTTTACATTTAATTTTAATTTTGTTTGATCAAATCAATGCAACATTTAGACATGCTATATTGATTCTCGTTGGACTGAAAACACTCACTCTAATGTACTGTCTTCACACGATAATACTAAAAAAAGTTCGACAGCAAAAATATCGTAATATGACTAGAAACCGGTAGAGGTGTCCGCGCTGAGCAAACATAGCAAGTTTGCGTCTAATTTGCCATGGCAAATGAATATCTTAGCATGTTCAACGAGTACACAACAGCACACATGTCAATGTATTTCTATCTGGACAGGTACCTTTCTCAAATTAAATACTGAAATCTCATTTTTTTCACATCCAAATACATAACAAGAAAAAAAAGATTAAATAACAAAATGTTAGACGGCGAACCTTTTTTGTTCGCCATTGTTATGAACGAGATCACGACTCTTAAAAAAGTTCTTGAGGCAACTTTCAAAGAATATCACAGTTGATTTAATTTGGAGTTGAAAGATGCAACCAGTTGGTCTGGTCTGAACCCCGAGGTCTTCTGTTCGACGAAATCGGCTGTAATCGCCGGATATCACAAGATTTTTTGTACTTTTTTTTAACGAGGTATCAGAACCGAGATAACACATTTTTATTAAAAAAAAATTAACTTGACTGTTTTTTTCTTCATATGAATACCGCGTAAGCATCAGACTGCCCGAAGTCAATTAGACTTTGGCATCCCAAATTGGACTTAGCTATGAAGCTGGAGGGAATGGGGAGGGGACAGATATGGGAAAAAAAGATGGTTGAGAAGTAGCCGGAGATTCACATCACGTCTAAAGCCATTTCAAAAACGTTTTGCTTCTGAATGGTGGTCGTTCACCAGAGTGACACCTCGTAATAAATAATCTATAAACAAAAACAAAAACCTTTGATTACGGACGCCGGGATTCAATTCTGCGACTCCTGGATCCAAATCTGACTATCTAAATCACTCGGCCGCAGAGGTCGTCATGAAATACATAATATACATGGCCTGTTCAAAAGAAAAGGTGAATTTAGAATTTTCGCGGGCTGTGCACATTCGACTGTCGATGTTTTTTTGTCATGTTGGTACACATATGTTTATCTTATGTTAGCATTATCAGCCATTTTGAATTAGTGGTTTGTTTTTGACAACTGGAAAGGTTAGTCACGTTTTTGTGTGTTCTTCTATTTTTTACTTTTAAAAAAAATGGATCAAAGAATAAAATCCATGATTTGTTTTTCCACAACTCCAAGACGCTCATCGTCATTATCATATTCTCGGGCTTCTGTAAAGCGCTTTTACCACTTATAAACACTTTTTTGAAACAAAGTAGACTCGCCGAATGCCACAGTCAACATTTTAAGTGCGTTGGAGCACTTTATTCCATTTTTAACGCAAAATTTAATACATATTCTTTGATCCATTTTTTTCAAAAGTAAAAAATCGAAGAACACACAAAAACGTGACTAACCTTTCCAGTTGTCAAAAACAAACCACTAATCCAAAATGGTTGATAATGCTAACATATGATAAACATATGTGTACCAACATAACAATTTTTTTTTTCGATAATCGAATGTACACAGCCCGCGAAAATTAAAAAATTCACCTTTTCTTTTGAACAGGCCTCGTATATATATACAATAAGGTATCAAAGGTGAAAAAATCGTTGCATAATATGTAACAGAGTTTTTTTTAAATAAAATAACATGTGTGGTACTTACTAGAACGACCTTGCCGTCATTAGTTTCCTAAAAAAGGTTGCCAAAACGTCAACAGAGTTGATCGCCTTCTGAGATTTCACGTTCTAATAAAAACGTCACCATGCAACGACAATACTAGATATGTTGGGTGATCCGATTTGAATATTCAGGTGCGCCTTCCTTCCCCCGCTTCTAAGTAATGTACCCACCTAAGAGCTTTCCCTTCTAAGAATTATTTGATTTAACGAGACGGTGGTATGACCGAACGCGTGTGATTTATTTCAACATCTGTCAATGTAACCGAACATTCTAGACGCAAAGAACATAAATCAAAATCAGTAAATTTCACCGATCTTATTAAAGAGATTAATCCAGATAAAGCACCGAAAATCAATTAAAAAATAAACATTGCATTTATACGCGATGCTGTTATAAAATTGTACCCATTTTATAGCAGAACATATTTAACAGAATTTTCATCTTTCGTTTGTTTGTTATACCACATAAAGAAATATTAATCTAACACAAACTTGCATATTTAACTTGTACTTTTCACACGTAGTAAAACATACACTTTATTTTATTGTATTCTACCGGTTTTATACATATATTATTGTAGCAGACATAAATAGTGAAACATAATCTCCATATAGCCCTGGTAAAATCACCATTCGAATTGAAACGTTGCTTTAAATGGCTATAACCGGGTATGGTGGCCAGATCTGAATAGGACTTTGAACCTTCCTCTTACCCATCTCCTTCTCCTTCTTTCTGCCATAATCCCACTATCTCCATTAAAGTAGGTAGCAATTGGGGCTCTTGTGCGGTATTCACATTGAAAAAAATGATTCAGAATCGAAACGTTGCTTAAAATGGCAAAGCCGTATTTAATGATCAGATCTGAATAGTCAAATTCTTCCCAACCTTCCTCTTATTCATCTCCTTCCCTTCACCACTGTATTCTGCCTCACAATATACTTCAATTAGGTATGCCAGACGGTATGTCTCACAGTTTCAATCCAGACAGTAAGGAGAAATTGGGACTCTCGAATAAACTATATATCTTCCTGTTATTTATTTTTCTTAAAAAAAATTAATGCTACAGATGCTGAAATTGTTACTTCTTATGTTGAATAAATACCTCTTAAGTAACACTATCAAAAAACGTTTTCTCCATAACATTAGATTACCCCATCATTTGTAACTAACGCGTAAGCAGTGAGTAATAATTATCCTATTATGTAGTCCCATAATAACGATTAAATTTAAAATTATCAGTCGATTACTCCTAGCATCATCATAATATAATAATTCTTTAGCCCTGAATAAAAATAACAATTATTTCATGAGACTCTTTTGACAAAAGTCGGTGTTTAAGATAATTTCTTAAATCAACGGATGTACCCAAAAATAATTCGTACGTCTTCGTGTTCATGAACTACTTTTTCTTCTAAATCTAAAGTCATCTGCCTCGACTTCTTTAGAAATTTGTAATAAGAGGCAATCTAATGGCGGTCTTGGGCCCAATAATTTAATTGGCGATTTGATGGCATTATTGTGCTATTCTAATCGTAAAAAACACATTTGTCAGAAAAAATATATTACGAAGTGTCAAAAGGTGTATGTCTTGAATTTGTAGATTATTTGACAACTGAAGAATATTCCAAAAACGCTTTTTACCAACGATAAACATTTTGAAGTGTTTTCTGTGTTTAATCATACTAATTATTTTTATGTCCTCGGAGTAACAATGTATGGAGAGAGAGCTAATTTTTTTTAGCTAACCTATACAAACTTGCGATAAATCACTTTCTCCGGGTTTTTATGTCGTACACCATGAGAGAGAAAGAGACAACAAAAATAACACACCGTTTTTATGTACTGTACGGATGATCTTAGTCTACGTGGACTCATGTTTTATTATGCGACTTAACTGGACACAACCAGACGGTTTTTAAGGTTATATGCTATATTTTTGTAGATAACAATACTGTGAAAATGGGTCATACGAATAAACAAAAATATTATGTCAATGAGTGGATGTATAAATACCCTAGCCCTAGTACTAGCCACGCCCAGGTCTGCCGAGTCCGGCAAAAATCATCAAAAACTGACTACGCTGCCTTGGATAGGTTCCACTCTCTGTACTCTAAGGTTATGCCTGCTAGCTCTCGTAGAGAATACCCGAGGTGGCCCGAGTTTAATTTACGGCTCTCGGTCCCGTGTCTGTTTTTTGCGCTCGAGAACAAGAATAGTTCGAATAACAACTTCTCCATTCGAAGTACTAGAGATACGCCTCGGAAGAAACATCGCCCTATGGCGAGACGTCTCGCCGGGAGTTGACTACCGGTTAGTGAACGTACCGTGATCTGCAAATATTCGCAAATAGGTAAGATTAAGAATATAAACAGAATTACAGGTTGTATTAGTCTGGTGGTCAAGTGGTCAAGCGGTTAAGACGCTCGACTCAGAGGTCGCTGGTAAACATAAAATAATACATAGTATATTTGTGGAACGTTCCGAAGTGGTAGATACTCTATGTATCGCCCTGATGAAACACCACCATTCACAATCGAAAATTGCTTTAACCGTGTTTGCTGACCAGATCTGAACAGCCAGGTATTTCCCAACCTTCCTCTTCTCCATCTCCTTCCCCTCCCACTACCTTCAGCCTCACAAAATACCCCAATTGGGGATGCCATAATCTCAGTCTGGGCGGTATTGACTTATATTGACCAAAGAAAGTCATAATAAAAATGAAGACAATTTTGTATCTAACTAACTAACCATAACGCCGTTTCTCCGCAGGGGTAGGCAGAGAGGACGGACCGCCTATAACTCTGTCTTGGCAGACACTCCTTGCATTATTCACATTCATACATCGTCTCATACATACTCTTCTGTTATTCTGACTTGTTATATATTATACTTGTAATAATATCTAAACTAACTAACTAACCATCACGCCGTTTCCCCGCAGGGGTAGGCAGAGAGGACGGACCGCCATATAACCCTGTCTTGGCACACACTCCTTGCTTCATTTACATTCATACATCGTATCATACATACTCTTTTGTTATTCTGACTCTTCACATGACCCGATTCAAGTATTTGATTTACTTGATCGTGCCATGTCTTTCTCGGGCGTCCTCGACTTCTTTTTCCATTCACTTTCGCATAATACATTCTTTTCACACTCCTTTCTTCGTTCATTCGCTCTACATGCCCAAACCATCTAAGCGTCCCTTTCTTGATCCTATTCATTACGCTCACATCAGCCTTACATTCTTTCCGGATATCCACATTTTTAATACGGTCATACATGGTTTTACCGCACATACGTCTCAGAGATCTCATAATATCTGGCTTCTCTAAATGCCAGAAACTTTTAAAAGAGTTCAATTCGATACATCAGTTTACTTTCAAACGCTTGACTTAAGTAAAGAAAGTTGTTAAATTTAAAAAAAGCGGTCAAACTTAACAAACAAGAATTAGAAAATATCGATATTTGGACTAAATCTTAAATTTCTTCTCTCAATATCATTGATTTACAACGGTACCGCATGTACCCGCTTAGTTATTTATGTCATTAAGTCAATTAGTAATTTCCCAATCGACATATTGTGTAAGCATATCAAATTGTCACGGAGTGTAAATACTATGAAATCATATCATGTCATGGGAGGAAGTGCTTTTCCTTTATTGCAAAACTTTAGTTTTTTTTTTCGCATTCTCTTTTCTTGTAAGGTATGGAGGCCCTATTAACCAAACTCGTAATTAAATGACCATTTGTAAATATGTTGTAATTGGCTCCGATAAGTTTTTCACCTATTTGGATAAAGTGTATGAAATACTCCGTTACCTTAAATATACTAACGATAGCTTAAATCTAGTTTCTGAATTTTTATACTTAATAATTTGTTTAACGATCACCATTACTATTTGACGGGCTGTGGTTGAGTGAAGATGCTCGACTACGAATTCAGAGATCACGGGTTCAAACCCAACCGGCGCAAATAAATAAAATTTAATTAATATGTGTGATAACACATTTCATTAATATAAAATAATATATAGTATATTTGCGGAACGTTCCAGAGTGGTAGATACTCTAAGTATCACTCTGGTAAAAACCACCATTTAAAATCGAAACGTTACTTGAAATGGTTTTAGCCATGTTTGGTAACCAGATCTGATTAGCCAGGTATTTCTCAACCTTCCTTTCCCCATCTTCTTCCCCTCCCCACTACTTGCAGCCGCACAACCTGAGTTGACTTTTTTTTTCAAAATCCAACCAGGTACTGAAGACTTTAGAAATTTAATTGTCAAACGAACAAAACTTTAAAGTACTTTGATTTACACTTCAGTTTTTTTCTCTTTCCGGCGACGATATGTGACCACTGATTCTATTTTAATTATGGAAGAGTTTTATTCAACTTTTTACTAACGTTTATTGTACTTATTTATAAATTGGACTTTATCTATAAGCCATAATATATTGCAAATATTGTATCTAAATTACAGACAAATCAATATAGAAGTGCTTTTTTTAGTTTTATTTATTTTACATCAGTTACTTTGTACATTCAAGTTTACAAATAGCTAATTATTTCATTTTATTTTTAACTTTATGATATTTTAACTTATATACTACTTATTATTTTGATTTGTATGCATTTTGGATAATTTTTACATGTTATTTTGAATGTATTGATAGGCATAATTTTGATTGTTTCCGGCAGAGCATTATAAGATTTCGTCCCTTTATATAGTAAGCTATTTTGTGTGTTGACTTTATGTTTTTCTGGTAGTCTAATTTCTTTGCATGCCCTTGTATTATATTTGTAAATATCAACATTGTAGATAATTTTGTCAGAAACAAACGTCCTAACACGATGTCAAACTCTAATTTTGTAATCAGTAGTAAGGTATGTTCTTTATGTAATGTTACGTTAACCGTATCTCTTCAAAGCAAAAAAACCTGTATTTATATTAATATAATTTAACGATGCGTTTTAATTTAAGATCATCTTTATCATATATTAAATAAGCATTGCAAAATAGATTCTCAAACATTAATTGACATCATACTATGCCGACAGTTAAACTTTCAAACGTATCAACAGCCTCTAGGGCACTTGGGAAACATGGTTTACTCAATCTAGTTGAATAATTAAAAACCGCATACTCTTATATCATTTATAATTTTCTTAGCCAATAATGATTGAAATTTAACTGGTGTAATTTACATACCAAAACTCCGGCTTTTCGCACACCACTCGTACTTTCAAGACAAGATTTCTACTACCACAAACTTAAATTTGTTCTCTCTACAAAATACTACAAATGTGTTTCAACTCTCTAGATAATGCAAATAGTGTTTTTTTTCGTCAAATTTTCTAAATCACTGCAAGTGTTTATTTATAGTTTTTTGATTGAATTTCTAGAACTCATTTTTTTATTTTAAATTAAAATGATGAAATGTTATTTTTAAAATCTGCTAGTTTTTTGTGCTGTGTCTTGATAGCTGTTTCGATATTTAAGGCCGTTTAAAAACTGTGGATGGGCCTCGTGAAGACGACTGATTTGTAGAAATCTGGTTACCACTACCCACCTTTTAACTAACTAACTAACTAACCATCACACCGTTTCCCCACAGGGGTAGGCAGAGAGGACGGACCGCCATACAACACTTTGTCTTGGCACACATTCCTTGTTTCATAAGCATTCATACATCGTCTTATAGATACTCTTCTGTTATTCTGACTCATCACAAAACCCTACTTAAGTATTTGATTCACTTGATCGTGCCGTGTCTTCCTCGGGCGTCCCCGACTTCTTCTTCCATTCAATTTTGCGTCATTTGAACACGTTAAATCGTTTTTTTGGTAGAAAAGGATTGCAATTACAATTCTTTTTCTGCGAGGTTAAATAAAATACGTGTTTCCCCATTAAATGAATCCAAACCAGTTTCCCCGGAGGAGTAGGCAGAGAGGATAAACCGTCACACTCTGTCTTGGCACACGTTCCTTACTTCATTTATATTTATACACCGTCTCATACATACTCTTCTTTTATTTCGACCTTGAATATCGATAATTGCTTACTAACCAAAGCAAGAGTTGATAAAAATTACATTTTATAAAATCGACACAAGTTTTAAACGATTTTATTTGAATTCCAGGTCTCCTAGCCGTATGCTTTTGCGAGGATACAGTCAAGGAGTCTAAGAAGATAGACCGACAGGATGAAGGCTTCGTCCTTGTCGAGATGGCTGCTGATGAAGAGGGGAAGCTCAAGAGGCAGACGGCTGAAGGACGAGTAGTCGGAGTAACCCAGCACTTCCAGTACGGGTCGTCTCCAGGACACTACCTGCTGAGGACAAAGGAAGCTAGCCCCGAGGTACCAAGTTAAGAAATAATAATCTAGTTTGACCTCAAATTGTTCATGTATTAACTTTCCGTTTTAATTGTAGCCGCTCGAACGGACATGCAAAAAACGATTGAGCGATTTTATTCGGCAGTATAATTTAAAAGGTTTCAATAAGATAACTATGATCAATGATATGAATCAGTAGAGATTGCTTTTTTGTTTCGTCCCTTTGTATGTTTATTCAATACCTGTACTCTCAGGAACGTATTTACGTATTTGAAAATACAAAGAAACAGTGAAACAAAGTATTGTGGGAGGTAGCGATAGCAAAATTGATTCTTTTGACGAAATTTCTCAATTTTGTGTAAGCCATTAATTTATTTTTATTTATAGAAATTTCGGAAAAAAAAATAAAACTTTGTTAATTCTTATAAGTTAATAATTGATTAAGGGCATGTAAAGCGAATGAACGAAGAAAGGAGTGTGAAAAGAATATATGATGCGAAAGTGAATGGTAGAAGAAGTCGAGGACGCTCGAGAAAGACATGGCACGATCAAGTAAATCAAATACTTGAATCGGGTCATGTGAAGAGTCAGAATAACAGAAGAGTACGTATAAGACGATGTATGAATGTAAATGAAGCAAGAAGTGTGTGCCAAGACAGAGTTGTATGGCGGTCCGTCCTCTCTGCCTAGCCCTGCGGGGGAACGGCGTGATGGTTAGTTAGTTAGTTAGTTAGTTTTAGTTAGTGTCATAATCCTGCAGACAGATAGCAAGTATCGCCCTGGTGAAAAACCACCATTCAGATTGGAAACGCTGCCTGAAATGGCTTTAGCCGTGTTTGGCGACCAGATCTGAATAACCAGGTACTTTCCAACCTTTCTCTTCCTCATCTACTTCTTCTCCCTACTATCTTCAGCCTCCCAACATACCCCAATTAAGGGTGCCGTAATCCTATTGGTTCCAGACGGTTGAGAGCAGTTGGGACTCATGTGCGGTATTTACCATATTTTTTTTAAACGACAGAGACAAAGGGGTTGGAATGCCCGACAGCTTACCTTAGCACACACACTTTGCTTAATTCGCATTCTTACAGAGTTTACCACATAATATTTTTTCCACTCTTAACATTATTCGAATAAATTACGTGATTTGATTGATCATGCCATGTCTTCCTGATGCGTCTCCAACTTTTTTTTCCATCTACTTTCGTGTCATTCATCCTTTCAACAATTCTTTTTTAACTCTATCGCTGAACATGTTCAATTACTCTTTCCTAACCTTCTTTATCACGCATATATGATCCACGCATACATAGTTGTACCCATAAATAATAGAAACCTGTATACCTGTATACCTTAGGAAGCATCACCCATTAGAAACATCACTACTCAAATCAGTTATCAACCACCAGGTTATTGCACTGACTTCCTGTCTGATATGTAATCAAGTCTTAATTTAGAACATAATAAATGTATTAATCCAACTGACTGCGGTAGAGTTTCAGTTCAAAGGTTATTCGCAGCATCATTCTAATCTCACATAGGAGATATTATGCAAGCGAATGTACTTAATGCAATATTCCGTCATTAGTATGAAATCGTGAATAACAATTTTCCGCTACCCGGAACCAATTTTCCATTTGCATAATTGTATAAATCTGCAAACAGTAGATGTTAGTGTTCATACCAGCAATGGACGGTTGAAAGAAATAAAATAACTTCCGAGTTTTTACTCGAAAAGAGTTTTTTATCGACACTGTCGCTCCGAAGTGGGGTACTAATATCACCCCAAACGAGAGTTTTGTGTGATATTTCAGATAAGTATTACTGAACTATTATGAATTTACTTCTCTGTAATTATTACAAAAAAAACAAATTACCTAAGATTATGCCATGAAAACGCTTTAATAAACAAGATCAAATAAGGTACGTCACTCCCCTTCAGAACGTATATTTGATTTATACTTTCAAGTAAGGAAAAGGTCTTAACTGGATAATTTTACAATAAAATTTATAAGTATTCAGTACCTGGTTGGATTTTGAAAAAAAAAAAGATAACTCAGGGAACACAATGCTCTCACCGAGTTACCTGAAGAGACAAAAAGCTTAAAGACTCGCTTGAGTCAAGCCTTCTTCCAAATGGTGAATATATTTTAGATGGCTGAAGCGCCACAAAAGTCTTCAGAATCAAACGAGAGTCAGAGCATTCAATTAAAAAAAAGAGCTGATCAAAACTGCATATTTAACTAATTTTTGACCAGTGTCGCTTAAGCTCATTTGCCTCCCTAGTGACAATATGATAACCGTTTGTCCAAAATCTCGACATCTCCAATTTAGGGTATGCTGTGAAGAGACGAAAATGGGAGAGAAAACAATAATCTGGTCGCGGCTTAAGTAATTTCAAGCAACTTTTCATTGCCGAATGATGGTCTTTCACCAGGGCAATACTGACAACATCTCTCACTCAGAAACCTTACACGGAAAGCGATTTTTTAACTACAGAACTAAAATTTAAAAGCTCCATATCTCCTGATGAAAATGACTTAGGAGTTCAAAATGAGTGTATTCACCTAGAAATTAATGTAAGCCGCTCTAGAGTTTTTTTTAATGGGACATACTAATTTCAACCATTTTCGTATAACCTATATTGTTTTTGGTTTAAGTTAAAACTAAATTTTGTTCAAGCCCCAATCATTGTTATTTTTTTTCGCAATAATAAATGCTTTATATATCAGGTGGAACATTGTTTTATACTTTTAATGCATAGATAATATTATATACGTTACGGATAAGTGGATAATAAATTACATGTTTTTGTCGTGTGTTCATTTTTTATCTCAAATAGAATTGATTCCAGAAATAGATTTCGCTTGCGTTTTGGAGCACGATTTGTAATTTATTGATTGATATGATATTGTTACATAATTAATACAATTTGGTTTTGTTAAATAAGATATAACTATTCGGATTTTTAAATAAATTCATATAATATTAAACCGCTGTGAATTTTTTATATTAAAAAAATACCTGCACCCATCAACTAGTGTTAAATATACTGTGGGAGGAGCGTTTCAGGTTTTTCTTTTATGCGACACCATAGTCTTGCTGCCTTGAATCAGTAGATCTATGGGTTTCATGATATTTGGTGAATGTTGTTAGTTTGACGGAAAAGAGGCAAGGAATTTGTGATTGGAGAGAGGAGAAAATGGAAGTGCAAGACCCTTCAGATATTTTTATAAATATAATTATTTTTATAAAAAAAATATAACGAAACATTGCTTAAACCTTAATAAGCGTCATTTCGATCCTAACTATTAGAATTTTAACAGAGTGATACTGAGATTATTGTCCAGCATGGATTACTAACAAAAGCAACTTCTAAAATATTTCAACAACAGTTCATATATTACGTGAACGATCCTTTCACTTCCCAGCCTTCCTCTTCCCCATCTCTTACCCCCCCTCCCCCTACTACCCTTAGCCGCACATCAAATCATCGATTGGGGATGTCATAATTCCACTGACTCTAGATGGTTGAGAGCAGATGTGACTCTTATGCGGTATTCACTATTTAAAAAATAAGTAAAAATAAATTTTTAAAATCGTATTTGTAACTCGACGGGTCTAGAACCCGGGAATGCCAAGCCTTACCACAAAACCCTTTGGGCAAAAGGGGCGTATTACTCACGTTTCTGATCTACAACCTTTCATTATTTCATTGCCTTCAAATTCCTTGATCACGTAAAATAATGTTATCATTTCAACAAATTGCAAACCAGGCAACTGGTTATTACACTAAGTGTATCATACTTAGGCGTGACACTTCGGGCAATAAGTCATAATTTGTCTTAAAGGTTGGCAAACCATTGTCATTCGCCGCTGTTTCGTGTATACCATAAGCGCCCGTTTTGGTTTCTTGGTACCCATACTGAGACAGTGTAACCGCCCGGAATGACAACGGAGATATTGCGCAATACGACACTCTCTACATGTCGTGACCGGCCTTCGTGTCTGGTCTCTGCAGTCACAATTTCCGTACATTCAGAGCCTTAAAGATGGATCACAACCCAAAGGAAAAGTGGCATGTAATTGTGCAGTTTACGAAGTACGTTACGTGAGAAGTAGGCAGACGGAAGATGTTGAAAATAAGGCTTCGCGTGCAATACTCTGCTGATACTTACATGTCAATATAGAGCTGTATTCGCAAGATTGAAATACATGTGTGTGTGTGGGCCTGTTCAAAAGAAAAGGTGAATTTTGAATTATCGCGGGCTGTGTACATTCGATTATCGATTCTTTTTTTTAATGTTGGTTCACATATGTTTATCATATGTTAGCATTATCAGCCATTTTGGATTAGTGGTTTGTTTTTGACAACTGGAAAGGTTAGTCACGTTTTTGTGTGTTCTTCGATTTTTTACTTTTGAAAAAAAAATAGATCAAAGAATACGTATTAAATTTTGCGTTAAAAATGGAATAAAGTGCTCCAACGCACTTAAAATGTTGACAGTGGCATTCGGCGAGTCTACTTTTTCTCAAAAAAGTGTTTATAAGTGGTACAAGCGCTTTACAGAAGACCGAGAAGATGTTAATGACGATGAGCGTCTTGGAGTTGTGGAAAAACAAATCATGGATTTTATTCTTTGATCCATTTTTTTCAAAAGTAAAAAATCGAAGAACACACAAAACAGTGACTAACCTTTCCAGTTGTCAAAAACAAACCATCAATCCAAAATGGCTGATAATGCTAACATATGATAAACATATGTGTACCAACATAACAACAACAAAAAAATCGATTATCGAATGTACACAGCCCGCGAAAATTCAAAATTTACCTTTTCTTTTGAACAGGCCATGTATATTAGTTTTGTTCATTTAAAAAGCGGTAAACAAAATCTGGCTTCGGCTATCACTCTATCTCCAAGTATTGTTTGACCGACGATGTCAGACATGTTGTTACGATTAATAATAGACAATCGATTAAGGTTTATCATGTCCTCGCCAACGCCTGATTGAAATAGATACCTGCACAGGTACAAAAAATAGCCAAGCAGTTGTTAGGTTATGATCGGTTAGTGTTGGCAGTGAACATATAAAGCTAAGAAGTGCGATCTCGCCAATTTACACAAGACCTTTCGACTCCTATGTCCCAGACAGATAAATTGAACTTATACTCTGCTCAGGAGACAAATTCGACATTAGAAAATATTTTGTCAACTTCACCTGAAATAAGGAAACATAACGCTTACTGCGGGCTCACGGACACGGCCACAACAAATTTATCTCAGTTAATCTCGTCAGATCAACCAGTAAGCAAGTGGTAGATACTCTAAATATCACCCTGGTAAAATACCACATATCAGAATCAAAACGTTGCTTGATTGAAATGGCTTTAGCCGTTTGTGACTCGATCTTAGTAGATCTCACTTCCCCACCTTCCTCTTCTCCATATCCTTCCTCTCACCACTACCTTCAGCCTCACAACATACCCCGATTGGAGATGGCATAGTCTCACTGGCGCTAGACGGTTGAGAGCAGTTGGGACTCTTGTGCGGTATTCACTATAAAAAAAAACTTGATTTCGTATTTTGTTAGCTTTTGTTGAACTAGTCCATCATTTCACACGATCTTCATTCCGTGTAGCTACGTAAAAAAGTTGTTTTGTCTGTCACCACACTTTATTATCTGTGTATAATTTTTGTATCGATCTCGTCAGACGATCTTGTTTGGGGGCTCCCACAGTTTTCTCGTTTGAGTCTATGATTACCAACCTTGGAGTAAAAATATACTCGGAGAGGTACCTTTACGAAACAGTGTAGTCAGTATTGTTGACTTTACACTGACTCAACAGAAAGAGACAAAGATTTATTAAAGGATGTCGGAAAGCCTATTAATTATCGCCCACATGGAATTCGGACATTTTTAATAAACATATTTGAACACATTAAACAAAACAATATCAATACATCATTAAAATTATTAAAGTCAAAATATCTCACAAACACTAATAACAGAAAGTTTGTCTAAATAATGACAGAAGCTTTTTGTTGATTTTATGTCTTTATATCATTAAAAATGTGAAAATTCTAAAGTTCGGTCAAAAATATTTAAAACAGTTGAAATACCTCTTAAGTGAGGTTTTATAATCTTATTTGAACATTCACGCATATCACATATCACCATCGCGCTTGATTTATTTGTATGACCACTGCAAGTTTTTTAATAAACACAAATATAGGAAATAACCTCAAAATCCATCGACGCAATTTGTGCGACTCAATGATGTGAAGCGCGGACGGAGAACATTTTTTCATACTTAGAAGTGCTGACATATTATGTGAAGACATTTCTTGTCTCTCTCTCTCTCTCATGGTACCAACTGACGAAAACACCGTCGGTCATTGTTCCTTCTCGCGACATGACCAGCCCATTCCCGCTATCAACCATAATTACTTGCTGATCTACACCCAAGCAATTGACTCCTCATGACTTGCATTATTTTCATTGTTAAATATTTTGTAAGCCATTCATTATCTTCTGTAAAATATTTGCGTTGATAAAAAAAGGCATGACTTTGCAATAACTACAAGGCCTCCAGTTCTATGGACATGATATGGGTAATGTAAGATTCTTATCTTGTGCTACTTCGTTGGTATCTGTTCATCGGTCTTACATCACATAGCTTTTCATCTGTTCCTTGATCCTGTAGCAATCAATGCATGATGAATTTCGCATATCTATATAATTGCTTACTACTACCTTTTAATAAATAGAACATTTGCACAGTTCAAAACTACGTATATTTACGCCAAAACTAAAATGTAGCACCTTATTAATTATTCAATTCACCTGTGTGGCTAAATCAGTAATATTATTCAATGGTATTATCACTACACCATCTTTTATTCTACGCTTTTCAAAGATTACGTGAATTACGAAAGTGATAAGTTTCATTGTTTTTTTTTTTTGCGGTATTTTGAAAACTACATTTCGATGCCATAACGGCGTGCACTCCATATAAGCACATAAGCACTGCCTACCCTGCCGTACTCACATACAAATATGAATTATATTAGATTAAACAATATGAAATTATTATAAGAAATAATTTTACACTTTTAAAAATATGCGCGAAGTTCAGCTAACCGCACCGCTCCGAGCGCCCCACCGACCATTCTACTATAACGTGTCAAAAGCAGTAACTACAAATGACCCAACGCCGCCTAAGTCAGAGTAAATAACTCTATGTTTACTAGACTAAAACACAAATGTATGCTGTGAGCTGTGTACGCGTTCTGTGGCTCGTTTGTGTTAGTATCTTTGTTAGTATCTAAGCAGTGCTTTTACAGAATAAATGCAATAGCAATCGATGACATCTGTTGGTGCCTATCTTTACTATCAATTAATCCCCTGTTTTTTTTCTATTGCCTATCCTGATCAAAAACTCTGTGCCACTGAGCGCACACATGTTTTATAAGGATTTAAGCAACACAAATAATATTTATACAAATTGTGGTGTTCTAAATTAATTAAGTAACGCAAATTCCACAAAATAAATATTAAATAAAAGTAACTTTGTTTTGACACCACTTTATCAGATACATATACCAACCGGTTTTGGCTCTACCTGAACCTTCTTCAGGGCTGAACATATATGTATCAACCCTGAAGAAGGTTTAGGTAGAGCCGATAGTTGGTATATGTATCTAATAAAGTGG
The DNA here is from genome assembly GCA_022651775.1 of Drusus annulatus. NCBI lineage: Eukaryota > Metazoa > Arthropoda > Insecta > Trichoptera > Limnephilidae > Drusus > Drusus annulatus. The sequence continues at coordinate 718,061 of JAGWCC010000113.1, forward strand.
TGTCAAAACAAAGTTACTTTTATTTAAAATTTAATTATGTCTTACCACAAAGTGAGTGCTTCATGTCAAAGAACAATAAATTTACTTACTACTTATATCATCTTAAGAGATGCATTCCTAGTTTAATAATTGTATTTACTTTAAATTGGACTTAACACATTTGTGCTCCAGGCCATCGATACATTGACACAATTCCGCATCATATTTGTAAGTAACTACTCGTACTTACGAGTATATACTAGTTTCGATCCATGTTTACCTGCGTTCAATCTGACTCTACGAGTACTTGACCGAATTCACTTTCCGGAAAACGAATGGGTAATGTGAACTTAAATGTAACTCTCTACTAAACGTGGGAAAGCGCCTGAGAAAATCACCACTGATCATTTAAGATTAGTAATATAATTATCAGGTACAAAATTGTGCGTTTCATTGTTTTCTCTTTCAACGGAGAAAATGTGGTCTCATTTGTATGTAAAATTGTTTTATGATAACAAACACATTCGATTTCTTTTCTTTATGTAACAAAATGTATTTTAAGTGCGTATTTAGCATTTATGTACGTGCCTTCCACATTGGTTTAAATCGTTTTTGTGTACTACACTTCTGATGTATATTACTTATCAATTACATGAAAGAACGATTATAATCGAAAAAAAAACTATGCATAGTATTATAGTCAAAAGCGTAAATACTACAACAAATATTCATAATAACTATTACCACACGAATACATACTTACTTGTTTTTAAATCTTATATATAATATGAGATGATTTAATAATACAATTTTTTTTGACTTTATTCCACTATTTTGTAATACGACCTGACCGATTTCACCTTATGATGGGCACCTTCAGGCTGGTACAATTTTAAGTAAATCTATGGTATATATACTATGAATGTCCGGAATGGACGCTTATTGAGTCTATATCACAGTGAACATCTGTGACTTAGGGTTTTGTTTTATTGCTGATAAGAAGATAATATTACATAATCATTTGCTCATAGTTTGGACGTTGGTAAAATTAAAATTATAATATTAATAACCAAATGACTAACATACATACACCTCAGGGATCACATGTAACCCCGTCTAAGGGTTTCTAGTTAAAAAGCTTTTTGGTCTGCTGGCCTCGCTTTAATTAATTAATTAATTATTATGCGCGAATATTGCATGAGATCTGACGGCTGATACACCACTAACCAATTAATTTTGTTTGCATCCACTCTTCCATGAAAGTCCTTTTTATTTTTTTCTGAACTACACGTATGCATATTAAAATGTAGTAATTAATCACTAATGAATGCATGCAATTATAATGCAATCGTGCATTACTCCTTTCTCCTTGTTATTTTGGTTCATTACGTAAGACGAGATTGCGTTTAAATATGAATTGAGTCAACGATGTAACTTTCAGTTATGGGAAGTAATCTTTATTAATAAATTTAATAATGGATAGTAAAATTAATTATTTACTCAAATACAATGGATTACGACAGTGAAGTAATGATAATAAATCATTTGCAAATCAGAATGATATGTTAATAAATTATGACACCTGCTAGCGAATGATTTTATACTTACAGAGTAGATTTGTCTCATTTATATAATAAAAAAAAATAATGGATATATATATGGATTGCCAAAATTATTAAAACATTCTTATGGAAAACCTTATGTGTTAATAATATGACTGAATAACTGGTTCAAATGAGCTGACTATTAATTGAAGGCTCGTAAAATAATGAAATAATTCATTTATATTATTTCATGCAAACTGTTTAAATTATTGTAATAATATTTTTGGCATTTTAAAATTATTTTTATAGTGAATCCGAACTGCTCCTAACCGTCAAGAACCAGTGAGATTATGACTTCCCTCAATCGGGGTATGTTGTGAGGTTGAAAGTAGTGGGGAGTGGAAAGAGATGAGCAAGATGAAGGTTGGGAAGTACCTGGCTATTCATATCTGGTCACCGAATACGGCTAAAGCTACTTCAAGGAACGTTTCAATTATGAATGGTGGTATTTCACCAGGGCGATACTTAGAGTATTTACCATTCATATTTGCAGTACCTACATGAACGATTTGAATAACACGATAACTATGGGTATATGTCGATACTAGTTGTCGCGAATCATTGTTTTTTGTTTGCGCTCTTCAAAATCCACTCATTTCATAAATTTCTCAGGTTCTGAAACAGTGTTTTGCCGCCAATAATCCGACTATTTGAGGGTCGGCACCCAAAAATACACACTTTTTGGCTTTATTTTACAAACAATACTACAAATGATTTATCTGTTAATTTTATACGGGTAGTTAGAGAAATGTCTAAGGTTTGTAGTGAATACATTCTTTTTTACTGTTATCTTTTAAATTCTATATGAAATTCATACTCCAACTTTAGGTAAAACGTTTGAAAATGGCTGCGCTGGTTTTCAAACTGAACTTTTTACGGACATTTTAGTATGATTTTCGTTAAATTCATTAAGATTACAGGTAAAAAAAAAATATTTACTGGCTACCTTAGACATTTTTCTAACTGCCCAAGTAAAATTTACAGATAAGTCATGTTCAGTATTGCTTGTATTAGAATGCTACAAAGTGATATTTATCGTTATTATGGTTGCTGAGCCTAAAACCAATTTCTTTGTCAATCGAAACACATTGAAAAATAAGAAAAAGTCTTCTATTCCAAGTAAGTTCAAAAATGGAAATTTTTAGTTCAAAATGAGTCATCGTCGTTTTTTTGTGTATTGTAGACAGCGTCCATTTACAATACACTTACCCCCCTACTTATAAACGAGGTGTAAAGGCAACACGTGGTTTAAGGTCAGAATAGCGATACACTTGGTTTATAACCGCGGATTATGCGTCTAATTTAATGGCCTACGTCCGGTGTAACTAAACCAACGCTAAGCCGGCGCGTAAAAATCTAATAAGTAAGACGGATAAACAGTGCCATAAAAAAGCAAATGTATTAAGAGAGATTGTTGACAAGTCTCTTTAAGTTTTATGTTGAAGATATCAAGAGACATGTTATTTAGTGGTACAATACCCCGTGTCTTGCTGTGCTGAGCCAACACGTCTGTTCTGCTATGTGAAATACGAGTACACCGCAGATCGTGGTGTCGCCCCTGGCAGTAGTTGTTTGGCACAAACAACTTATCTATACCTCTTATTAACCCTTTTTTTTTCTTTATTAACCTAAAATACAGTTGATTCATCGTAAGTGCATTTTTTAGAATTGTTACATAGTTTCTAATGCAAATGTGGGTTTATTGCACAGTTCTTAGGTCATTCCTCTGCGTCGGGGTAAAAGTGAAAATCTAAGGCGTGAAGCCAGCAGGCGCCATTAAACGTCGTGACTGCTAAACAAAACAGTACGTTCCTCCTACTTTATTGGGAAACAAAAGCAAGTCGTCAAAATGCAACGGTACCTACCTACACATCATATATTATGCTATTTCAACTAGAAAAGGTAGAGTATAAAGTGTAAGAACACATTCTTTATTTTAACGATTTATGTCAGTAATAGAAAATTACTGCTTTTTATTGAGTGGAAACTTCACCGGTTGGTGCAACGCTTAAAATATTAATATTAGCTGAATTATTTAATAAAAATAATAACAGTGAACTCATTATAGCGCAGTTTTGTGATATTTCACCTCGAGTGCGCTTCACACTAAATTGCGTAACCTAATATCGACATTTGACGGCCTCCATAGTCGATTGGTAAGACGCTCGACTTCGAATCCAAAGGTTGCGGGTTCAAACCCGGCGTGCACCAATAACTTTTATTTAAGTAATATATATCATAACACATTGTATGAATATAAAATAATGTAAAGTTTATCTGCGGCACGTTCCAGAGTGGTAGATACTCCAAGTATCGCCCTGGTGAAAGACCATCATTCAGAACGTTGCCTGTACTTTCCAACCTTCCTCTTCCTTAGCTTCTTTCCCTCCCCACTACCTTCAGCCTCACAACATACCTCAATTGGGGATACTATGATTTCAGTGGCTCTAGACGATTGGGAGCAGTTGGGACTCTTGTGCGGTATTCACTATTATAAAAAAAAATTATGTATTTATAACAAAGAGAAAATAATGTATGATATGTATACAAATTAAAACCATCCAAAACCATAGTAAATAAATCATGAGAAAAACGGTTCAGATATGGGTATAACAGTGCATGTGTACATCGACAGATTGAAAAAAAAAACAATTTATGAGAAGCTTAGGGTGCAAAAATCTAGATGAAAAGTATAAATTCATATTAAAAAAATTGTAAAAGCAAAGAAAAGGAAGTCATATTGAGGACAGTCAACATGTTGGTACTAAAAAAACATCAATATTCGAGCACCATAAGTTACGATTAACGTGACGTGTAACTACAACAAGTAACAAAAGAGGAATAAGATATTTAACGACAATGAGTATACTTACTCAATGTAAACTCAATGCTTATAAATTAAAATAAACAAACAATAAATAAGACTAAAGAGTTTGGCCAAGATTTATTTGAAGTTCTTAAAATACGAATACCTTTGTCAAGTTTTCATAATTCTGTAGGATGTTTGTTTTACAAGTGCTTATAAAATTCTTCGAAGTTATTGTAAAATACTTTTAAAAAACTAGAGGTTGGCCCGTCGTAAGACGTTGTCAAAACAAAAAAAAAACCAACTTATTTTTGACATTTTAAAGAAAAGAGACTCATTACTCGAACGGGTTTCCTTTTCAAAAATTACATAAAAAGAAAACGTGAGATTCAAAACTGACTTAATACCTTTTGTTTATTGTTGGAACAATATATTCAGACTAAAGAAAAACATTAATTCCATTCAAAATGTACATTAAATTTTAACAACAAGTAAACACTGTTAGATCATGAATCTTAATTTGTTTCAAAGTAATGCTTAGTTTTCGAACTAAGAACCATAATCTGCTTCATTCTGGAAAATTCTTTGAATATTATACATATAACAGTTTCATGATTCACGTTCTCTATTGTTCTTTGACCCACTGCTGTTTAGAAATATATGGTGCAGATTGGAAATGCATGCTTTGTTCTGCTTTCGCCTTACGAAATCGAAAACAAAGACGGAATGTGAATGCTGAATAGCCATTTTTCTTATTTGGCAAACATGTTAATGTATGCAACTTTTGTACATTTTAAGCTGCATAGCGCATACGTACTCACAAAAATCACCACCGAGAACCTACGACGCCCGGGTGGGAATCCGACTCGTTTGTCTACTCATCTACTAACCGGTCAAACGTATCAATGTACAATGTGTACCGATACCAAATGTGTTTTTAACATTGATTATTTGAAACACGTTCTTCTGAAATGCCGACAAAATATAGCAGCACTTCCACCTGACATCAACGTGTCGAAAAAAGGAAAATCCATAAGACGTTGTGTATGTCCGTTTTTAAACAGTGTCAAAAGGTTGTTGCAATATTGTATCGCAGGGGATCTGAGGCTAAGGATGGCTGCCAAACTCAGCAGTAGAGTGAACTTAAGATTTGTGCAAGGTCAACAATTAAATTGTCACTTCTATAATATTTGCGGACCCTGTGCAGTGTACGATACGTCAAGCTTCTGAGAGGCCTAATTGACTCTGACATCGATGGAGCCCCGTGCCTGAGTTGGTCACTTAAGGTTGGGCCGAGTATGAAAGGCTTTGTGGAATTGCTTCTTGGAGGCTTGATTATTATTTCCTTTGCTGGGATGACTGCTGCTTTAATAACCTTTGGTTTATATTTCAAGAATGACAAATCGATAAATGTTTTCCTTTTGATTTTAGCCCGAGTTGGCCTATCTGACCCTGGTGAAGCAGTTTGAAGCCGGTCACCCCGTTGGACAACAGCAGGCCAGACCTTCTCAGCAACAGTACGTCGTGCAAAGGTAAATAATTTGTTTGACCTTCGAATCAAATTTGAATAATTAAAAATCTGTTGGTTTGTCCCTCTAAAAATCTCGAGAATTGGATCGTTTTTCTGTCTGGAACTTCTAGAAACAGTCATTTTCATCTTGACATGTGGGGTTTCGAATTACCAATCTATTTTCCTTAAAAAAACACCATATTTTCAATATTTATAAAAAAATTGTTTCGACGCTTAGGCAGTAAATTAGTAACATATAAAATTTTCCTCGAAAACTGGTTTATAATACGTGTATGTATTTTTTTGTATAAGGGCATTTCATGAATGATGCAATTTTACTACGAATATTTTATTTTAAACTTTCCGTTCGACAGGTCCAATTTTTTTCACAAAATGTATTTCGTCAAACTTTTGTGACAATTTATAAAACAAAAGAAATCGCGGAGTAATAAAATATGACCTCGCCGTTTTCCGTACACAAGGCGTAATTTTACGGAAAGGAAATTTTGATAAACCTCATTTGTAGATTGACAAAAAAACTTAATTTTGTTTTCAGGCAACCTGAATCAGATTACGCCGGTCAGCAGCAGTTGTTTTCCCGGGAGCCAAAAATCCTCCAATACCAATCTGACAAGCGACCACTCTATCAACAGCAGAATCAGCTTGTCTTACAGCAGACCTATCAAAACCAGAGACCACTTGCTTTGAGACCCTCTCAAGCAGTCAAGGCTTCTCCAGGTCAAGATTATTACACTAATCAAGCGTACGTTGACAGCGCAGGTCATTCCATTCATGAAGCCAGGGTACAGGCAGCACTTGGAAGCGGTGAAGAAAAACAAGAATACACTGCTCCTCAACATGCGATTCAGTACACAAACAGGCCTCTACAAGACTCTTCATTCGAAAAAGAACTGGCACAGCTAGTAGCTGCCAACCAAGCCGTGGAATACAAGGTCAAAGCACAACAACAGTCACAACAATATTCACAACATCAGCCACAACCCCAACATCAACAAGCCCAAGCCCAAGCTGGATATTACCAACAATACCAAATCCCTTACAAACAAGATTTTTTCCTGCAACCCACCAAGAAACAACAAGAATACTCTTTTATGAGGCAAGCAGCTCAAGGGGCCATCAAATATGTTGCTCCAACCGCTTTGGCCAGAGCGAAAAACCCCCACCAACAGCAGCAACAACCACTGCCTCAACAATACTTGATTGAAACAACTAAGCCCGTTGCTCCTCAGAGTAAACCAATCGCGTTGAAACCAAGACCACAATACTCTCAAAGCCCAACAGAGGAACCAAAATACTTCGCATACCAAACGTACCCTGAAAACGTTAACGCAATGAAAATTGTTGCAGCTCCTCAATTACAACGCATTCAACCATCTCACCAACCTCAATACCAGTACAAGCAAGTCGTTCAAAAAGAATCCCAACAACAAGTTCCACCAGAGTACCTGCAGTATTATCAGTCAATCAAAGGCCAAACCGAAGAGCCTGCTAGCGACTCAAAGCAATACTACAGGCTAGCTCAGCTCAAAGCTCAACCGAGCCAACCTACTTACGCAGCACAATCACATGCACACGCACAAGCACAGGTACAAGCACAGGCACAGGCACAGGCACAAGCACAAGCACAGGCACAGGCACAGGCACAAGCACAGGCCCAAGCACACGCACACGCGGCGCAAGCCCAAGCGCAGGCACAAGCGCAAGCACAGGCACAGGCGCAGGCACAGGCACAAGCACACGCACAAGCGGCGCAAGCCCAAGCACAAGCACAAGCCCAAGCACAGGCACATGCACAGGCCCAAGCACAAGCACAAGCACACGCACAAACACAAGCGCAATCACAACCTGAATTCGTTGATAATTACGAAACTCAGACAAGGCTCCAAGAGACCGCTAAATATGCGACTTATTCAGCTCCCAAAGCCCAACAAGTTCAGCAATCTCACCAACCTCAGCGACCTCAACAGTATTCCGGGGAAAATGATCATTTAATTCAATCACTCTTCGCTCAGTCCTCACCGAAATCGCATCAAGGATTATCTGGATTTGCCACTAATAAGGCAGTGGCTGAGCCCAAACAAAAAATACCACCTAGTGCCTCACACTCATCGATATTTGTATCGAAATCACTTGCTCCAAAGAAGCACAGTCATTCCATAACGATCGAACCATCCCCAAGCACAGAACCAGAAGAAGAGATTGCAACAGTAAGACTTCCACCCCCAAAAAATAACAAAGTTTACACCCAAGAAGAGTTCCAAGCTTTGGTTGAAGCAGGGTATTCTGTTACACCAGTTCCAGTAAGGGACGATGATGAATATCAGCCAAGTTTTAGCCCAGCGCCCGCCAACTATCCTGGACACAGTCAGTACCCTGCTTACCCTTCGGGAGCCCCCGAGCTTGAAGCCAAGAAGCCGACGGAATCCTACGCACAAGCGACCAGTACTCCCCGGAAGCGAAAACAAAGAAGACCAGCAGCTGTTCGCCCCCAACAACAGCAGTACAGATACGTGCAAGACAACCAGGCAGAAAGCGAATCGCAAGACAAAGCGACCTATGCTTCCCCAAGCGAGGAAACAGTGCTCAACTACGGAACTAGAAAACACAGTAGAGTCAGGGGTAGCACCGCACCCAGAGAGGTTCACATTGGCTCAGAATCATAGAAACAAGTCAAGTACTTAAATTATGTACGTAGGATTAACTCCATGACATGCCACTCAATATTTTAGGAATGGGAGCGAAATGATTTCACCATTGCTGCAAGCTAATAATGATAATATAAGTTATTATTACTGTCGCGAAATCTAACTATTTTTTTGAACGCAAAGTGAAAGGGTATTGGAGCGACTGAAGTGTGTGAATTTAATATGTAAAATTATTGTATCTTTATCCAAGTTCTTTAATAAGAAATTTGAATATAGTTGTTAGATTATCGATTTTTGTGTGATAGTTAAAGTGACAGCGAACTAATGTAAAATAAATTATTAAACCTATTTTTTTTTTCTCAAAATTCCTCCTCTGCCTAGTCTATCATCTACCGCTGAGCCCAGGTCCAAAGAACTTACCGCCCCGCCAGTGAAATAGACCTTGCTCTCATCGTGAATCAATAATTAAAAATCAATAATCGAAATTCACTCTTTCTAGAATTTCGTGGAACGCATGTGATGTCAATAAGATAACAAGTTTCCTTTTTTTATTACATGGCTAAAGTCCAAACATTCGGCGAAGCGATCGGCAAACCGCAGCTCTCGGGCCAAATCGGTTTTACACGTTTGAAAGTATCAGCATTTTAAAAATAAAATCCATGTTTTCTCATTAACTTATCTCGCTCAACCGATTTGAAGAAAAAGATAAATATTTTGAGAACTTAAGCGCGAGATTAGGCAAACAACCAGTTTGTTAGTTCCACAAAAAACACATGAACTGTAAGTTCTGCTAAAATACAACTGCTATAACTCTTTTATTCGTGACAAATTTATTATTGGCTTATCTTAAAATGTGCTCTGTTTCATCTTAAATACGACAAACTACATAATTATACAATATATTTCAGGGTGCGCCTCTATTATCGGAAACAGTGAGAGATAACAAATAATCAAGCGGAGTCTCACCGCTGCTTACACATACCAACACAGTGTTTATATGATTACAATCAATGCACAAACTGAAATTATATGGGATGACCTCACGCACACCACGTTAGAGACAATGGTACTGCGACGCAAAATTCAAATGACTGGACCGGTATTTCGAATCTTCTTCGGTTTTAATCCGCTTTATGTAAACAAATCAGAAGTTTTCACTAGTCACCAGAAGATTACAGTAAGAGGAAGGATTGAACTATTTCTTCGTTCACTTATCGGATAAATTCGTGACGTATTTACGGTGTACACAAAGAATTTGTCGAAACGCATAAATGAATACGCCTAGCGCTGGGGGCACGGTTTGTTCGTGCATGTACGCGCGTAGCGGCGTAAGAGTTTTAATTATGTATAAGGCTAAAGTTCCACCTGTCTTCTCCAATAAATAAATAGTAAAAAAAAACCCTCGAAAGGTCAGTTATATCGTCATGCAATATCGTCGAACGATTTTTCGATCTGGATTTTCAAGTTTGACTAAACAACACATTTTCAACACACAGCGTTAGTTGCACAATGAACTATGGCGCTTTTCAACACCCAATTAGCTGTTAAGAAATTAGGCAAGACAAAACTGTTTTTTACAGGTAAATTTTTCAATCACTCTACGCAAAATTTAAACTCTCAAAATGTGTTATTACTTTGTATTTTCATGTATTGTAAAAGTTTGACTAAAGATTATTTTTGACAATAATATTATAAAACTTTGACATGAAGCACTCAGTTTGTGGTAAGACATAATTACATTTTAAATAAAAGTAACTTTGTTTTGACGCCACTTTATAAGATACATATACCAACCGGTTTCGGCTCTACCTTAACCTTCTTCAGGGTTGAACATACATATTTACAATACATATTTGTTCAACCCTGAAGCAGGTTCAGGTAGAGCCGAAACCGGTTGGTATATGTATCTAATAAAGTGGTATCAAAACAAAGTTACTTTTATTTAACATTTAATAATATTATAATTGATTTTTAGAACATTAATTTATATACATCATTCATTAAAAGATTAATTCTTGAAAGTTTGCTGACCCCTGAGAAAGCGTATCTTCTCTCCGTATAATAGCGTATGACGTAACCAGCTGACTAGCAAACAAAAAGATAAATATACTCGTCCACTGTGTGTTTTTTAAATCACCGGTGGCACCAGTCAGCAAGAATACCTCGCGAGTTGTTACTGTTTTTCAGGTTATCTGTGAAGTAAATTGTATCATACAAGAATGGCGGAAGTTGACTACAAAAAGGCGACATCTGTTTACGATTTCACTGTCAAGGACATCAAAGGAAACGAAGTGTGCTTGGATAAATACAAAGGCAATGTTTTAATCATTGTTAATATTGCTTCTAAGTGCGGATTGACTACCACCAACTATAAGGAACTCACTGAGCTGAAAAACAAATACGAATCTAAAGGTATGTTTTTGTTATTTTTTTAAGTCACTATTCACTGTTTGTTATTTGAGGTTATGTTCTGTGTAAAACAATTTGACGTGTAACTATGGCAAAAAGATCATGAGTTTGTTATTATAGCTGACGTTTATCGTTATAATATTATGGTTGAATGGAAAAACCATCTGTTATGTTAAGTACGAGTACAAAGGGTACAAGTAAAAATAAACTAATTTTGGTTTAAGTCATCAGCTCAAAACTCTATAACAAAAATTATATTTGACATGTTGATTGTTGACATTCCGGTAAATGTATTTTTGTTTTCGTAAGAGGCTTAATTTAATAATAGCATACATGCAATGTTTAGCATTTTTAAATAATGAACGAGTACAACAATTAGTGTTTCGATATGTAGGCACATAGCGTGATAGATAATTAAATTAAATTTTTTGTGACGTAAATTTTATTTAATTGGTGAATTTCATTACCCAACTCTGTTATTTGACAATATAATAACATATAATGTGAAATACAGAAATGGCTTGGTATGAACCACAAATTTATTGATTTACGCAATTACTATTTGCTACGCTTTAAACAACAGCTTATAACGAACGCAGATATTCAATTATCAATTAATTTTATTTTATTTCACTTACATATGTTTATTCGTTTCTTATTAAAAAAGAGGTGATTAATTTTACATAGTAACATCCTATAGCAAACAAAAACATATAATTTAAAAGGATTTCATAATATTTTTTAAAAATCTTATAATGTATCTACCCTGTTAAACTTTATAAGCAATGTAAAAAAAAATATTTATTCAATCATAAAAATAGCATGCAAAAATAAAACTATTTTTTCCCTTGTCAGCGTGTTTGTTAGTTAAGTACAGTGATTCCCAAAGTGGTCTATATCGACCCCCAGGGGTCGATTCCGACCTGCAAGGGGTCCAAGCCAATGAAAAAAAAAAAAGGGGGGTGTATGAGACTTAAATGGGGGTCCACGGGAGTGGATTCCATTTAGGCAGGCCGTCACAAAAATGTTGTTTTTCCGCAAATGTAATAATCCACCTCACAGATAGTACCTATGTAGGTACTTACGTAATACTATCTTATAATGGACTTTAATTCCCTAATTATATTCATAATAATAATTTTTGTGGGAGATATTTTGCCGATTTGCTAGTACTTTTCGATTTCAAATCTCTACCGACTAGTGCTTTTTTTCGGAGAGGAATTTTTGTTGATTTGCTAGAACTTTTCGATTTGGGATCTCTGCCGACTAGTACTATTTTTTGACGAGTTCGACTACAATTGAAGTGTTCACCGCGAAGGGTTCATTTCAAAGAACTAGCAGTTCCTGAAGCGTTCACAAAACTTTGAAGTTTTTCCCAACGCTAAAAAAAATCAATACTAGGAAAGCAGAGGGTCTATACAAAACAGAAAAAATCGACAAGTGGTCTACGAGACAAAAAAGTTTGGGAACCTCTGGTTTAGTAAATACATACAGATAACGTAATCTTTTTACGTGCATAGGATAAGCCTAATGCTTTAGTATCAGCTTATCTTCTAGATCAATTCAATTGTGAGGTATAAACAACCTCTGTACTATATAATAAGTTAGGGAAATCCCATGATTCACAAAAAAGCAATTGTCATGATTACTATCAAGATATTATTTCATTGTAACTTAAAACTTATTGTTCACTTGTCATTGCAAAACTATAAGTATTTTTTTAAATTTTATATTCATAACAGAATATCTATCTGTTGATTATTGACCATTTGTTATTCGTGAAAAATCCCGGAATGTTACATGACTTACCTAGAAAAATATTAGTTCAATACATTATGAGTATGTACTTTATTAGATAGGTATGGGATTTGTAAATATTATTTTTTTAAATAGATAATTTTACTAACAATTTTGATCCAATTTTGAAAAGTTCACACCCGTACATATATGCACGTATTCACGAAGAAAATCAATGCTAATATGTAATCTAGATTGACTGTAGGTAGAGTTGTATAGTTTTATAATATAGACACTAAATAATCAATTTCCTGTGAAGCATAATATGACACCTTAAATATATTCGAAGGCTGTTGTACACCGTATTTCACAAATTTATATAAATATTTTTCTGGTGTTTGAAAATTTTTCTTTATTTAAATTAGCGTTTTATTGCTGTCGATTAATTGACTAATCAACAACAATCTGACGCATAAAATTGTACTATTAATATCATGTGCACGTTCGATTAAAAAAAAATCCTTGATTTTTTAAGCGTATAGCTAGTAAAATTCAAATAGGAAGAGATAATTCATTTCGTAGATACTGTCTTAACGGGAGACAGAATGTTTCATTCAAAATAATGACCCAAAAACATAACACAAATTCCGTATTTTAGATTTCAGTAAAATAAACCTTGTGATCAAATCTTATGCGGAGGTTGTCCAGATTTGTGTTTAGATTGTCCATAAGGCAGTCCTGGCAACAGTTATGGTGTACGAGGCATGCAACTGGTAGAGGGAATATTAAATAATGCAGTAGAAATGAGATCTATAAGGTGTAATTGCGTAAAACCATGTATGATTGTATTACAAATGCAGAGATCTGAATATAATGCAAGATCGAAAAAACGCAATGAAGATGGTTAATAAAATATTTTTGGACATAGAAAGGAGTGTCAGGAAAAATGTATATTATGGAAAAGTGGATGAAAGAAATAACCGTGAACGTCCCAGGAATACGTGGTATGATCAGATGATTAAAACACGTTTATTTATTGCGCACTTTTTGTTGTTGTTGTTGTAATTTAAACAATACAAATGAAATGGTTAAAATATAGTTTGTTGTTTGAGTGTGTGTGAAACAATTTGTAAACATGATTTTAGTTAAATATAAATAAAATCATCTTTAAAATCTACAGAGTTGTGGTTATATGGAAGCATTACTGGTTTCTTTATCAAAGTAGTGAATGATACTCGTATTTATTTACCTCTACAATATCGTCACTGGAAAGGCAAAAAGGCTTTAGCGACACTTTGGTCAAAAATGAGTTCAATATGCAGTTTTGATTATTTAGCATTAAAAGCTCTGACTCAATTGATTCTTAAAACTTTTGTCCTTTGACCCTTTAGCCATCTAAAATATATTTACCGTTTGAGAGAAGGCTTGAATAAAGCGACATAAGTTTTTTTAGGTTTTGTTGCTTCAAGTAACTCAGTGAGAGCGTTGATTTACCTTAGTTAACTTTTTTTCAAAATCCAACCAGGTATTGTAGACTTAAGAATTTTATTGTAAAACAAAATTAATTTTAAAGGGCTCTGGTGTAAACTTCCTAAAATGGCACTACATCCCTTTTGCCTTTCTGGCAACGATATAGCTATTTAGAACAATGACGCTATAATACAGCGATTCTGTTTTTGATTTTGTTAATTGTGTTTTTGATTTGTTAAGATCTTCATTTAGTTCGTGACAAGTACAACTCATACACGACATTAAGCTTTTATTAAATTTTCTTCCAGGTCTCAAAATCCTGGGATTCCCCTGCAACCAGTTCAACGGCCAGGAGCCAGGGAGCAGCGAAGACATAGTCTGCCACCTCCTGTCCTCGAAGGCAGAGTTCGGCGACATCTTCGAGAAAGGCGACGTCAACGGGGACAAGGCCCAGCCCCTCTGGAAATACCTCAAGCACAAGCAGGGCGGCACTTTGGGCAGCTTCATCAAATGGAACTTCACCAAGTTCATCGTCGATAAAAATGGACAGCCTGTCGAAAGGCATAGCCCCAACACTGACCCCAGCGCGATGGAAAAAAATCTCGCGAAATATTTTTGAAATGGAAATGCTGAGATTTTTTAAATATTTATTATTGTTATACAGACTGATTTACTTTCTAGTTTTTAGTTCGAGGAAGTTTTGCACTCAATAAAAAAATAACTATGAAAATCTTTGGAAAATGTTCATTTTTAGAATTCCCATCTTTTTAAATTATCATATATACACGAGTATGTGTGTTTTGACACTTTGGCTTTCTGCAAAAGAAGAAAAAAAAATTCATGTCTTTTATTTTACTGAAGATAAATTAAAAGCATTTCTAAATGAGGACTGAAGAAAGATTAAGCCAAAAGAATAGTTATGTTACACCTTATCAAGTCACATTTTATTGAAATATCATGCATTAAAAATAGAATCCATGTAAAACAGCCATGCTCTGAAAATATGCAATGATTAATTATCTAAAAAACAAATTACTTTGTGTTTTAAATTGTATCTTATTACTTATCTTAATAATAATAATATTTTGATAGTATAAGCGCCGTTTTTTGTGAACAATCACCTCAAGGACGCTGTACAAATTATAATTCCTAGGTACCTTATTGCGAACTTCATATTATAATATTTGGTATAATTAAGAGTTATTTATTTAAAGAAAATAAAAAGTAACTTTGTAAAAGATCACGGATTTTATTTTAATTTTTTATAACCGACCGGTTTCCCCTAGCTATCTAAAAAAATATATTTAACTACAAAGTGACGGCTTTCTACAAAAATATATATTTTTATTAATAATATGTCTTATTAGAGGTCATTCACATTAAAACGTTTTTAAAAATAAAATCGTGATATCATTTAAGTATACACTTTGTGGGTACGTACGTACATACAAATTAAAAAAATATTATTTTTATATCTAGACAAGTACCTACCTATAATATATTTTAGCAGCCATTGTTTTATATTTAAAATGGGTAACTAACAAAAAAATCTAGTCAGTTACGTCCTGTGATCATTCATTCGTGACTAGTATAATATAATTTAATATATAACTAGGTTCTTATTTTAATCATTATTTTTTATTTTTGTTATACTAAAACAACTACTTGACAGCACGCCAACACCTACCTTGTACACACGTGCAAGGTTTTTGTTAAACAGGGTGTCCATGAAACCCCTTTCAATTTTAGTAAAGCAAATTGAAAACATTACCCAGTTGAAAGAGGAATGGCTAAAAATTGCCTAAATGTTCTAGACATAAAATAAATAAAACTTCAAATATATTTATATCATCGTCAGGAGCAATAATTTTGATAAGCTGATGATCTTGGGAAGATTAATGAAGAGCGTATTGAAAGAAGATTTTTTTAAATGTAAATACCGCACAAAGTCCTGACTGCTCCCGACTGCCCGGAGCCAGTAGGACTATGGCATCCCCAATTGAGGTATATTGTAAGGTTAAAGGCAGGGAGAAGAAGGAGATGGAGAAGAGGAAGGTTGAGAAGTACTTAGCTATTCAGATCTGGTCACGAAACTAAAGCCATCTCAAGCAACATTTCGATTCTGAATGGTGGTATTTTACCGGGGCGATACTTAGAGCACATATCTATCACTCCGAAACGTACCGCATTTTTACTACATGTTTTTATTTATTTAAATAATACACGTTAAAAACAAATAAAGAATAAATTGAAATAAACGCATGTTTGAACGCCGGGCCTTGAACCATCAACCTCTGGATTTTTAGCTGAAGATCTTAACCGCTCAGGCATGGAGGTTGTCATATAGATTGGTACAAAAGCAGTTCCATCGAGATATTTTTCGGACTGCAGTCTGTAGGCTGAAGATTCCAGTCAACCTCTGAAGAGGGTACTAGAAGAAGAAGAAACGTGATTTTTTAGCCTTTTCGACTAAATAACCCAATTACTTCATTCGGAATATGTTGATAGATAAGTTTAAATATTAAAAAAACATTAATTTGGATGCCAGGACAGAGTTGTACAGCGTTTTATCCTCCTTTAGTTTTCTGCAGTTAAAAATGGCACGATGATTACTTAGTTCATTAACCAAAAACACATTTTATGGACACCCGAACAAAACACCAAAACATTTGCTTTAGGCACCTGTGAATAACATACTCGTATTATGTACTAATGCCCCAGCAGGTGATACATCGGGGTTAGTTGACTTGTAATGTTATTTAATAAGTCAAATCCTTTTGTTTAATACTGCCAACGCAAGGAGAGTCGTTCAAGGTCGATGGCTTCCAGCGTTTTATGCAATTTTATATCCATTTGGTGAACGCCGGTCTCTCGCTCAGAACTGCTGTGCAATTTGTCCAATGAGAATTTATATCTTGATTCCCGATCTTATTAAATATGAATTATTACAAGCTGGTCTATCTGAAAAGATATTTTTTATGTGCTTGTGGTACTGTTTGATCAAGTGGGACAATCAGTGACGTGCACAGAGTTTTTGATCAGGGTAGGCAGTTAGAAAAACAGCGGAGAGATTGATAATAGAGAAGGGTACCATCAAATGTCACTGATTGTTATTGAATTTATTTTGTAAAAGCACTGCCTTAGACACTAACAAAGATCCTAACACAAACGAGCTACTTGAACGCGCAACAGCTCACATCATACATATTTTGTGTAGTCTAGTGAACATGGAATAATCTGCTCTGACGTTGGCTGCGATTGAGCATATCGTCGCTGGAAAGGCAAAAGGTCTGAAGCGACGCTTGAGTAAAAAAAAACAGTTTTTTTTTCTGTATTTAATGTACTGACTCTCGTTTGATTCTGAAGACTTTTGTGGCGCTTCAGCCATCTAAAATATATGTATCATTTGGGAGAAGGTTTGACTCAAGCGACACATGTTTGGGATTTTTTAGGTTTTTGCTGCTTTAGGTAACTCGGTGAGAGCATTGAGTCACCTGATTTAACTTTTATTTTCAGAATCCAACCAGGTACTGAAGACTTATAAATTCTTAGGAAAACAAAAAAAAAATTTTAGAGTGCTCTGGTGTAAACTTCGTAAATTGGCGCTTCAGCCCTTTTGCCTTTCCAACGAAGATAAGTATTTACTTTTTTTGACACGCTATAGTAGGAAGGTTGGTGGGGTACGATTAGCTAAATTTTGCGTATTTTTTAAGTATAGATTTATTTATTGCAATAATTTCATATTATTTAATCCAATATTATACATATGTGTATGGGAATACAGCAAGGCAGGCAGTGTTTATGTGCCTTTCGGAGTGCACGCCTTTGGGGACAGTAGAAACCAACATTACGAAATGCTATAAGGAGGAAAGAACTGGATTCAGATTTGATTGATAAACTTACCTAAGTCTTATTTTTTATCGCAATGTTTGTCTTGGTCCTTTTCACTAAGAGTTCCTTTGCTGAAATGGAATGGGTTCAGATTTAATACTTATATTTTAGAAGTTTTAAACTCACACTAAGTTTTTTTTTAAATGCTGTTTATATTATTCGATTTTCGAAATCATTTGCACTGTCCATTTTCTTTATCGCTAGTGAAAGTGAGCAAAAGAGCTTAATGGAGAGGTATTCATAGTTCATAGTTTAAAAGCGATGTTAAATTTAGGTTTGTTCATATTGCTAGAAACGTTTGCTTTCGCAGTAGTAGAATATCACCTGGAACCCTAGCACCAAACATCGATAAAGCTTTTATCGATTATGTCAACAAACGACAGTTTATATCGACTAAATTAAGCATGCTTAGTCGAAGTGAGCTGTTGTTCGTTCATTGGCGATCTGCAGTCATGCTCGGGAAGGATTCCAGATTACCGACATTGTCGATAAAACCTTTATCGATGTTTTGTGCTAGGGGCTCTGTACTACTGATCTTCTGATTAGATGATGATTTTTCAACTCTCACAGGACGTAAAACAAATATTCTTACTATCAAATAAACCGTCACGCCAATTTAAGCAGGGTAGGCAAAAATTATTGAACGCTACACATTTTCCGTACATTCCTTAGTTCATCCACATTCATTCGTTTTTTTTTTCTGAAAAAGAAAGACAAACATTCCCGGGTTACGCATAACCTGACAATATTTAAAAAACTCCTACTGCCATCATAAGAAGCGGAAGATGTTGCTTGTGTAATGATGGAGGACTTAGCCAGCAGAGGAATTGAACGCACGACGCCCGGGTGGGAATTCGACGCGTTTTTCCACTCAGCTACCGACCGGTCGCTGAGTGGACAAACTGCTAACTCATAAATATTCACATGTTGTTCCGACGCTTTTGAATGTTGGGCAACCCTGATTTTCTCAAGCTCCCTGCTCCGCTCTACATGATCCAACCAAATATGCATCCCTTTCTTAATCTGATTCATTACTCATCGGCCTTGCATTCTATTCACATCTCCTCATACGTAATACGTTCATACATGGGTTTGCCTGAGTGATCTCAATTCTGATTGCAGCATTACTTATCATTAAAAATACATCATTATATGCATCACTTTACTTGAGTTTACAGCTGGCTTGTTGTTCAGGGCAGTATAAGAACGTATAAAAAATAGATTATTATAAAATTGAAAAGAAAATAAAATGTTTCAAAACAAAAACAAAAATAACAATATTTAAAAAACATATTTTCCACTTCATCAATATAAATATCGTAATTTATCATTTTGCTTTCAATTTAAGATTTTTGACATACCCATACCACACCTTGTACAGTAGGCCTTATACACTATTCCAGGTACCCACAACTTACGTAAAATTACACCGTGAAACCGGTGATATCAATAATTCATTTTAATATCAAGATCAAGTATGGTCAGTTATAAATAGGCAAGTAACGCTGACTTTGCATGATTCATAGAACTTTCGGAACTCCAATATCGGAAGCAAATTGCAATAAACAGCTGTTCGTAAAAGTTGATAATTTGGATAATATTATGTATTATTTGTTACTATGGAGGCGGTCTGCATAGCACCCACAGGCATTTAAGCCAAAGACCTAGATTAAACTTAACGTCACTGAAAAGGCAAAAAAAGGTGGTTAAAATGAGTTAAATATGCAGTTTTAATCAGTTTTTTTTCTACATCGAATGCTCTGACTCTTGTTTGATTATAAAGACTTTTGTAGGCCCTAAGCAATCTAAAATATTTGTATCGTTTGGGAGAAGACTTAAGTCAAGCGACACGAGCTTAGGATTTGTTAAGGTTTTTGTCGCTTCAGGTAACTGAGTGAGAGCATTGAGTTACCTGAGTGAACTTTTTTTTTCAAAACCAACCGGGTACTGAAGATTTATGAATTTTACTGTAAAAAAAAAAAACTTTAAAGTGCTCCGTCAGCCCTTTTGCCTTTCCGGCGACGATATTTTCTTGACAGTAGCTCACTCGCTTACAGTTGAGACCGTTTGGTGAGGTCTCTTAATTTCACATTATATTTCTACAGTTATTTGGCTCTTGATTTCTTCCCATTAATGCAGGACTTTGTCAGCATTGATTTATTGTATTTATTTATGGGTTATTATGATTTAAAGGAAAATATATATATTTTTACTCACTGGGGTACATGAGATGAGTTTTGCATTTTACTTTATACATTTGTAATACGTTTTACAATACAAAATACGTTTTGTTTTAATAATAATAATAAAAGGATAACTTTTATAGCTTTATTATTTTTTATAGCATTCTTTTGTTTATTTTTTTTTACTTTTTTATTTATTTTTTTTTATCATCATTATTATTATTTTATTTTCATATATTTTTATTTACTTATTTATTTATTTCTTATGAATTTCTGTTCATTATTATTTTGTTACTATTATTATTACAATGTATTGATATCAATTATGGAAGGTATTGCATTGCACTACTCCTGCATACCTTCCGGAATAAAACTTTTATTATTATTATTATTATTATAGCGCCGTTTTTGTGGGAAAATCACCTCAAGGGCGCTTATATATTTATAATATGCATTACACAGTGGTGCTTTGTCCGACTGTGCATAATTTTGAAATTATGTGGGTTCTTGACGGCCTCCATGGTCGAGTGGTAAGATTACGCATCCAAAGGTCGCGGGTTCAAGCCCGGTGTGCGCCAATTACTTTTATTTAATTAATATGTGTCATAACACATTAAATTCAAATAAAAATCATAAAAAAGTACTTTTGTGACACGTTCCAGAGTGGTAGATACTCTAAGTATTACCCTGGTGAAAGACCACCATTCAGAATCGAAAAGATGCTTGAAATGGCTTTAGCCGTGTTTGGTGACCAGATCTGAATAGCCAGGTACTTCCCAACCTTCCTCTTCCCAATCTCCTTCCCTTCCCCACTACCTTCAGCCTCACAACATACCCTATTTGGGGATGCCATGGTCTCACTGGCTCTAGACGGTTGGGAGCAGTTGAGACTCTTGTGCGGTATTCATATAAAAAAATAAATAATAATAAATCTTTATTAGTCTGTGTTCGGTTATTTATTTTATGAATTTCACACTCCCTGTGTTTTAGATCTATTTTTTATTGACGATTTGAATGGAATGTACTGATATTTGTAAGGCTTTTGTAGGTAACCGGTAATCTATTGTAACGTTTTGTGCCATAGTACAATAAATTAATGTTTTTTCATAAAGAATAAAAATTATTAACGCTCAGACGGAAGCCTTATTTCCGATTTGACTTTTATTTTTGAATTTGGTAATGGTATTATAGACAGGCCTGATTTACTTAGCTTAATTACCTTCTATGTACCTAACAGAACTACGATCGATCCAAAATTATTTTTAAATGTAACAATAATATCAGGACTGAGTCATTTAGATACTCGATTGTACTTAGATTGCATTCAGTGGATAATTCCTTCCCAGAAATAGTAGATATGCTCGTATTTTACTCATAGACATAAAATACAAGACACGTCATTTTCATACAAATCAAACGATAAATGTGGCACGGTTTTGGTTTAAGTTTCAAAGTGCATAACGCGTATGAAAAGGATAGCAATACTAAACATAATGTGTATGTACGGATGAGATAGCTGTATGACGTCCCGCGTTACTGTTATAATCTCTCTTCCCCGACGAACGTACTGAGCGACTAGCCAAGTAGAGTAAGACGTACGAAAACGGTTATCTTCCACACACGTATGTATATCTGCATTCGCTATCTCACGTCTGTCGAACGAATTTTTGTGTGAAACTAAACGCAGTAAATCTCAGGTATGTCTCTCGAACTCGGTTTAGTACATTCACGCTTGTTATCTCAGTAACGTATCTACATTATTTAATTCATCTAAGATTTTACTGCACTAAATCTAGTTACAAGAAGTCTGTAATAGCATACCTCTTCCAAAAATACTAACGTTAATGTATTGCATTGTAATATTTCTAGTAACGTTGTATGTTTTTGTGTGCTAATCATTTGCTCCGTGTTTTTTCTTTGTCACTATTATTTTATATTATGTTATGTAAAAGTCCATAAAGGCGTATATAATAAAAAAAAGTCCACTTCCAAAAGCTGCACATAGATCCAAAGCTTGTTTCAATATATAAAACTAGATTCTGTATTGAGTAGCTGCCTGATTTTTTTTAAAACTCGGACCGTCTATGTGTTCTTTAGATTGTCTCAATCTTGTTAATCTCCATATTTTCTTACAATGCTGCGATTCCCAATCTCTATATATAAGCACAGTAAAATTGTATAGCAGCTGACTTTTTAAATTCAATGAAGGCAGCCTAAACAGGGTAAGAACATTGAGGTGAAACATACAAGTATTAATTGACAGTGACGTTTGGCTACAATAGATTTGCAAGGTAAATTATTTACCACGTCAATATTTTTTGCGAAAATAAATATCAATTCGTGATAATCAAATGTCATATCGACATATAATTTGAATTTATATTTTATTTTAGCAGTTGCACGTCGAGTGTTGGGTTTTAGGTCTACTTCTTAAGTGCAATAAATTTCCGTGCATTTATTGGTAAATTGTCCTTGAATTATGAAATGAATGTTCTCTTTAAGGATATCGGTAAAGTGGCTTATTTTATGGACAGGAATTGTTAAGTGATAGAGTTGTGACAAAAAATAATAGTTAATTTTAACCTTAACCAGTAGGTAAAATTTGTCAGTGGATATTGACGCATTCATGCGTAATTTTTTTCGCAATGAATCTCATTGACCTGAAAATACCGGTAAACATTTTTTTGTTGACTATTTCGTTATACGCATACCTACTTGGTAAATTGGCATTGATAAGATTTTTTTATAATAAATTATGAATGTTCTACAGGACGCGATGTACTTCATACTAAATACTGCAAATAAATTAAGTCCTTAGTGGTAACATAACGGTTATGCTGTTGTGGTTGCCACTATATTTAACTATTTTTTTAAAGTGAATACCGCAACAAGAGTACCAACTTCTCCCAACTCGTCTAAAGCCAGTGAGACTATGGCATTTCCAATTGGGGTGTGTTGTGAGGCTGCAAGTAGTGGAGAGAGGAAGGAGGTGGGAAAGAGAAAGGTTGGGAAGTACTTGGCTATCCAGATCTGGTCATCAAACACGGCTAAAGCCATTTCAAGCAACGTTTCAAACCTGATCATATTTTGAAAAAAATGCTGAAACGAGCCGAGAATTGCTGGTTAAAGGGGGATTATAAGTGGTGATGGTGAAAAAACATAAAGGCGCCAATCATCGATTTGCGGCAGTGTAAAATTTGGTTTAAACCACTAAGGCCTAAGTTTGCTTGCAAAAAAATGTGGTACAACGCCTTTGACTTAAACACAGTCAATATGGAAACTGGACTAAGCAGCTTCTTTCTTCAAGAAGAATTAATATTTCAACACACTTTTCTCGAAATATTATTTCTCATTGAACACTTGTGGAACGAATAGTGAGTAGTCCTTGCTTTATTTTTGACAGATAATGCATATTTAAAAGTTCCGTTGTGAACGATGCTACGAACTGCGGAAAAATCCACTTCCCAGGAATCCAAGTAAGTTGTTTTTTTTTACAATGTCATGACATCGAAAGTTTTAATTTGTTAATACAAAAAGATTTTCTGCTTTATAGTACATTTCAATAATATTTCATCACAAGCCCCAATAACTTAAATCTAATATTTTTAAATGACTCTTTAGTTGAAAACCTTTTAATCTATAAATCCGGATTTAGCCCCGACTGTCGGATTTTCAAAACCTGTCCTGGTTTTTCAAGGGTTGGAAAAAAGCTTTAGATATGTACATTGCACCTTGTACAACTTTCGATTCCCTTCACAACTTTTCACAATAGTGCTTGTGCACAGCAGAGATACATGGCATTGATTGGGCATGGCATACATTGGTGATAAAACGAAAGTAGATCCTTTTTGTTTAACCCTTTTGTGACTTAAGAAAATTACACATTTTAAAAATTGAAATGAAGGTTTCTTTAACGGTATATCACTTGCCGAAGTTTGCTGGACCACTTTTATGACGTAATATATTTTGACTCAGTTCAATACTTGGGAAAGTGGATAGGAATTTCACCCAGTACCATCTTTTCTTGGGGTTTTTAATTCAGTAGGTGATTAAAAATAGTAAAAAGGATGCAGGCGATGTACATTGAACACAACAATACATCATATTTATCATTTAAAAAAATATAAAATTGTTAATAAATACGGACAAGCTTCAAGTTCCATATAAAGCACATGAGAGTACCCGGGTACCTTTTCAGTCATCAGAAGGTGTAAATTATGCTTAAGCGTTTTCCCCTAACATACCACCCTCCACATATCCAACGGTTATGCTCAATTGTTCATTTTCACTATAATGGAGAAGTCAGGAAGTTTCCGCCGGTTAGACTTACTGAAACATTAAAAAAATCTATGTTGAAAACCGAAAAGGGTACGCGGGAACCCTTTCAGTTAATATCATGTTTAAATAAAAAAATAAAAAAAAAATAATATAGTTAAGACTTTAATATGATTTTCGAATAAACAGCGAATTGACAAAAAAGTATAATAACGTAGATGAAAACAAAAATCGTGGACTTAGAAAGATAAGGCGCAATCGAAGGGAATCATCAAATACATACATTTCACGTAGATCAAGCAAGTGGTGTCTAGGAAGAAGGATGTGTTTTGCGTGATATCTTTTCACCCTACTCATACAAAAAAAGTTGCAGTTAAGTACTTAGTTAGTCTAGTCTAGTACCTAAAAAACTTCACTAAGAAAACACCGATTAATTTATCAAGTAATTCTTGCAATCATTTCACGTGGATACGTGGAAAATATTTGCTTGATAGACACGTTGTTTTTTCTAAGAAGCTCAGTTTGCAATGAACGACGATTCGCCTAGCCAGACAAAATCAATTGAAAAGTTTAAAAAAAAATCTAAAATATAAAAATAACTTTTGCCTATCGACAGGAAGGAGTACACTTTTCTATGCTGTACCTGCCCATGACTTTAAACGGAAGTTAAATTTAGGTATTCGACTTAATCGTTACCTATATATTATAAATTACATTGGTATTATAAGCATAGTGTATTATTATAAATCAAATGCCAGTTACAGTTGAAAATCAATTTTAAAATAAAAATATTCTTGTTTCCAAGGTAAACCGATATAATATCATTACTAGCAGGTTCTAGTAACCATGGCATGTCAGCAATCGCAATATTAAACCCTCTTACACCCCAAATCATAACGGTACATTACCTGTTTTGAAATATTTACGTTTTCTTTGTTTATTATAAGACATGACTTTGAAAAAAAACACTTTTTTTTCGTAGCCAAGGTAAACTTAAATTAGATTTCGCTGTAACTAAAATAATAAAATATTACTAAAAAAATTCTCAATAAAAAGTTTATTCTAAAAATTATTTATTATGGGATTTTTATGATATTTTATTCTTCTCTCACCTAGAAATCATTATATTGAGTGACTAGAAAAAGCTGAATAGATAGTTTTGTAAAACCAATATCCTATGTTCTAACATTCTTACATTACATGAATACTTATTATCCACAAAGCTCCATCGCTGTAAATGAATGGATTAAAGCAGTTCATATTTTTTCTCGGCAAGTCAAGTTACATCCCTTGATATTTCACGGGTAACAACTAGTTTCATACGTAAAATCTAAAGAACATGTACCAAATACAACGACATTTCTCAGTTATCCAAAGCATCAACGGGTTTTAAGGGGTTTTAGAATTACAAAATCACATCAGATATCTGGTATGTTTGAATCATTCTTTTACTGATACTTTTACACTTGTAATATAGAAAATAATTGCTCTACATTCTGAAACGATTGGGATAATTTTCAGTTACATTACTGATTTCTTTCAAATCTTTCACCTACCATCATACTTAAAAATAATAATAATAAAATAGTACGTGGGTTGTTGCAACTGCTTAAAACAGTTGCATTGCACTTTTGGCATTTACCAACAAAGCAATACGGTAAGTTTTTTTGTAATAATTAAGGCTAAGGTGTATTTTTTTCAATATCACCATTATTTGCAAATGTAAATTAAATCAAAAAAATCCTATTACCGTTATCATTATGAAATCATATCGAATGCTGATTAGAATGTTATAAAATGCAAATGATATGTGAATTGATTTTGGTCATTCAATGTCTATATTTAAACATGTTGACACGAGTCAGAAGTTTGGTTAAAAAAAGGTTTATGAAATCAAGGACATTCTGTAGGCGTGTTATTTAAAAAGTACTTTTTTTAAAGGTATACCCATAACGGAAGTTTCATAAAAAGTGGTTATTTTATTTAGCAATCTCCAGCTGCTTGGCCAATTTAATATGGCTAAGAAGCAAATAAAAATAAAGAACACTCTAACAGCTCCCACATAATTTCTGTTTTTATTCAATTAAGCGCCGATAAATCCATGAATATTAGGTAGATTTCCAGTTTTTTACAATGGCACCTATTTTTTAAAATCTGTCACGTGTCGTCAGTGGTCATTCAGTCGAGTAACCGCCCATGTCCCCACCCCGACCTGCTCAGAACTGTTTTTTTTCGAATTTACATGAAACAAATGCCACCGGAGACTAAAATGCATTTTTTTTTTACTCCAAGTAAGCTCGGGAAAAACTAGTTGTTTCAACCGCAGCCAACTTTATATAAAACCCAAACTATAAATGTTTAACTGCGTTCCAACGTTTAAAACTACAAGGGTTAAAGATGTGAAGTTTCACAATACTTTGAAATGTTTTAATTATGGCTGTAGACCACTGATAAAACAACCAGACTATAAGTCACTATAAATCTACTTAGATACAAAGAGTTTTAATGGAAAGAAAATTAAAAAGTTGTCCTTATTTACCAACAGAATTCAATACTCAACATTCGAGGAATTTTAATTCATCTATCATTTTTTTCTGTTTACTTTTGAATTTATGTTATATCAATCAAATATTCAAACATATTTCCTCTTTTGAAAATAATTTTTCCTGATAAATAGAAAAAAAATCTGAGAAAATTTGCCATGTGAAATAAAATGAATCGCCATGAGGCACGGAAGCCTCGCCTTTTATTGAAGCAATGGATTTGTGAATGTAATAACTGACCGATATTTTAAACACGAAAGACATTGTTTATGGTCATTTTAACCATACAATAAAACTGACATATACCTCCAATGTGAAATGTGGCTAACCTTTTTATTAGATAGAAAGTGAGAATAGATTGTTAAAATGAAGAATAGAAAAAAGTTTTTTTATGTTGAGATTTTTTTGTTTTTTAATGCTACACAGATGTCATGAAAGTTTTGTATTTAAGAAGATTTAACTGTCGTTTTGGCTTTTTAATTGAAAAATAATGACATATTACTTACTTGATATGGCGGGTTGTATTTTGCAAGGTGGTTTAGGCGATTCTAATTAAATCCGCCACCAGAGTACAATTTTTTTTATTTTTATAGTAAATATCGCACAAGAGTCTCAACTGCTCCCAACCGTCTAGATTCAGCGAAACTATGGCATCCCCAATTGGGTGAGGAAAAAATGTTGTGAGGCTGAAGATAGTGGAGAAGGCAAGGAGAGGGGGAAGAAGATGGTTGGGAAGTATCTGGCTATTCAGATCTGGTCACCAAACACGGCTAAAATCATTTCAAGCAACGTTTCAATTTCGAACGGTGCTCTTTTACCTGTATGATACTTTTCTCTTCTACTTCAATATCATTTCAGAATTTGTATCGCCTTAAATTGATTATACTTGTTATTCAGATAGAAAAATTAACGTTCTAATAATTTACACTGTGACAACTAATTTTGCAGTACGCATATCTTGTTACTTTTAAAAATTCTAAGCCACAAAAATGGTTACTTTTCAACATGATTTAAAATAGATAAAACTTTTTTGAATTCCTCTCTCTTGAATCATTTACAAACTGTAACACACGACCTTTGACTTCTTGAGACAGATTTTATATTGCTATCATTTGCATTTTATTGCTTTATTATCTTGTCATATTGTTAAAATAATATTGACTGGAATAAATAGACACCTATTATAAAATAACCAATTGAATGGTATAAGCCGGTGAGATATGATCACCGGTTTTAATGTCATAATGAAATAAATACTAGGTCTACATCAATCTCTCGTTGCCTCACACACCGTAAAAGCTGAAATACAACTGTCTGGACCACTTCTGTGCAGGCTCTATTGGATACCGGCACCTTCAGACACCAGTGACATTATTATCGTCAGCGGAAAGGCAAAAGGGCTGAAGCGCCATTTTGGAAAGCTTACACCAGACCACCCAAAAGTTTTTTTTCGTTTTACAAAAAAGTTTTCTTTACCTTGTTGGATTTTGAAAAAAAAGTTAACTCAGGTAACTCAATGCTCTCAACCGAGTTACAAGAAGTGACAAAAGCCAAACAAGTTCCAAGCTTGTGTCGCTTGAGTCAAGCCTTCTCCCAAATCGTAAATATATTATAGATGGCTGATGGGCGACAAAAGTGTTCAGAATCAAACGAGAGTCAGAGCATTCGATGCAGAAATAAAACCTGATGAAAACTGCATATTCAACTCATTTTTTAAAACTTAAGTGTCGCTTAAGCCCTTTTTCCTTTCCAGCCACGATATATTATATATTTTTGAGGTTTATTTAAGCACACCATTTTTTTTGTTCCAGATTTATGTTTATATATTTTTTTACAGTTCTCTTTTTTTAATTATTATACATCAGTTGAGTTGGAGCAGTTGAGACTCTTGTGCAGTTTCACGTAAACAAAAAAAACTTATTGAAAAAGACCATACCTTCAATAAAAGCACAGGTGCTCATATTTTTTATAAAAAATGATCATTGCAACAGATTAAATAATTTAGAAGCACTTGAAATAAAGGAAGCCAGTAAAATTAAAAGTCATATTATTGATAATCAGCTAAATTTGTCCTAAAGTCCAATATTAGTTATATTTCCTGTAAACTCTCATTATTCTTTAATCACCTTCTCAGTTGACGTTTTGCCTATTTCATTTAATATTATCTGTCTCTTTCTCTCTGTTCCTTTGTTATAATTTAAATGTTATTCTATTGTTTTCTCATTGATTTATTATTTTATTTTATATTGTGTTCTCCCTCTGTGTGTTTATATAACCGCACACTTTGTATTTTTGTTTAGTTTAATTTTGTACCCTGTTGATAGTAATATAGATAGATAGTATATAATTAGGCTAAACGGTCATAAGAATAAAAATAAAATGTGTAGATCTATGCAATTTTTTGTTTGTTTTCATTAATAATGTCATTCTCCAGCGAGGGTGATTGCTAAGACACCAATAAATAATTTCTGATATAGATAAACTATATTTTGCAAAGTCGAATCTAATCAAAAAGTGTAAGTCGGTTTGTAATGCGTTTGAAATAAAATAATTACATGGTCGGTGATCTATAATTCTTGGAACCGATTGAACCGTACTACGTGGAAGGATGTGAGACATTTTCACTAGAATGAAATTACATGACCATGAATATTTCGATTTTGAACACTATTGAACTGTCGAGATGAAGGTTGTATTCAAAATAAATAAAGCCGTTAAAGCTTACATGCTAAAAATTCCGCTAATTTGGAATTCGTAATAAATTGAACCTCTCTAGCCTTTTTATGACTTGTTTTAATCAATGGATATTCATTATGTTTTTTGTTTAACGGCAAATACGCGTTTTACAGCAAATACAGTAAAAACATGCTCTTGGTTTTTTTTTTGCATATTTGAAATTAATAAAAAAACGCCTCTTCTAGTGAAATATTGACTATCAATTGATTATTTACACTATATTAAATAGATATAAAATAATATTTTTTAATAATGTTTCGTCACGAAGCCACAAACCTTCAAGCCACCCACCTTGTGGGAGTGATATCCTGTAATTGAAAAAAAAAGTATTTATATTTATTCAGAGTGGTAGACACTCTTAGTATCGCCCTGGTGAAAGACCACCATTCAGAATAAAAAAATGCTTGAAATAGCTTTAGCCGTGTTTGGTAACTAGATCTGTATATCCAGGTACTTCCCAACCTTACTCTTCCACATCTCTTTCCCCTCCCCACTACTACCTGACAAATTGTGGCTGCCATAGTCTCACTGGCTCCAGACGGTTGTGAGCAGTTGGGACTAGTATGCGGTATGCAAAATTAAAAAAAAAAACTTTACTGGATCATAGCATCGTTTATAAACAATGGAGTGGATTATTAATGTCTTGAAACGAAGCTTAATTTTATTTTTTTGTCATTATTAATTAATATTTATTATCACGTCACTTTATTTATTATCTTTGTATTTTTTTCTTTGTATTACATTGAACTTTTTGAAAAGAACCTCCCTTGGATCTGGAATAAATATTTAAAAAAAAAATACAAACAAAAAAGTACAAAAAAGGATTATATTATTAAAATTTATAATCAAATTAAACCATCGTTGCTCATAATAATCCAATCGTAACAAAACTATAACGGAAAAAAAATAATGCAATATTTTTGTTATTTCTAATTTTGAACTGTTAATTCTTGGTGGAACTCCATTTAATTGATTTTGATAATTCCATTTTTTAGTTTATTCCACTATTTTACGAGGCTTTTTCAGGCTGGTCTGAAGATGCCCATCAAAAGGTGAAACCGGTCAGGTCTTAAATAAATAAAAAATAGTGGAGTAAGGTTGAAAATTTGGTATTATTAAAATCATTAATCTTTTTGTGGTTTAAGTAAAATCTTTTTTTTTTTTTTTAGGTTTTTTAATTTTATTCAAACAATAATTATTATTTTTTAAAATACAATTTTTAGTTAAAAGCTCTGCGATGTAATTATTTTTACGCGTGACAGCTGTTTCGCCTTCTGAGGGCATTATCAAACTGTCTGCAGTTTGATAATAACTAAAAACTGTTTTTAACAAAAAAAAAAAAATTATTGTTTAAATAAAATTAAAAACATAAAAATTATAATGGAGTTCTACAAAATAAACTTTAAAACCATAAATATATTAATTAAAATCATTCAAAATTGGCTATACTTTTTTCAGTATACTTGAAGTTTATTCACAAAAAAAATAGTTCCATATGATGGAATTTTATCATAACATTTGCAGTAGGTTGTTTGAATATCTGTATCCCTGATGGTCTCTGCGAAAAAAATCTAAAACGCCGAAGGTGTAACGTAAATGATATACAGCCCATAATTTTGTATCGGTCGCATGGCAACACGTGTAACAATCTACTACTTCAAGGGGTATGACAGTTCAACAGTCCTTATGGCGTATGACCATGGAAAGAGTTGATAGAGTAGGAATGGTCTCTGATGTTGACTTTGAAGCTCATGTGAATGATTTAGAAATGTGGAGGGACTAAAAATCGACAAATTATACGCATAAGATAGAAATAGGTGATAAAGCAAAAGAGCGTAAACCTTTGCCAATAGATACGTATTTTGAGAAACAAGTACCTATAATTATATTTTTATTTTTTAAAGCGTCCCAACTGCTCCCAACTCGTCCAGAACCAGTGTTGTGACGTTAAAGGAAGTTAGAAGGGAATGAGATGGGAAGAGGAAGGTTAGAAAGTACCTGGCTATTCAGATCTGGTCAATAAATGTGGCTTAAGCCATTTCAAGTAATATTTGTTACACGGATTTATTAAATTAAATGTATTTGTGCACGCTGGATTTGAACCCGTGACCTCTTGATTCGTAGCTGTGCGTCTTATCACTCGATCACGCGGGCTGTATTAAAGTATTAAAACTTAATAAGGTTTTGTGGTGGATGAAGAATTTTATTTATCAGACCTTGGCCACAGTGTACAGTTGATTTTATATCCATTAGTTTATAAAGATCAATTGATCTACTTAGATGAAAAATTTAGGGGAAAACAGTGATCTCAAAATAATATATTCAACAAGTTTACTAGACGCAATAGATTCATTTTATTTAAAAATAAATCATTCATGTCTTCACACTGATGATGTATAAATACATTTATATTTAAATTTATTTTGTCGAGTGGTAAGATGCTCGACTAAGAATCTAGAGGTCGCAGGTTCAAACCCGGCGTGCGCAAATAATATTTATAAAGTTAATATGTGTCATTACACATTTAAATAATATAAAATAATTAGGAGTGTGAAAAAAAAATGTGTCGAAAGTGGATGGAAGAAGAAGTCGAGGACGCCCGAGAAAGACATGGCACGATCAAGTGAATCAAATACTTGAATCGGGTCATGTGAAGAGTCCGAATAACAGAAGAGTATGTATGAGACGATGTATGAATGTGAATGAAGCAAGGAGTGTGTGCCACGACAGAGTTATATGGCGGTCCGTCCTCTCTGCCTACCCCTGCGGAGAAACGGCGTGATGGTTAGTTAGTTAGTTAAATAATATATATATTATATTTGTGGCACGTTCCAGAGGGGTAGATACTGTAAGTATTGCCCTGGTGAAAGACCACCATTCAAAATCTAAACGTTGCTTGAAATGGCTTTAGCTGTGTTTGGTAACCATATCAAATAGCCAGGTACTCCCCAACCTTCCTCTAACCTATCTCCTTCCCTTACTATCACTTTTAATCTCACAACATCACTAGCTATAGACGGTTAAGAGCAGCTGGGACTCTTGTGCGGTATTAACTATAAAATAATGAAATACTTGGGAGAGATTATTGCTTATTTTTTGCTATCTTTAGAGCTGAATGAAATCTAGTAGTTATGTATTTCCAAATTGAATTCTTCTAAATAAGTAAAATGTTACGAATTTTAAATTTCTTGAATACAGCAAATTATTTGGTTTGACAGATGAGTAATAAAACACAGTTTTGAAAGAAGAACGGTACTTTTTCAAAACGTTTATTGTATGACGATAATACAATAAACAAGAAAATAAAATAATAGTGGAAATAGGTACTCATTTTTATCCAAGTTTTTATTATTATTAAAATATGTGTGTACCATGGCTGGGCTAGTCCTAGGCATCTGTGCTTTTTCAAGTTTAGTTCAGGATGTTGTTTGAATTTAATATTCAATAACAAAACTAATTGTTGTTCCTTTCCGTATCAACATTTAAAAAAAAACTTGTAGGATACCGGAACGAAAATGTTGATAACTTTCCTGTGTTTGGTTTACAAAATGCAAGTTCACTTCGAGTAATTCCGTTCAATACGTTATTACATTCTAAATTATGGATCTAAGAATTCAATTAAATAAATCACCGAGTACTCAAATTTATTTCGTATATTTAACATACGACTTATTTCATAAAAATGTTAGGTTATAATAGTAAAAATTCAATTAATTTATTGTGCACGAACACAAAATGTGCTGTTATCAAATATCAAATTGCTAAAGTTAGCAAGCAAAAAAGATAAATACATTTATAAAATTCGTTTCTTTTGCAGAAAATAATAGGTCTCTTATCTATCGTTTAGCGTAGGTACCTATTTAAAAGGCATTCATGAAAAAAAGTCAGGTTAAAAAATACACATTTCATGAACAATACATGAGAAAAGTGTAAGTTGGGCAATTGAATTTTTTTAGATTTTCACGATTTGTGCTTATAATTAAAAATCTAATTAAATAATACTAATAAATAGTACGTTTTAGTTTCAAAAACATCAACATAATAGAGAATAAGTGTTACTCGAAACCAAGATGTTATAAGTTGTAATTAAAGCTTAAAATATAGCAGTATCAGTTTTAAACCAGTACATTTAAACTTGTTTTTTACAAGTGTAAAATTCCTAGTCATATTAGTGTTTACATTTAATAACATTCAATTCGTATTTACAGCTTCTGAAACATAAATTTTACTTTTATGCACTAAGGTGATAAATCGAAAAAAGTGTGCTGTGGCTTGTCTGTGTGTCCGAAGTGAGGTTGATTTTTCCTTACTTTAGCTTAAATTGATCAAACATTTTCACATTTTTTTATCGGGCTCATTGGTCTGTCTGAGGCCTAGCAGTCTAAAAGTCTTATTTGAAATGGTGGGATCAGTTTATTTTCAAATCTGCATTGATCAAATTTCTTATAATCTGTGCAATGCTTTAAGGGTAAAAAAACGTATGTATTTTTTAAAATATCTTATTTTCTATATCTACGTAGATAACGTAACTACTCTCCGTGAATTGGTTAAGTCTCCCGCCAGACAAGGTTCGAACTAAACTATAAAAAGCCTTCTACCAGATCATTTCTGTTCATAAGTAATCCAATATCCTACCAATAATACCCGCCACCAAATATAAGGTTAGACCTTCTTTGTTAATTGCTTCAACCTTTAATCAATTTCCACCCTTATTATTATGCATATTCCAGCCTATTTAAAATTTTAACACTTTTATTTTTTTGTGTAAATTATTAAATTTTGAACAAATTTTAAAAAAATAGATGAGTTCTTTGTCACAAATATGTTTTTGTGTTGCTTTGATATTTTATGTGTTTTTGTGAAAATAAGTGATTTAAAGTGCACTCATTAAGTTAACAGTGATTTAGTGATGTTACGTTTTACGAACCTTTAACCTACGATGCAATTAATGCTTATCAAAGATGATACAAAATGAAAATTATGAGAAATTTATTATTTAATACACATTTATTACATACAATGGAAAATTCCAAAAACAATTGGGTAGTCTAGAAATAACCTTTCTTTTGTTTTTTTTTAAAGAACAAAGGTTTTTTAATATGGATCCTACGTAAATAACAATGAAGTTTGTTTCTGGCATTTTTATCAAAAAACCGAATCTTTTTTGCATTGCGGTTAGCTGCTACTGACAAAACCAACATAGTATTTGAATAGCTTAGTCATATGATAGCAGTAAATTTGAAAAAATATTAATTATGTGTTTTTACCACTATCAATACTCCCCACTTTAAAAATAATAATTAAAATGGTCGATGAAATAAAATGTTTTTAAATAAGAATAGAAATAATGAACCAGGCTTTTTGTTTTGTTTGGTATTTAAATAAAAAGGTTAATTTTAGCAATGAATTCATTGCTTTTTTAACTTGTCATTTTAAAAGGAAACTACGTTTTTTATTTAATTTATCAATGATTGTCTTTGAATTTCCATTCTTCACCCGTCTATGTTATACGAGTATAACAAAGTAAACACACCCATCACGATTTTAATCCAATTTCTTTATCAATGTATATGTTGTTCATTTAAATGAACACAAAGCGAAATATTTCAGCGCACATAAAAAAAGCGTTCCGATCTAATTTAAAATCAATAAAAAAAACTGTATGCCAGTTGGAATGTTCGTTTATTTGTTCTGTTCGACTAGTGCAAAAAATCACACTTCTACCCGCGTATGTTTCTATTCAACAGGTGTTTTTGCACCATTACAATATCAACCCCGGCAATTTTCTGCAGCAATGTGCTCAAGGTAATCGTGTGTCAAACTGCTTGCCGTTTCGTTAATGTCTAAAAAAACCTTTTTCAGATAAACGTAAGTGCTTTGCTTTCTGACCTCATTCGCCCACTAGAGAAAGATTCAAGGTTACTGAATAATTTTAATGGTGGCCACACCTTTCTCTTGACCGTATGTTCAGTTGTATATGCTTAAGAACGGGTTAAAAAACTTGCCTTGTTATTGCATAAATCATAATAAGTGTATGGGAAAAACTTGAATTTTGTTTAAAAAAATACAATTTGTGTATTCTTTGGAAACCGATTGCGTAGGAAAAATAATGAAAGCAATTTTGTTGTTGAATAACGCAAGTCTTACTCCATACACGAGACCCTGAGGTTCCCTCGGGGCATGTGCGGCAAATGTCAGCCGTGTACAAATGTTGGTCACGCGTTAGACATATCTTCCGTCTATACGCCGTTGCCGAAGGGATTGCATTGGAGAATGTTTTATGCAAATACCAATAGAACAAACATTTGACTTACGATTGTGTTCTGAAGATTGCGATAGGTTCGTTGAGATCGGGTAATTAATCAACCGAATTACTCGTTTTTTGCACAAAGTCAACTCCAGAACTCACTTGCAATCTGCACATGGTCGACAGTTCTGTATAAAAATGGTTTGAAGATATTTGATGTTATCGTCTATTGAAGAACCGTGTTCACTCCACACTCTTCGGATGGAATGGAAGCATAGACACTGAGAACTGCAAATATGTCGATATTTGAGGTTTTTGAAATGTGGAGCTTTAGGAGAATGATAAGTATCCTTTAATGTGATCACTTGCCAAGAATGTACTACAAATGCAGCCTGAAAGATGAACTTTGAAAGGAAAACATCTGGTCATCTTGACAACCCCCGTAGAAATGATAAAACCCATCTTCCTCGTCTAATTATCAGTGAAAATATCGAGGAAATGTGTCAGATTGATAGAAGCTTTTTGACATTCAAAGTGCTACAATCAAGGGCGGTATCTGACCTCTTCCACAAGTGTTCTTCACTGGCTACCAACTGTTTCTTGTTATTCTTATTTAGTTTTTCAGGGCCTTTCTATCTAGTTCCAGTCTTCTTCTCTCGCTTGATCTCGATCTTAAATGTTTGCACTGGGTTATCCACTCTCATAGCTTTTGGTGTCCAGTGCTGATGCTTATGTTAATTGGTGTCCGAACCAGGAAGAATGTTATATTTTAAGTTTTTAATACACTATGTCCGTAAATCAAACGTTCGGTTGATAATAATAATATTTGGATAATTTGTTCTTTGTGAAAAATCACCTCAAGGGCGCTACCAACCCCACAAACCCAGTATCTAATTAGATAAGTCGTGCATCCAAATCTGAAAGAAAAGATGTGTTAAATTATCCTTTTCCATACCTACTGTTTATTTCCTAACAATATGAAATGTGGATAGAAAGTTCAACGATACTTCACGTAAAAGCCAGTGATTTTATGTTGCAATACTCTTAGGTACTTCATTACATGAACCCATTATTGTTATTGATAGAATCACGTTACTAAATCACGACTTCACTATGACAGGGTTCTTAACGCATTTATGACCTATTCGATTTTTAAATGATGTCAAAAAAGATACAAAACGGAAGTCGAATTTAAGATTCATTTTTTATATTATAAGACAAACATTGTCGGGTTACGAAAAACCTGGCAATATTTGAAAAATCCTATTTCCGTCATAATAAGCGGAAGATGTTGCTTGTGCAATGATAGAGGACTTACTAACTGGCATAATTTAAATAGTGGTAGAAAAAACAAAATTAAATGTTAATACAACTGTTTTAATCATACGGTTAGGAACCAATTTAATAAAAAAAAATGTTTAAATGTTTGTTATTCAAAGTATTTAGGCTTCTAATCGTTTTTAAGTTGCCAGAATGATAGATTATTGTGATTCAAAAGTCAATGGTCAATACCTTATAACCAACTTTTTGCAATTAGAGTGCTGTTATGAAAACCTTGCGAAATAATGTTTAGGTTTGTTGAGAAATAGGGTTAGGCAGGAAACATGAACACCTTTTAAAATACAGTTTGCCATGCCCACCTCACACTCTCGGGGCGGCGGCTTGTACCGAGGCGAGTCAATCCGAGTGATATATCTTTACTCTTGTATCACTCAGTTGATTCTTAAATGATTATTGGTTGTACAATGGGTCAGTTTTCTTATTTCCAGTACTTCCTTCACTCTCCTCTGTCTCATTGAGAGCAGAGACAACATTTACTTACATCTCTGGTTTTATATTTTCCTCCTCATCACAATGATCTAATTTCCAGATGAAGATTTCAATGGCAGTAGCAGCGGTGCTGCACTTAGCAGCCGCCGGTCACGTGAACGTACGCATGCCCTACCTGAACCCCGCCGGAGTCACATACTACCAGGGCCAGCACCAGGCCTACTCCGGCCCCGCGGCCTACGCCGTAGCACCCGAATTCGGGCAATCCGCCTACGAAAGCCAGCACCAACTGGCCTACTCCGCCGCCCAGCACCAGCTGGCCTACGAGACCCAGAACCCCTACGTGGGTCAAGCCCCCTATGACAGCGGGAACCACCTCGCTTACGAGCACTCCCAGGTGTCCTACTCCAACGCCCCGTCTCAGGGTTACTCCGGTGTTTCGTCTCATAGTTACGCCAGTGTTCCCGTTAAGGCTGCAGTGGCTGTGCCCACCGTGCATCATGTCCAGACCATTTCTGAAGTGCCAGTCACGAAGATCGTTTCTCAGCCAGCTGTGATTCAGAAGATTGTCGATGTCGCCAAGCCCGCGGTCAAGACTCAGAAATACGAGGTGATTTTAAATAACTTTACCAACACTGATACATTCTTACTCTTTGACTTACTTTACCATCTAACATAACTCGTGAATTGAAGTGAAAAATATAAATCAAACAAACTGGCGTCTTCTGATAATCTTTGTCGGTTAAACGGTTACATCAAAGATAAAAATCCAAAGTTAGAGCCGAATATGGTTTCGTTTCCAAAAAGTTTGCACGTTTTATGAGATCACAATTAAGTGGGAGATGTAAGCTTCAGCTTTTTTGCTTTTTGGCTCAGAAGTATAATAACCTGACTTTACTTTTAGATCCAGTATATTGATAATGTAAATATTAATATTATGATTTTTTTTTGCAGAATTTGTGAAAGGCGTATACTCGTATTTCTTTAACATTGCAAAATACTGTGTAGGTCTCTACATTGGCTTCTTTTCAAAAAAGGCAATTGCAAGCTTTTGATAATCAAATGTATGAAGGTTCTGGTAACCTGGTTATTTAGTTCTGCTCATTAGTGCAATCCATGGCCACTCTAAACAACATTATTAATCCTATTGGACTTAGAGTAGAGCGATTTTTATTGCACTTGTCACCTATCCAAAGACCGACCTCGTCGAATCTTGCTTAACTTTCGTGAGTACTCAGCAAATTCTGTAATCGTATAACAGTTGATGTAGAAACAATACGTCTTAGTACCTTTGATGATATAATTATTTTTCCAAGGATACATAAGGCTAAATATTCAGTAATTTTCCACAAGTTCAGCAGAAAACTTAAATTCTTAATTTATTAAAATAATTTCTAACAGTTAATCTATTCGTCATGTGGCACATAAATTATTCTTATTGACCTCAAGTTTTGAGTGATTTATTGAAAATATTGATAAAAACCGTACCAAGCCTTAAATCGCTAAGCACAAATTATGCTTGAACCAGATTTTAATTATTGTCATACCACACGCAAGGTTACTTTATAAAAGTTGTACGACCTTGATCAAACATTACGTCGACGCTTCTATAAAAAAATACCGGTACACATGATTTTTTCTAGTCAAACACTTGCTGACACCGTATGCCCAAAGTAAAGCATTACGCGTTACTTTGTAATATTATTATACTCACGTCGATTTTGTTTATACCTTTAGATCCGTCGTCCTGCTATCCAGAAGCAATTCTACGACATCGAAGAGCGCACCATTGTTCGCCCAGTAGGATCAGCTCTCCTCGAGTTGGACGAGCCTCTTTCCCAGCACCAGAAGGGACCCGCTATCATCTCCACCCTTGAAAATCAGCACCACCACCATCAGATTCCTCATGGTGCTGAGCACGGAGTGGTCATCGCCTCTTCTCCGATTCCCCATGCCGTGGCCGTGACTCCAGTCCCCCATGTTGTAGCCATCACTCCTTCCCATCAATACTCTCACGAGTCTTACCCCGAACATGGTCACCATGCGCAGATCATTGTTTCTTCTACTGCCGCTCCCGTCCACTACGATTCCCACGAGAGTGTTATTATTTCTTCAACCCCTGCTCCTCACCACGAGTCTGAGAGCGACTCGATCTTCGTTGACGCCGCTGCCAGGCACTACGAACACGCTAAGCACGCCGCCCACGAGGCTGGAATCGCCCACCAGGAGGCCATCGCCAGGGCTCACTACAACGTCGAAGCACATGCCCACGAAGACGCCATCGCCAAGGCCAACCACCAGGCTCATATTGAGGCTCAAGCCCATGAAGATGCTGTCGCCAGGCACAACTACGAAGTTGAGGTGAACGCTCATAATGAAGCTGTCGCCAGGTCTAACCACCAGGCTCACGTTGATGCTCACTCTCACGAAGAAGCCGTAGCCAGGCACAACTACGAGCACTCCAACGCCCACCTCGTTGTTGAATCTCACTCCAACGGATCCCCCAAAGAGCACGTCATCATCAAGCAAGACTCTCCCGTCAACATTAAGAGCTTGAACCATTTAAGTCACGAGGAGGCTTCCGCGAACCAAAACAAGCTTCTGCAGCTGTTGACCGCCAGGGGTGGAGTTGCCGAGGTCGGATACGAGAGGCACGGAGGCGCAGAGTACGTAGGAGATGCCGGAATCTCCAGGGCTCGCGTCCTGTCCGCTACCCCGTCTCCTCACCACGAGCCTATCGACGAGAAGATCAAGACCCGCAGGATCGTCGTGTCCCGCCCTGTGCACACTCTCCAGGAGATCGAAGTGGTCCAACCAGCTACCAAGATCGTGCAGGTGGCTGTGAACCACCCTACCGTCATCAAGACTGCTCAGGTCAGCTACGAACAGGTAAAGACAACTGTTCCCGTCTACGGAAAGGTGCTCGCTCCAGCCATCGCCCACGCTCAAGTCCCCGTGCAGTATTATCATTAAGTTGATACTGTAAAATTATTATATAGTACGAAGCCATGATCGAATAAACGATAAAATCCTAACTCCAGAGGATAATTAACTAATCTGATTACTTGTTGTACATAGTTTTCAAACTCCCAATAATAAATTATTTCCCTCGAATTTTCTGGTATTAATTATAATTTAGACGACCTGTCTTAATTTCACACATATGTAGGTGCTGTTAGGATTTTGATTTTGGTTAGTAAGTTTGATTGATGTGTTCAAAAATAGCACAACAGCCTTCGAAAGAAACATTGATCAGGGAAAAAATCAAAGGTGTTTTCTAAAAACAACTTTTATACTGTACCGCAAATAAATTAATATTTTTCTCTCCCTTCTCTTGGGCACCATATCGATTTGTAGACGAAGTTTTCTTCATAAACCTGATTTCCGACTCTAGTAACAAAAACGCAAGGACTGGAAATGAACCGTACAACCATATACCCGGAAGTCCATAACTTTATTGTAATTTGTATCGTAAATTAGTCACCCTGGACAAAGCACTGGCTTAAAGTATGTTAATAAATTAAATATCAATATATTTGTGTCGATGTAATATTATTGTAAATTAACAACCTGTAATATGCCTAATTACGTTTAGTGTTGAACATTATTATTATGCTGTATCTTAGTAATTAAATTGAATGAATACATTACCCTTAACACACCACAAGGGGCACTAAATCCAAGGTCACCCAACTGGTAATCCGGGTGAAGATTTATGAAGTCGAGAAAAGGCTTTGAAACTTGCTTGACTGGAACAAGTACAGTTCTTTCAAGATGATAAAAGTGCAGTCCACATGCTTTAGATTTTAGATTAGCCAACCGTCAAGACGTCCCTTTTCTTAGAAGAGGCACAAGAAAAATGTGAAGAATAATTTAATGTTTATGAAGAGTTATTTTCATAATCTACGATGATTCAAATATTCGCGTAGATAAATAAAACATACCAATACCTACAAAAATGAAAGCATGAAAACCTACGGGAATCCTTATTTTTTATACTACAAATATAGAAGATACTAGTTATTACCCGTGAAAAGTCATGGGATGTTACTATAGATATAAAATACAAGACACGTCATATTCATACAAATCTCACGAAAAATGTAGCCCCACTAATGTTGCACCACTAAATGTCTCACCCGCGTATGAAAAGGATAGCCAATCAAAGAATATGTGTGTGCGGAAGAGATAGCTATTTGGAACGTGTTTCGAAGGTATGTCTCGTTGACTTGGTTTAGTGCAACCAGGCGCATTGTCTCAGTAACGTCTCTACATTATTTAACTCATCTAAGGGTGTTACTTGACTTGCTAAATAAAACACAAAAGTTGCTTTAATACACCCATTTCTATTTCAAAATAATAAAATACACCATGGGCAGGTACTTTATTACTTGTCTAGAATAAAGTTTTTTTTAAATTTGATAATTTTCTGAACACGTCCATTAATTCCAATTTTAAAAAGTTCACACACGTACGTACGTACGTACTCACAAAGAAATTGTGTGCAGTTTTTGATCGAGAGTTTGAGATACCAGCAGTATTAGAAAATAAACGTTTCTTGAAATGGCTTTTGCTATGTTTCGTGACCACATTTGAGTAGCCAAATACTACACGGTCTTGAACCTCCCCATCTCCTTTGCCTACTTCCAACGGTGAGTACGCCATAGTTCCACGTATCTTAAAGATATCGTATTTTAAAGAAAACTTATTTTACACATCCCTCTTTAAACATGATCGTAGGACAATAATCAATCATCGAAAAAGTTGGAAGAACCTTTGTGTTGTCTTTATATTAAAGTGGCATTAAGAATATCAATGATGATAGCGATATAAAAATATATTGCTAGATGATTTTTTTAATAAAGTACATTCAAACATAGATGGAATTTGAACAAAATATCCCTCCTAGTTATGACTAAGACATAATGTCATAAACATTTTAATTTCCATGGATAATAATTTCCCCACCTAAATAATTGTCTTTCAATCAGTCAATCCCTTTACCCGTTACTTACTTGATATTAAAACTTAATTGCGTAGTAGGCATAACAAGATTTTCTGCTGAAATCGGAAAACACGAACCGGCGGTAATTTTTTAATCGGGTGTGACGCAAAGTTGCTCTACAATTTAATGGATTGCATGCTAATAAACCGGACTGGTTAAGGTATATCTTGACTGCTGTCAATTTAATGTGACCGAATTTACAAACATGCAAGCATACAATGTACTTAGTCTATAATAAAGTTTTTACTAGTATAAACAAAAAAACTTTTTCAAAGGCAATAATGTGTTTTTTAAATCTTTATTTTTGTTGGACCTTTAAAAGTTTGCACTTTAAAATATGGTATATCAGTTATTTTTCAACAATTGGGCAAATATCCGCTTTTTCAAAAATATCATAACTTTTTTTTTAACCTTAAATTTGACGTCGATAAATGATTATCTCATTCCATTTTTACCTTTGGATTAGATAGGATTTTTCGGGAAATTTCTTTCAGCCTTGGCTTTACCCGAGTTTCAGCATTTTTTCTTGTTGAATCATAAAAACATATGGGACAAACAAAAATACGTCTTACCTTACTATTCGACAGTTTAGCTCTTTCTGATAATGTGTTTACATACTGCTAACATCTATGTATTACTTTATTGTGAGTTCCGCAATGTGTTTGCACGACTTATACACCTCTACTCGTGTTAGTTACGCTGTTATCTCGCAATGGTAAACATAAACTTTTTGAAAATTTGCGTTTTTTTTTTCTTGTTATTATAATTTGGATTCAATTAAAAAAAAAAACAAAAGACATTGAAAGCGTATCTGAAAGGGTTAAAGGGATATTGTAAAGATTCATTGCTCATGATTTAAAGTATATTTAGTCTAAATGACAAAGGTGCGTTTTGGAAAATTTATTAGTTTTTAAGTAGAGATCTCTGAAAGAATTTTTTTGCTGATTTCAAAACACCAGAGCTCACAAATAAATATATTTTTGTTTCTTTATTCACAGTTAACTTGTTCTGCTTTGAGTCAAGATTGGAAGTGAATCCAGCTTGAATAGAAGTTTTGATTAATGCCACCCATCAAAGCATATTAATTGCTTTCCAGAAAAAAATGTCTAGACGTTTCAACACTCAAATATTACAAAAAATATAACGTTGATTTAAAAATAATTTTGTTTTTTTTAATATCAATAGCTTGAGTGACAAATAATAAGCTACCAGATTACAGACAAACATTAATCATATCGTTAATAATCTCGCAACAAAGGATTTTTTATCTCAAACACGCGATCACGGTTAAGGTTCCTTTCATTTTCATAAATTCATATCCCAGTGTTGATACAAAATATTAAAAATGTCGAAAGCATTAAAAATAGTCAGCAATCTACACTATCGAGCAATAAAATTGAACAATCAAAATGCCATTGAATGATGTAATCCTATTTATTTGAATTTTCAAACTATCTACCTTTCTGATAACAGATAAAAAATATTATTATTTCTTCAAACACTTGCATGAAGTTAAAACTATAATTTATTAACAAGTTGTTAAAAATATATAGCTAGCAAATTAGCATGATATAAAACTGGGGCCATAGTGTAGCCCTATGTTATAATTTAGCAATCAATCAATTTTTCTTTCTTTTTCCTGACTCGTGAAAAACTGTTTGTCAGAAAAAGGTGTTGTAAAAAATGAACACCTAAAAACTACATTGAACATAACATTGCAGAAAATCCGTAATTTCAATCCCCTTACTTAAAATAGTTCCAACATATGACAAACCGAAGGTTTGAATAATTTCAGAGCCTCTGTAAGGTTTATGGTGGCGTTTAGGAAACGGAAGTCCGCATGTTTTAACAAAAATCATCGGTGTGTAATATTGGCAATAAAACATGTTAGGGGTTGTGAAATTTTTATTTTTATTTATTTATATTTAATTATAATTAACTTATAACAGCTTTGAGCTTTATTTTAATATTTTTGACTGAGTGCTTTTGACACAAAATAAAGATCGCCCATATCGGAAGAAAGTGAAAAAAAATCATATTGATAGTTTTAAAAGAATTTTGGATATATATTAATATACATTCTCCAGATACTTCAAAACATACATTTTTTGATCGTGTACAGAATTTATCTCCACATATGTTTCTTCCAG
This sequence comes from Drusus annulatus, assembly GCA_022651775.1. Lineage (NCBI taxonomy): Eukaryota > Metazoa > Arthropoda > Insecta > Trichoptera > Limnephilidae > Drusus > Drusus annulatus. The sequence goes on from JAGWCC010000113.1 coordinate 763,042, forward strand.
AAGAGATGAAGTTATTATCTAAAGATTAATTTAATATTGTCCTGATGATGGAAGGGTACTTCCGAAACCGGTAGACAAAATATTAAATAAAAAAAGTGGTTAAAAACAAAGTATATGTGTTCTATTTATAAATTTTGGAATTGATGAAAATGACAGAATATAAAAATGTGCCGGTAGTTCAATCGGCAGAGATGTTACTTTTGGATAGAGAAGTTATTCAGAAGTCAAGTCTTAGTTGTCTTCTTCTGTTTTAAATTTCATTTAAAATGGTTGACACTATTTCAATAATTGTATATCACTGTAAGTATTCAAATATTATTTCCTTAAAATTTGTCACTTCACATTTGATTAAAATATAATAATTTTCAGTATATTTGCGGCACGTTCCAGAGTAGTAGATGCTCTAAGTATCGCCCTGGTAAAAGACTACCATTCACAATCGGAACATTGTTTGAAATGGTTTTAGCCGTGTTTGGTGACCAGATCTGAATATCTAGGGATTTCCCAACCTTCCCCTTTTTCTTTCTCTTTCTCTTCTCAACTAACTTCAGCGTCACAAATACCCAATTAGGGATGTCATAGTCTCTAGGTGGTTGGTAACAGTTGAGACTCTTATGCAGGATTTACTTTTAAAAAAGCTATATCCAAATTATTTTGATTTTACTGTGTCCAATTCTATTGCCCACCAGTGTACTCGTATAAGGTTGAACGACAGCGTATCCGCCATGCCCATACGATCTAGAACAAGACCTTGGTCCAAGTTATCCACTGTTCCACAAGAGAAATAATAAAAATCCCATAATCATTCTAACCGCCGTATCTCTGGGAGGATAAACGAAGCTATTCGCCGCAAAGGTTCAATGAATTGAGGAGTATAATGAATCATTAAATAGTCGATGGAAAGGCAAAAGGGCTTAATCGACACTTTGGTCAAAAATGAGTTAAATATGCAGTTTTTATAAGTTCGTTTTTCTGCATCGAATGCTCTGACTCTCGTTTGATTCTGAAGACTTTTGTGGCCCTTCAGCCATCTATAATAAATTTACCGCTTGGGAAAAGGCTTGACTCAAGCGACACAAGCTTAGGGCTGTTTTTAGCTATTTTTACTTAAGGTAACTCATTGAGAGCATTAAGCTATTTTTTTTTTCAAAATCCAACCAGTTGCTAATTTAATAGTAAAACAACAAAAAAACTTTTAAGTGCTTTAGTGTGAACTTCCCTAAAAGGCGCTTCAGCCCTTTTGTCATTCCGGCGACGATATTATTATGGCATGCATTAATCAGTAATTGTATTATTATGGGGTATACGATTTTCTCGGTGCCTTTACCCTCAGAGTCCACGACCTCTCAGTCACGTAGACATAGTCTTTGTCCAAAGCTAGGCACATACTGCATTATATACAGTCATCGTTGCAGTCTGCCTTCGTGGTTGAGTGGTCATGTTAAACGACTAAGAATCCAGAGGTCGCGGGTTCAAACCCCTTTAATATTTTTGTACTAATAAATAAAATGAATTTGTGTTATTCCACACTTAATAGATTGAAAAAAATATTTAGTATATTCGTATATGCGACACGTTTCAGAGTGGAAAATACTCTTAGTGTTGTCCTAGTTTAACACCACCATTCAGAATGGAATCATTGCTTGAAATGGCTTTTGCCGTGTTTGGTGACCAGACATGAATAGCCAGGTACTTCTTAACCTTCCTCTTTCCCATCTCCTTCCCCTCCTAACTACATTCAGTTTCATAACATACCCCAATTAGGGATGTCATAGTCCCCCTGGCTCAGGACAGTTGTGAGCAATTGGGACTCTTGTGCGGTATTTACAAAAAAAAACCAAAAAGTCGGACAAAAGCGGAACGTACGAACGAATTCATTGTTTTTTTCTGAACAGTGTTTTTTGTTTGAAATATCTATTGAAGCGATGAACTCGTCTGCAAAGATTAATTTTATTCAGGATAAGATTGATTTGGAAATAAATGGTGGTATTTAATTTAATTGCTTTTTTAAATTGTTTTTTATGGTTTTTATATCTTGCTACTCGTACATAACAATCCCGATATGTTTACAAACTCATTTTGTCTCAATGAAAATTTACATTATATGATTGATATTTGATAAAAATTCAGAGGGAAAAAAAAAATTGCATAAATACAATACAAAAAGTAAGGTTTTTAATATTAATTCGATAAAATAAATATAAAAAAAAAAGAAAACATTAAAGAAGTTAGACAAAAATTAGCACAGACCCAAAATTAGAAATTTATATATTTTTTAAATTGTACAGTAATAAATATTCTTATAGGCGTATATGCACGTGTATGTGAGACAATAAAAAAAATGCAATTTATTACTTAATATTTGTTTTATTTCATGTTGTTGTTGGGTTTAATGAAGTGTCAAGTACAAAGAAAATAAAATTTCCCGTGATATTTATAAAATAGACAACCAATCGCACAAATAACCCTTTTTCAATATCTGTGTGTGTTTTTTTAAACATTTGATAGTGTCTCAATTTTTAATAAGTTCATGAAGTGCTATATTTTAAAAAAGTTTTCAATCTGTTAAAACATATTTTTGCTACATATTTATTTACATTAACGAAAAAAAAAACACTATTTTAAGATTATGCGAAACCAGTAGGTACGCCATCTTTGATATTATTTTAAAAGGAAATCACCATAACGAAATCACAGTGCTTAAAACTGCTTCGGTTTAAATACTTAAATTAATTTTTCATAAGTCATCCGCACAACCAACAGAGGTTTTCATGATAAGTCACTAGATGGCGCAAAATTTAACTAAAGCCGAGCCTCAACCCTTTTTTCTAAAATATGTCCTTCAGCTAGCACCGAAAAACTTCAATATCGTGTGTAGAAATTGTGAATAATGTATGTTTTTTTGGAGCACACTACCTGCGTTAGTATAATTATATAAACTGCGGCCCCTGAAAATTAAAGTTACTCGAACTAAATCAAGAATAATAATTTATTAGATTTGTACAAAATGTAAACATGAAGAGAATGTACGTTTCTATATGTATGTCTTGGTTTCACCATTACATTTTTTTTCTTGGTGACACTTCCGAGAGTATGAGAGCCACTCGCAATTTTCGGCTAGTGGATAATTTTTCTTACGACAGTTGGAATATTTTTCTCCTTCTATTGTAAAGGAGAAAACTGAAAAAGCCAAGATGTTATCCGGGATTCATGTTTTTCCTTGGATAATGGAATTGGACTTGGATTCATGTTTTTCCTTGGACATGGTGAAATGTTTTTTTTTATTAAGACAGACACTAGTCACTCTATCATTAACTCTATAACGCCACCCCCCCAACATTTGTACACGGTTGAAATTCGACACATGCGAACGGATCGCTAATACAACTCGTTATTGTGCTCGGCTGTGGAAAGATTTGCCGGGCTATGTTGTGTTTCTTTTCTACAATAACATGGGCCTCTTCTAAACCGATGTAAACCCCCTCCTTTCCTCAAAAAGAACCCCACCCAGAATCCCTATATATGACATAGGCCCTGAGGGAAATGATTTCTCTTAGGGCCTCCTGTGTCGCGTTAATGTAAAAAAAAATAGTAGCATATAAATCATCTACATTCTAAATTTATATTATTTGAAATTATGATTTATATAAAAAAGTATTTTTGGCCACCGCCATTCTTTAGTCAAACCAGAAGGTATCAAAACGGTAATATATCTGAAGAAATGAAATAATAACTTTGTATAAGACCGCAGATTTAATTCTTATTTTTATGACCGACAGGTTTTGCTTATCCTATACATCAACAGAGTATAAAATGAAACTAAACAAAAAATAAATAAAAAGTGTGCGTGCATATATACATACAGAGGGAGAACAAAATATAAAATAAAATAACAAAACAATGAGAAAAAAATAGAATAACATTTGAATTATGACAAAGAAACAGAGAGAAAGAGACATATAATATGAATTAAAAAAGACAAAACTGACTGAGAAGGTAAAAAAGGTGAAGATAATGATTTATGGGTTTACAGGAAAAAATTAAATAATCTTAAAAAGTCTTATGCGAAGTTATGTTTTCATTTCTTTAAATATGTCAAACCACAAAATGATTACTTTCTCCCGAAATATAGGTAATATATCTGTATAAAAAACGGTTATATCTACAGCTGTGATTAAATGGGCAAAGATGAGTCAAAAACTTTTGTCTTCAAACTCAACTTTTGTTGAAGCAAAAACACATTATTATTATTTTATTTTTTTTTTTTAATAATTTATTGATAGATACACACATCCTCCAGAAATGACTTAATCTCAAGATCTAAGCTAGCAGCATCACATGACTTGCATCACGCTTACATTTCTGCAAGGCGAACAACTCGCGACAAAGGTTAGTAGCTAATGAACCAAAATTGACACAGTTTGCCTCTGGGGCATTATAACACGCCAAACTAATTTAACCTCATAAGTTCGACGAACTGCTGGTAATAAAACTACTCTATGCACTTGAGATACATACGAGAAATCCGTCAATGTTTACGACAATACCTGTTGAAATTTGTCAAATTTAATTAAACTTATAATGTAGCGGATGTAGCCAAAGTCGTGCACTCCATAAAGGCACATAAGCACTGCCTAACCTGCCAGACTCGCAAACAAATATGAATTATATTGGATTAAATAATACGGAAATGTTACAAAAAATAGCTCTACACTTTAAAAAATACGCGCGAAGTTCAGCTAATCGCGCCGCCTGCGCCGCGAGCTCTTCACCGTCCTACTATAACGTGTCAAAAGCAGTAACTACATATGCCCGAACGCCTTTAACGTCAGAGTAAATTATTCAATGTCGACTAGACTACACAAAATATGTGTGATGTGAGCTGTGTGAGCGTTCAAATGGCTTGTTTGGGCAGTGCTTTTACAGAACAAATGCAATAGTAATTAATGACATCTGTTGGTACCATCATTTTACAGAACAAATGCAATAGTAATCAATAACATCTGTCTGTATCTTTATTACCAATTAATTAGCTGTTTTTTCTACTGCCTACCCTGATCAAAAACTCACTGTACACGTCACTGGGTGTAGCCTATGCAAAGTTTTGTCTTGAACAAGTGAATTCTTCACATTTACTTGACCTATCTCTATCGTGGCTTCTCTCTCTCTCTCTTTCTCTCTTGCATCTGACAAAATTTTCTCTAAAAACCTGGTTCCAATTTTTTTGAACTGCTGTTTTATTTTGTTCTTGGCGCAAAAACGAATTGAAAAAGAAGTCGGGGTCGCCCGAGGAAGAAATGACACAAGCATTGAATCAATTACTTGAATCGGACCATGTGAAGAGACACAATAACAGAAGAGTCTGTATGAGACGATGAATGAAGCAAAAAGTTAATGCTAAGACAGAGTTGTATGGCGGTCTGTCCTCTCTGCCTATCCCCGCGGGGAGACGGCCTGATGGTCAGTTAGTAAGTTAAATTTATTTTATTTTCTTTGCGTGTCCATAAATCAAAAGGAATCACCATAACATGTATTTATTTCTTTAAAGAAAGACATACGTTCTTGGAAAATGTTGCTTGTGTTATGATGGATTACTATCAGATGATTAAACCCGTGACGCCTGGGTGAGAACTTGATGCTTTATATCACTCTGCTACTAACCTGTCTACTAATTGAAAACCGATGCAGCTTTTCCGTTTGACGGATGCATGCTTCATTCTGACGTAATAAATTAATTACTTTTATTTTAATGAATAATTATTTTTTACCATAAAACTTTGCTTTGTGAACCGTACGCTTTATTTATGATTTATTTAAATAAGATATTTTTAAATGTAGCAGAAACTCTTAATATACTGGTTCCTACTACTATAATATACTGATATTTGAATATACTGTACTACATCTTGTGATGTTTTCCGCATAAAAAATAGAAATTTCACAAAAGAGGGTGTTTTTCATGATTTATTCTTTTCTCAGGGTGGGTTTTATTTTATTTTTCTAAATTTAAAACAGTTTTTAGATCACGTGGAATAGAAGGTTAATGGAAGATTCACACCAACGTCCGGATCCGCTCAGTGCCGATATTGTTCCGCATGAGAGCTTATTGATATGGTATGAATATCAATCAAGGAGTATGTGCCAAGACAAAGTTGTGTGGCAGTATATCCTCTCTGCCCACCCTTGTGATATTTAACTCCTTAGTTAGTCAAATAATTATTTTGAAGTGTAAAAATACTTACATCGCAGATTTTTTCAAAATTAAAAACCATTTTTTTATCACTAAATAAAATAATTAATAATTATTAAAAATATTATTTAGTGATAAAAAAATGGTTTGTAATAAAAAAATGTAAGTATTTTTACACGTCAAAATAATTATTTAACTAACTAAGGAGTTAAATATCACAAAGGTGGGCAGAGAGGATATACTGCCACACAACTTTGTCTTGACATATATTCCTTGATTGATATTCATACCATATCAATAAGCTCTCATGCGGAACAATATCGTCACTGAGCGGATCCGGACGTTGGTGTGAATCCAGCTTAAGTTAATAGAACGTAACGTACGTTTAGTGAAAATTTAAAAAAATGCTATCCTTGTGTCAGTCAATTGTTTATGTTTGCCGGTTACTTAATATGAAATATGTCGATAGGTGGTACTTCAAGTTTTTTTCCAAATTTCATTAGGTCAATCGTATATCAATCTTTTGCACTATGCAAATTAGATGATTGTGTTTTCGTTTCGAGAAGTCAGTCCAATAAAGCGCTCTCCTTGGAGCCTTGTGACCCAGAGAAGTAAGAGACATTATTGCTTCTCGTCCATAAATGATACGTACATTATTGAGAAGTAAAAGTTGTACTTTATATACGTGTATAAGATCAGACAAGCTTAATTTAACCGGCATTCTGTCAGAGTCGAAGAACTCTCGAAGGTAATATTACAGGTGAAGGATATATAGGAGAATGTAGGTAGAGCTTACAAGTTTTGTGAGTGCGTCTATTTCCGACGTAATAAAAATTGTTACCTGTTTCAAATTATATTTCAAATTAGTTGGGAATTCAACTAAAATAGTATTGTTATTTTGAATTGCGTGCAATTGTGTTGGTGCTTTTCATTTGTACGAACTTCTAGAAGTAAATCGCAGGAAAAAATTGAAAAAAAATTTCACTTCTCTCTGACATTACGAAAATTTAACGATAGTATCGATCACCGTGGGTAAGACGTAGCCATTTAGCAATTTAAGTATGAACATAATGGTAATACTTTATTATTTCCGTGTGGTTGTGTGGGGTACGCCATTCACAACTTGCCATGTCAAGCAAATACAACGATACACAAATAGTACTAAACATATAAAACAAAAAAAAAAAATAAAATAAAAATTAAACGAGTATAGTAGTGGTTTAATTAACAACAAAAAAACATATGAATTAAAACATAAATAAATGCTTAAAAATGCAAAATATTAAATAAAACAAATTAAAAATTAAAATGAATTATTTCAGAATGTTACGCCGATTACCATCCTGGAATAGGGCAAGAGGGGTGTTGGCCCAGGCACGAATACATACTCTAAGCTCACTGATTACGAACACATCAGTGGAGATTTGTATGAGTCTTCAGAAAAGCAATTACAAGCTTATGAAGGTTAAAGTGGACATATACATATTGTTAGCTTTCAAAGTGATAATTTTTAAGGTTTTTACCTTCATGCTTTTCATATAGCACCTACTTATCTAACCATTTCGCAATATTCGATTTATGTATCCAACAACACTGTGTTCCAAACAATTGACAATCAAACTGAAGAGTTTTGATGTGAAAAAACGTGTTGCTCGTTGGTTTTTCGCTTGTTCGTCGGTTTGTTGTTGTTCTCCAAATAATATAAAATAAATGTGGTTTGTTAATGAGAAGACATAAATCAGTATAGTATATTTGTATTCTATAATAATACAATTGTGAAAGAAGACTTCAAGAACTTATACCTTCAACTTCATCGGTGAGCAAATGGTTTCCCATTTTTCCTTCATTCCAATAATCTTTTCACATCCATAATTAGACGCTTCCATCAAGTAGTATAGCTTATCGTTTACAGTCAAGTATTTTTCAAATTCATTTAAAGCTGAAAACAAATTCAATGTTTTTTTATCGTAGCTTCGGATTCAACACATATATACTCGTAGTTACATAACTTAAATATGATGAAGATAATTATAATATTCACAAATATAAAGTTATTATCCACAGTTATACTAAAAAAATGGAGAGATTTTACTATGTCCGCATTTTTATTTAAATAAAGACTTTTCAATGGCAATATTTTATGAATCAGGCGAAGATCGAGCGCAAAAACTATGCTTTGACGGCCTCAGTGGTCGAGTGGATAAGACGCTCGACTACGAATTCAGAGGTCGCGAGTTCAATTCCCAGTATAAGCAAAGACATTTTATTTAATCAATATGTGTTATTTCACATTTCATTGATACAAAAAAAAAATAGTATATTCACGTTCCAGGGTGGTAAATTCTCTATATCTCTATCACCCTAGTGAAAGACGTTTCTTGAAATTGCTTTAGCCGTGTTTGGTGACCAGATTTAAATAGCAAGGTACTTCTAAACCTTACTCTTCCCTATCTCCTTCCTCTAGCCACTATCATTTCAGCCTCACAACATACCCCAATTGGGCTACTGGCTCCAGAGGACTGGGAGCAGTTGGGACTCTAGTGCAGTAAAAAAATATGGTTCTAAATGCATATCATTTTATCTTGGTCATAAAGATAATCTCTTCATGTCTTTTACCCATCATTATTTAAACCGGGTTTTAACAGATGTTATAATCCCGCTATAAAAACTCAGTTCGTGTACAGTTGAAAAAAAAATTACAAATACAAAATATACTTCGAATATAATATTACAAAAACACAATCAATGATAAATAATACCAAAAGGCAAGATACATAATATAATTAGCCCAATCATTGTTACATATGAAGACCCCACTGCAAGAATCTGTCAACTAACATGTTTGTCAAAAATGAGTTAGTATTCTCACTAAACTAATTCTGGTACGAACATGGAAAATCAAAGAGTTGAAAATGTTAACTGCAATTTTTGTTAAAACTGAAATATTTTTTAATGGCAAGAACATGTTTTCTACAATAATAACATTGCATTGCAGAAATGCATTCAAATGCTACATTATGTATTAAATTTAGTATGTTATATTTAACATTTGCAAACAAAAAATTGTGGATTTGTGATGGGACCCACCTTTTTTTAACAAAACGCAAAAGACTAAATATCTCAGAACGACTCAATAGTTAGTTAACAGGTTCCTGCCGTGGGGTCTTCATTTTTTTAAGTAATAGGAGGACACTTTTTCTGAAGCTGTACAAATCATTGACAAATATGTCTACATTGGCACACTCTATCCTATTATACAGTCGACACATTTAAAACAGAGGGCTAAAGTATAAATATTATTTATTCAATTGAATATTGTGCCTAAATGCTAGTGAAAATTAAATAAATAGTATAATTAAATACACCATTAATCTTCTTCCGAGAAGTCACCTCTAAACTACTTCCTAATGATAATATATCGATCTTGTGACTGGTCTGGTACGATTCATATTTTGACCCCAGCGGAGGCTTTGGCTTGCCTCGGGCGACCGTTGACAATGGCCTACTGAGTGAACGTATCAATGTATTATATTGCGAAGGCGGTACAACGACTTCGTTGGCCAAGTTATATTTCAATGTATTGAAACTTGCATTCGTTCTGGAGGTTTATGAGTGCAATTGAGGTAGGAAATAAAACTATACGGCAGGTGCAGACATCATTTGGAAAATATGTTTTTTACTGATTATATTAATCCCGACATCCCAACCAATTCATTAAGGGTCATTTTAAAATAAGAAAACAGTGAGAAAACAATGCAATAATATATTTAAATAATAACAAAAGAATGGAGTGAAAGAGACAGATAATATGAATTGAAAGAGGCAAAACGTCAACTAAGAAGGTGATTAAGCAATGATGAGACATTTTATGATGAGAGTTTACGGAAATATACCTAATATTCAACTACTCGACAAATTTAAGTGATTATTATGAAGATGACTATTAATTTGAATGGCTTTCTTTATTTCTAGTGGTTCTTAATTATTTAATCTGTTGCCATTACCATTTTTTGTGGAGAATATGAGCACCGGTGCTTATAACTAAACTTTATGTTATTGTTTAATTTAATTTAATATGTCAAACCACAAAATGTATTTTTTCTATGAGAATACATATTTTTTGGCAAACATCTTTATAATCGAAAGCTAAGTTCTATCTTATCATAATTGCAAACATTCATGGCGGCATAGATAGAGTTATCCATTTTTTTTTATTTTTAGAAAAGATCATTAACATTTTGCAAGATATGCGTTATATACAAAAACAACCTGTTTTTTTTACCACACAATAGTCACACCTCCTGAAACTATCAGGGTTATGGCAAACCCATTTAAAGAATGTTGTAAGGCGGAAGGAAATATCTGTTCGGTTGAAACGTTTTTTATTGTTAAAGTTTGCTTGTAGCACTTTGCTGTACTTGTTAAAATTAATAATAATACACATTTACGTAGGTGATTTAGAAATGGGTGATATTATTACTTAACATTACTCCCACAACCTTTTGGATACGTCTACATAATAGTAAAACTATCTTACGGTTATTTTATTCGTTATTTCCTTCTCAGTAAACCTAGTAATGTGATATGTTTTTAAATAAAGATTTAAGACAAACATTATGAACACAAAGAGTGCATTTTTTATTAAAAAAACTCCCAATGTATTTAAGTTACACACAGAAGTAGGAAAAACAACAATAACCAATGTCCAGATAGATACCATTGAAAGTTTTTTTTATTTCTTTAAAAAAAAAAAGACAAACATTCCCGGGTTACGAATAACCAGACAACGTTTTAAAAACTCTTTTGATGGAAGACTTATTTATAGGAATTGAACCCAAGACGCCCGTGTGGGAATCCGATGCGTTTGTCAACTCAGCTACTAACCGGTCTAATTGAATATTAGAAGAAATGTTTCTCCAGTAACACAAACATCAAAAGCTCCTTTAAAAACAAACTCATTACTCACTTAAAATGCCAAGTTTATTTTATTATCTTCTCATGTGGGTAGTATATTTTCAAAATTGTCAACTACTAAGTAGCTGAAAAATCACCATTGTTAATTGTCATCCTAACACAGGCGTAGGCCTAGTGGGATGGGCAATATACCAAACAATAAATTTAAGTTAAAATGTATAAGTAAAATTACAAAATAAAAAATAAAATAAATAAAAGCCTTTCTTACTTATGGTGCATATATATAACCGATTTAGCTTAGTACAAGTAGATTCTAGGAAACATAATACGTTGGTGAATTATATTAATTAATTCCTAATGAAGGGAATTCCAAGGGTACTCATGGCAATGACTTTGTTTCTCAAGGGTCCATTGGCAGATCTGCACATAGGACGTAAACTGTATGTGATCACAGTTATAGAGGAAGTATTATGCAATAGTGCACATGCATAATAATGTTACGTTTAAACTAGCCTCTTTGTTGACTACCTACTCGCTATTACACGATAGTTTCACTTTAGTACAAAAGCTTATATTTGAAAACAGGACGTAATCCTAAAAACAGTCGTAGATTTTTTTACTGTATAACGTTGTTTTTTTCAACCTCGCCTTTCGCCAATAAAAAAATAAATAAACATCAAAATGGCAAACAATAATTATAATTCATGGACTCGTGAAAAACATTTCAATGAAACATCATCATTAATTGGCAATAAACAATGCATTCATGTTGTGTAGTATATTTTCTAACATAAAACAAAAACGAATATTTCAGTGATAAATATTGTCGTAATATTTTTTAAATTAAGTTGAGTTCATGGCGTTTTGCAATTTTTTAAATCATTAGCAAAATTACAGATAAATCCGAGATGTAGGAACCATTACTCGTATTTATAAAATAATGACCAGCCCCAATCAAGTAGACGTAGCTTAAATATATTAAAAAATAACTGATTTATTGAGAATTGTTTTCAAACGTTATTTAAGGATTTGTGAAAAGGCAGCTTTAGAACTGAACCTTTGTTCTAAATGGAAGTATTGACGATTATTTAATGGTTTTATTATTGGTCAAAATTAATACCAAGATATTCTCAAACTTCACCTATATTTTTGTACTCCTTCATCCTTGTTACTATTATAATTACAATATTGTCATAACAAATCTTTTTTTTGACTTTCTAAACAATATTTGGTTTGCAATAGAGTTACTGCTCCATCTTGTAAGGTATTAACTGTAAAAAATCATCATTTCGTCCTATACAAATAATATTCCGATCCACTCAGTCTTCTTAAATCAAATTAGTGAATCAATTCAGACTGACTCATTAAAACTAGATAATCCATTCACCACAACAAAGATGTAAGTACTCATATTAATTTTATGAGTTACATATATGTAAGTTTTTATTACTATTTCACATAAATATTTCTAAAATATGACAAGGTTTTCGACAGGATTAAGGACACTTATTTAGAATTGATTAATTTGCTTCGTTGAACTGAATAAATTCATTATTTATTTTTATTCCACGCCCAGTACATTATACAAACAATAAAGTTTTAAAAAAAATAAGTAGTCAGAACTTGGTGAGGCAGATAGTCACGTAAGTTACATTACAAATGTGAATGTAATAAAACATCGGTGGTAACAAATTTTACACGAAAACAAACTTACTAGAAAATTATATGTGTTTTCAACAGTTTGCAAATCAGTATAAGGCTGCCATCAAGGTCGCATTTCCAATAACTATATGCAAGGAACTATCGATATAAATGTGCTAATTAATCACAATAATAAAAAAGCTTACGAACTACAAGCTGTCGAGACAACTCTGGAGTGTTAGGTAACCTTGTTCGTATATGGGTCTCTACTAGCTGTAAAATATTTCAATGAAAGTTCATATGGATTCATATTTTCTTTATTGAAATAAAAATCACACATATCATTATACATATTTACTTCATCTACATCGATCCCTCTCATGTCCTTCCTTTTCCTCAACCCTCTTAAACATACTGCTATGAAATATTTAAATTTATGCTTCTTATTTTTTATTGCTGTATTTCTATATTTATTTTTTTACTTGATTTGTATTTCTTTTAAATTATATCTTAATTTATTGTTTTTTTTTTTTAAATTTGATTCACTTACATATATATAAATACCCAAGTGGAAACCTATAAATGGTCATATTTATACTACTCATGCAAAATTCTACCTAATTTATATGTAAACTGTTGGTCTACCAAATAAAATAAAATAAAATGACAAAAAATTGCAATAATATCGAGATAATAATAATATTTGGATGATTTCTGTAGCGCCGTTTTTGTGAAAAATCACCTCAATGCCCCAATTGTGGATGCCTAGGTCTCACTAGCTCTAGGCGGTTGTGGAATCGATTTTTTTCTATACAACGTTGAATTAAATGTATTGTGATGTACTTAAGATTTATTTATTGATTATTTTGTAAACGAAATGTCTTGTCCCGTTTTTATACAATAATAATAATAATATTTGGATGATTTGCATAGCGCCGTTTTTGTGAAAAATCACCACAAGGGCGCTGTACAGATCTTATTTTTCTATTATTACATATTAATTCCTAGTTTAAATAAGAAAATATACAGAAACAAACTTACCTGTCAGGTCCTATCAGATAGACACACTTGTTTACTTAAAAAAACTTTTTTTTTATGATTTAGGGCATGGGAGCGAGATTAAAAAAAGGACTTTCTGAATTTGTCGTACAGTACAGGATTTGGTTAAAATTTGTATATCTAAAGAGGATTCGTCGAGAGACAGATTATGTTGAGATTCTTTTAATGAATTTAAGGATATGAGAGTCTGAAAAGGTAAGTTTTCAGTTTGGACCAAAATTCTGTTGGGCTCGTTATACATCTTAGTTCCGCAGGTAAACTCTTTTTTACACTAAATCTCTGTGATTAACTTTATTATTCATTAAATTAAGAATTTTTAATTTGTAAAAAAAAGGTACCATTTTTAAATTTATTTATCCATACTCTTGGAGAACTAGTTCGTGGTGGGGTGGATTTTTTAATCAATATATCTCCTTTATTTCCACAATACTTCATCTAGCATGCCATATCGTTAATAGACACGTAATATAGTTGCCCTAAAAACAGATTATCCACATTATACCGAGTTTCCTCCCCAACCACGCCTCCAAGCGACAGGCTGAACATTCAAGCAACAAACATACTCGTACATGCCACATACCTTACTCCAAGCAACGAATGACGGAAGTCAAAAGGCTGTACACACTGCCGTACCCACAGCGTAGTGTAGGATTTGGAGGTCAGGAACTTGACGCGATATAAATGGATTCCAGTTCCAGATACCGCATCAGTAGTCCATATCGGCCTTTGTCAAGCACACCTCTGCAGTGCAACTAATTCGTGGTGTATAATTTTAAACGTAAGTGTTTGTTTGTAAGTTTTTTCTATGTCATGTCGAGTTGTTAATTTAGTGTTTTTTAATCATAAGCGCGAAAGTATCAGCGTGACGAGATGTGTTTTGAAACAGGTGCTCAACGCGGAACCATTTTTTAAGCTGTAGATGTATTCGTAATGTGAAAAGTCTATTTTTTTTTCAATGGAAAACTTCTTTTACTCGTATATGAAACCCAAATATATTTTAATATTCGTACAACAAAATTGGTTTGTAATTTTTTGAACTCGTGTTTGGGGTGGATATTTAGATTTTTTTGTCAATTAAAAAATGATTTATCTTTCTTTTTCTATTTATAGTTAAAAATTTGTTCCGAAAGACATATTTTATAAATCTAGTTATATTATTTCTTCTTACATAAACGATAAACAATAGTAACTGTGTATTAACTAATCTATTTATGCATGTTCATACGAAAATACCTCCCATTTTATGGTGGTGTTACATACTATACGTTATACATGTGTTTTATTTTTTCACTTAGGTTAGGTTAGGTTAGGTGTTTTATTTTTTTCACTTAGGTTACAAACTGTTAAAATATGTTCAGTTAAAATTTAATAATCGAATAAAAAAAACGCTTCTTTGAACTTATTTTAAATGTTATTTTAAAAAATAGCCCTACGTTTAAATATACCTTCGTAGGTTTCTAATATTAGTGAAGTATACTTTAATTGGTCAAATTGTCCATTAAAAAGTTGAGCATTTTGAAAAATAATCGGATCCGAAACCAACTGCTCTAAAATGACTATTAAATTTATATCCATTACATGATTTTTCCTAAAGATTTCCTGTTGACCTAAATGTTTTAATCTGCATTAAAATACGTTTCAGAGAATTCAATTAGTAAAAGAAGTTGGTTTTAAGGTTGATTCAATTTAAATGCTTGCTAAAAGACTTAAATAATATTTCAACACAATTGTGTTAATACAGATTTCAATATATTTTAATGCAATCTTTCCATTTCATCTATTCACAAATAAAGACGTTATAATATATTTGGGAGTTGAAGCCGATAAATATAGTTATTGAATATTATATTCTAAAGAAACTGTCATTTTTGGAAAATATTTTAATATGCTTTTCGTGGCTTCAAATGACATTTTTAAAGCTTCTCTCTGCCTATTGTTCATCGTTTTTATGCAAGCATAGTTATGTAGAAGAAAATTAAATCAACCAGTGGAAATTAAAGTGAACGATTTACACATTTAACTTACATTTTAAGGCTCCATTTATATACATCGGAATGCAATCAGATCCTATAGCAATACGGCTGACATACATATTAATTAATGCTTCACCTCAGAGCAAACAAATAAAACCGAAGGATCTGCTCGCATAACTTATTTAAATCATAAAATAATGCAGCCGCTGACCTAATTCCAAATGAATAATAAATACTTCAAAATAATGAGGTTGCTTAATTCAAGTCTTTGAAATACCACTGAAACTACCTCATAAACCTTACTATTTATATTTAGGATACGAATTATTGTTTTTTTATTGATTCTTTAATAAGTGAGAACCGTTTATATTCTGTTCAAAACGTTGTTATACGAATGGCTGTTCAGATCTAGTAACCATCTATAAATATTGACGAAAAATCAGTTCGAGAATCATTCAAATTTCGGTGACCTTCTTACTATATATTTTTCAACTGTCTGAAGTCAGTGAAGCCATGCTCTTCCTGTGTATTTCCAACATTCGGTAAGGGAAAGAGAGATGAGAAAGAGGAAGATAAAGAAGTATCTGGGTAGTAAAAATTGCTTATGACAGACAGCTAAAGGCATTTCAAACAACCCAACGTTTCAATTTAGATCGGTGGTCTCTTGCCAAGGCTTTACGGGAATTCCAATTTTAAAATCTCAAAATTTTATTAGACGAAGACAAAGTCTACGTTGATTTATTAAATTTGAGTGAGAAATTTTTATTTTCATTGTTTTTCATACACATGTAGATAATTTGTTTTTTTTTTCAACATCGTTTGATAACAATCTGACACAGGGTTACATAATCCGAGTAAGTGGGGTCAATCCGTCAACACTGAATTATTCAAAACGTGTAACGGTTTCGTGAACCAATCGCTTCAATTCGGTCTGCATAATAAACGCTTTAGAAATTTTCACCTACGGCGAAATGCCCATAAAATTGCATAATTGCTTGTAAATATCGATGTAACACCTTTCATGAAGCACCTTTGAAAGCCTTGATATAATTGTACTTAACGTATTATGCTACCAATGAAAACATATTCTGAATGAGTTGTATTAACTTTTTATAGAGCTGTCATGGTCGATTAATTTTTTTTTCTTCTGAATACCGCGAAAGAGTCTCAACTGCTCCCAACTGTCTGGAACAAATAAAATAAAGATTCATCCCCGATTGGATTACGTTGTAAGGCTGAAGGAGATAGGTAATAGGAAGTTTGGGAAGTACCTGGCTATTCATATCTGGTTACCAAATACGGCTGAACTCATTTTAAGTAACGTTTCGATTTTGAATGGTGTTCTTTTACCTGAGTGATACTGAGCGTATCTACTAATGTAGAATATACCGCAAATATACTTTTTTTTATATTACTCAAATGGGAAATAACACACATTAATTAAATTAAATTTACATATTCGTAAAAAAAACAAAGTGTATGTGTTCTATTTATAAATAAAATTTATTTTAACACGCCGCGATTTGAATCCGCAACCTTTGGATTGTAAACGATGTCCTTAACCGCTTGACCACAGATGTCGTCAAATTTTGTATTTTTGGTATTGAGTGATGAATTCAAATCTAATAAAACAATCTTTGTTAAAAACTCACACATAAGTATTGATACTTCTTACGATTGTGAGAAAAAAATGAAATCGTACGTAAAATAAATATTCACAAACTTATATGTACAGTCGTATGCGTCTTTTTTGTAGTGATTTTTTATCCAAAATTATACTTTGATTGACAAAATAATTTTTTAATTTGTTAGTACCCACCCCACTTAATCTTTTAGCGTTTTTTTTCAATTACGAGAGCTACAAGTAAAAAAACTTCCATTCCCTGGAAGATACGTATAATAGAACAAATCTTCTAACGATATCTCCCAGTACCTGCAAATTATTTGCTAAATGTAGATACCGTCGCTGGAAAGGCAAAAGGGCTAAAGCGTGTCAAAGATAAGTTAAATATGCATTTTTGATCAGTTTTTTTTCTCCATCGAATGCTCTGACTCTCGTTTGATTTTGAAGACTTTTATGGCCATCTTTAATATATTAACCACTCGGGAGAAAGCTTGACTCAAGCGACACAAGTTCGGAACTTTTTTTAAGCCTTTAGTCGCTTCGGGTAACTGATGGGAGATCATTGAGTTACTTAAGTTAACTCATTTTTTCAAAATCCAACTGGGTACTGAAGACTTGTGAATTTTATTGTAAAACGTACAAAAAACTTTAAAGTGCTCTGGTGTGATTTTCCGAAAATGGAGCTTCAGTCCTTTTGTCTTTCCGGCGATGATATCTTTTCCGCTATAACACAGAGACATCATTCCTAGCATGACTGTTGAAAAAACACTTACAAATGTTATTCTATTGACTTTAAACTTTGTTGAAATACAGTGTTGTTATAGTGTGCCTTTATCTTTCCGCAGACATCTTCAAAGATGAACTACCTCGCCCTGATCCTCTCCTTGGCCGTGTGCGCCCAAGCTGCCCTCGCCCAGATCTACTACGACCAGCCCATAGCCTACCAGCTCGCAGCGGCCAGCCAGGGGTACCAGCCCTCAAAGTTCCAGAAGTACGACTCAGTGGTGGCCCCCCCTCACAGGGCGGTGGAGATCAACGCCGCCCACGAGTCCCTCCTCCCCCCAGAACTCCTCAAGTCCAAGAGGTTCTACGACAACCCGAGGATCGCCGCAGCGCTCGCCGACGAGTCCTGGTTCACCGAGAAAGAGATGCCGATCAAACACAGGGAAGCTGAAAAGATCCCGAGAGAACAGATCTACAAGCTCGCCAAGAACGCTGGATTCATCGCCAGGAGGAGATAAATAATTTAAACAAAATAAAGTTTTTGTTTATTTTGGAGAAAGACTGTTTTAACTCTTTGATCATCTTGCCCAATTGTAATCGTAAATTTGTATGATTGTTAGATGATTTTGTTTTGTAAGCTATTTATTTTAGATTTAAGTATGAATAAAGTTAATTAAAATTAGTTGTTTGGTTTTTATTGTTATTCAAAGCTGATTTGTGTAATATTATTATTATGTCAAACGATCCACAATAACATAACTATTAATGGTTAAATTTATTTAAACATATTTATAGGCTTTCGTATTAATTTTATCCTTTTTTCATGTAATTTTTTAAGAAGTTCAATTTTTTTTATGAAAAGTCTTTTGGTTGTTTCAGTTTTTTTCGAACTAATGAGCAAAAAAAAACACACTTTATAAACTTTTTAAATATTGAAAATGTTAATACTAACACAAATGCATAAACTTACTGTTCATTTTTCGCTGATTACAATAAGTAGGCAAAAGCCAGACAAAAGCCTGTTTCTTAGTGACTTTTTGCGAGGGGATCACTGTCGGAAGTATAGGTATACAAATTCACAAATACACACAATACTAAGTATGTGTTGTTCTGGACAATTCTAATTGTACAACCTTATTGTTATTAGCAAATAAGGGACAACAAGTTAAACCAAACTGAATTTGTATTTTGAAAATTCGAGTTTGCAAAAAGTTTTGAGACTGTTTTTTTGTTATCATTTGTTTGTAAGAAACAGGAGAATCATTTATTTTTTGAGATTCATATACTATATATATATGTATACATCTACGTGAGTACTGTGTTTGAATAAACATTCGCTCCGATACCTATAATAGCATGCGATCGGTCACTAAGTACAGGGATATCAAATGAAAGTGGTTTTGAGAAAGGCAACAACAGAGCGCAAAAAGGCTTTGGGGTCACTTTAGTCAAAAATTAGTTAAATATGCAGTTTTGATCAGTTTTATTTTCTGCATCCATTGCTCTGACTCTCGTTTGATTCTGAAGACTTTTGTGGCCCTTCAGCCATCTAAAATATATTTACCATTTGGGAGAAGCCTCGACTCAAGCAACACAAGTTTGAAATTTTTTTTAGCTTTTTGCCGCTTCAGGTAATTTAGTGAGAGCATTGAGTTACCCAAGTTAACTTTTTTTTTCAAAATCCAATCAGGCACTAAAGACTTAGTTTATTAGAGTAACCTAGAGACCTAACTTTGCGAAATGTTGAAACAACTTTATGACCAAGCTTGACCAAAGAGGTATGGCCTATAAACTGCCGGCCAATGGAAGGCGAAGAAAACCGTATAGATAAAAATTATTCCGTCTTTATCTGTTCGCCAACAATTAAGCGTTGGTACCATGAGAAAGAAAGAGACAAGGATACATTCAGAAGCCGAACGAACAGAGGGATTCCCGTTCTTGAAAAAAAAATGAGAATTTCGTTTATCTCTCTGAGTAAAACATATTAAAAATGCATTAAAACTCATTTCAAACGGAAGTTTAATATATTGAAACGAATAATGCAAAGATTGATTAAATATTGGTGTAAGTTACTAGTTGTTTTGTAGGTTAGAATTTTAAATATTTGAGATCAAACTAAAAAATACGAATTTTTTGATACATACCTATGTAAACTGATTTTTTTGGTCCTTTTGTACTTCGGTTGAAGCATCCATCAACTGCACATATAGCCATATCGTTTTTTTTTTAAGATTGCACTAAATTCACTTAAGTTATGATATTTTTACGCACATTTTATTGTCGGCTCGACTGACATAAGTAATCAGTCTGAAGTTTGTCTACAAAAAAAACTGCTTACACGGCGTTTAGTCCGCCCCAAATCGTATATTTTTAACAGCAATTGTTTGTCTCTTTTTCTCAACGTGTATAGAACCGAGCATAAAGAGAGAGCTGTATTTTACGAGTATGTCTCTACATTTTTACTCTAAGGACTTAAGCTACCCAACTCAGGAGAGAACTCAATTCTCGGGTTTGACTTTACCATCATTTTAGGCATGCGTACATTCTAGTACACTTTCATCCAGTACTTCAGATTTACTCTAATGATTACCTGAGTTATTATAATAATATGTTACCATATATACTATCTTGGATTAACAATATGTTGTAACTCCAAGGTTATTTACATCGTTTTCATACCAAGCTTGTAGGTAATAATCTAGATTTTATTGTATCTTATAATGAGGTGGGCTAAGTATTAATAAAATTCTTTGGAATGCAAGGTTTTCTTTGCATTTATTTTGATTACCCTCCAAGAATCACAATACTCGATTAAGTATAAAGATATGAAAGAAAATGAACAAAGAAACACGCAACGTCATATAAATTTATTTAAAATTATAATTTAATCAAATGACCCCACCTTAGAGTATATAGAGTGGTATCAATCCAAGGCAGTGTAGTCAGTTTTTGATGATTTTTACCGGACTCGGGGGACCTGGGCGTGGCTAAGACTACGGCTAGAGTATTTATACATCCATTCATATCACATATCGACGTAATGTTTTTGTTTATTCGCATAACCACCTTTTCACAGTATTGTTTTTAACAAAAATATAGCATATAATTTAAAAAAAACCGTTTAGTTATGTCAGGTTTGGTGGCATAATAAAAAATGTAGGCGGAGTCCCGCGGTGACCCACGAGCCCAAGATCATCGCGACAGTACATAGAAGCGGTGTATTATATTTGTTGTCTCTTTCTCTCTTATGGTGTACGAGGTGAAAACCCGGTGAAAGTGATTTATCGCAAGTTTGTAAAGGTTGGGTAAAAGTAATTAGCTCTCTCCATACATTGTTACCCCAAGGACCCCACAGAAATAGTTTTTTTAAATTCGTTAACTTTTGATACTTTGTTAAGGGCTAAAAACACATTTTTCAGTAGAGGTCAATCCTCAGAGCATTAATATACAAGAGAGAGCGCTGCTTTAGTCAGTTTTTATGAGGGACCATGTAACTTAATAAACCGTTGAGTTATGTCCATTTATTTCGCGTATCAAAACGTGTGGGCGGAGTCAACGGAGACGTGAGACACGAAAAACATTCTAACAATACTTTAAAGCGGTGTGATAATTTTGGAGGTTTTGTTCTCTCTTTCTTTCTCAGGGTGTACAACGTAAAAAACCGGAGAAAGTGATTTATCCCAAATTTGTATAAGTTGGGGGAAAAGAATTAGCTCTCTCTCTATATATTGTTATTTCAAGGGTCAAACTATTCAATAACAAACTAATGGAAGATCCCACGGCAAGAACCTGTTAACTAACATTTTTTTTACGAAAATGAGTTGGTATTCTCACTAAACTAATTCTAGTACGCTCTATCCAATGAACACACAAAAAAAAAATGCCAGGAACATTGAAAAAGTTAACTGTAAATTCTGTTACAGCAAAAATATGTTTTAATGGCAACAACATGTTATCTGTAATGATAATATTGTATAGCAGAAATGCTATAAAAAAATTAAAATGCCATATTAAATAAAGTATACATTAATGAAAAATAGAAAGTGGATTTTTGATAATAAACCCTTTTTTTAACAAAAAGACAAAAAAAGACCGTTAACAGGTTCTGGCCGTGGGGTCTTCAATTATAAAAAAAATAGTGCATATCAACCACTAGAATTATTATTTTTAAAAGATCCAACAATGATTTAACCCGTTTTCTAATGGTTTAATAAAAAGTTAAAAAAAATGACCTAATACCAAGCAAAAAAGATATATATTGTTGTTTAAATGAACGTCATGAAAATTAATCTAAAAAAGTGAAAAAGTTACTTTATATAAGATAACGGATATTATTTTAATTTTTATGACCGACCGGTTTCGCTTAGCCTAAGCATCATCAGGGTACAACATCAAAATAAACAAAAAATAAATATAAGTGTACGGTTATATATACATTCATAGGGAGAACAAAATATAAAATAAAATAACAGAACAATGAGAAAACCATTAAAATATTATAATTTTTTTCCTCACCGTTCTGTTATTTTTTTAATAATTTGTTCTTTCTCTGCATGTATATATAACCGCACACTTTGTATGTTTTGTTTTCTTTAATTTTGTACCCTGGTGATGCTAAGGCTAAACGAAACCGATCGGTCGTAAAAATTAAAATAATATCCGTGGTCTTATACAAAGTTATTTTTTTTATTTCTTTAAATATTTCAAACCACAAATTGATCGCTTTCTACGAAAATATAAAATTAATGTGACTATTTATTATTTATTTATAAATTTAACGGACTAAAGTCCAATTACAAAAATACATATAAAACACGGAATAGAAAAAAAGATTACCAGAGAAGGAATAGCACATACATTGAAATAAATGAAACGATGACAAAAATAAGGCAAATTAAACATAAGAGAGAACATTCAAGCCATGGTCTAGTCAAAGTTTGGTAGAGTCATAAAGAATGACAAAAATCATTTATAGTGTAAAGATAATTAATGAAACATTTGATACGATATCAGAGAAATTAAATATACTCACAGAAAAGGAGAAATACACAAATCGTAGAATGACAGATAAGGTTAAAATCAAACACACAATTTCACTTTTGCTTAGTTTTTATTACAAGCTGTTTGCTTTAATATTAGTAAGTAAATTAGATTATTACCAAACTGAATAATTTACTTTAAGTGAAAATTGCTTATTTTTAAATCCCTGTCGGTAACAATTGAAAGAAAAGACAATAGTATTATGATGTTGGTATTATTAAATAGTTTCTACGACTTGTACAATGATCAGTTGTGTTTACAAAGACCAAAATACCAGTGACATCTGTGTACAAAACCAACGAAGGTTATTCCGCCGTCAGAGATATTAGCAATTTTCTTAACGCTTTGAAAGGCTTTCCCTTTACTTAAATTTATTTAGGTTATTATATTCACCGTTAGATGGCAGTACAAAATAACGGTGAAATATATGATGTTTCTTTGTGAAGAAGAACGATTTGATTATTAGTTGTGTACTTACTTTAATAATTTTACTACTGTTAAAGTTTTTCAGAAAAATCAAATCACTATCATAACTAAGCGGGTACAAATCTCATTATATAAAAATTATATTTTGCAAATAAAAAGTAAGAGGGGCTTTAATTTTTTTTTTTATTGAGAAAATAGTTTTTGTTATACTTATATACATTCTCCAGATACTTCAAAACATACATTTTTTGATCGTGTACAGAATTTATCTCCACATATGTTTCTTCCAGAAGAGATGAAGTTATTATCTTCAGACTGGTACAAAGATTAATTTAATATT
This sequence comes from Drusus annulatus, assembly GCA_022651775.1. Lineage (NCBI taxonomy): Eukaryota > Metazoa > Arthropoda > Insecta > Trichoptera > Limnephilidae > Drusus > Drusus annulatus. Next base: position 786,972 of record JAGWCC010000113.1, read on the forward strand.
GTCCTGATGATGGAAGGGTACTTTGAAACCGGTCAGGCTAGTGGGTAGACAAAATATTAAAAAAAAAAGTGGTTAAAAACAAAGTATATATGTTCTATTAATAATAATTTATGATTTCAAAGAAATTATTGATTTCGAGGGCTCTCAAGCAAAATACATCAAAGTATCCTTCACTATAGCATCTAGAAAAATATTTAAAAAACATATCAACACATTTGTAAATAGTACCTATTTCGCCCATTTTAGCCAAAAAAAAGGTTGTATATTTTTATTGGTACCTACATTTTTAATAGTACAGATTACAACCATATGAACACTTATTACTAGAAAAGGAATGAGTAGGCAGTAGACATAATACAAACGAGTTGATGTTTTTACTAAACTACGCTATACAAATTATCCGATAATAATAATTACAAGGAACATTGAAGTAACATTACTAAATAATAACAAAATAGCCCTTTGAGTTACGATTTAGTAAATGTTTCAATTTCCAACAAATATATTTCTATTGCAATATTTTTAATTGTCTAACGCTGGCTTACAATACATGTTAAAGTTTTTAAAACGAAGGGTGTTGTGATTGGCACCTTTTCAATGTGTTCATGAGCTTTCCAAGAGCAATATAAATATTTTAAGCCATGATGCTAATCCTTCCACTTCCAATCCATTCTTCCTTCTATTAGAATAGTTAAAAAGCACTTTGGTAAGCAATTTTTTTAACAACAAAGATATAATGAAGACAATGGAAGGAATATTCAACGACTTTTTTGTACTCAACAGCTAGATTGTGAATTGATTTTGAAAGCGTTTGTGTTTTCTCCCTCCTATAACATGAGTTGACCCAAGACCAAAGGTTTATTCCTTCCTTTTATGAAAATGCTCCAAAAAATTTTCCAAACCACAACCCTAAATATGACATGGGCCCTGGTATAAATCTCAGAGTCTGAAGTACGGGGTTTATATTTATATAATATCGTCGCTGGAAAGGTAAAAGGGCTTAAAACGACACTTTGGTCGAAAATGAGTTAAGATATGCAGTTTTGATCAGTTTTGTTTTCTGCATTCAAACCTCTGACTCTCGTTTGATTCTGAAGACTTTTATGGCTCTTCAGCCATCTTAAAATATATTTACCATTTGGGACAAGGCTTAACTCAAGGGACACTAGTTTGGAATTTTTTTGTAGCTTTTTGTAACTCAGTGAGAGCACTGAGTTACCGAGTTAACTGTTTTTTTTCAAAATCCAATCAGGTACTGATGACTTATGAATTTTATTGTAAAACAAACAAAAAACTTTAAAGTGCTCTGGTGTAAACTTACGCTTCAGCTATTTTGCCTTTCCTGCGACAATTTACCAATAGGCTTCTGCTAATTAAAAATATACTAAAGAAAAGGGTTTCATGAAACCAGTTGGATGACAGCACTACCTCGCTTCCTCAATATTGAAAACAACTCCACCATCTTAGCTTAGAACTTACGCGTCAATCATTCAAACTGATTTTAAATTCACAAGTTCGTGTGAGCGATGGGTAGCTTGTGTTCGTCTCTTGCGATAATCACCATAAATTTTGTGTCGGCTGAGTGGATCGCTATGGAGTATAGAAGAACCTTCCGCGGAAGGTGAAAGGAAAATTGGTAGTTTGCCTATCTCGTATGAATACCTTCATTCCGAAATGTTTACACTGCGTCGTGCCCTGATGGGTACCGAGGATTTTCAAACTTTGGCCACTTATGTATTATATTTTCAAACAACAACAGTTCCCTTTTCAGGGCAAGATACAAGCGAAATAAAAATAAAACTTGGAATTAGAAATAACTTTAAAGCATTAATTCTTTTAAAAAATAAAATAAAATCAATAATTTAAAACACAAAATTGTCTACCAAAAATCGGAAGAAATTAACAATAACATTTAATATTTTCAATAAAAATATGAGATCGATTAAAATGCCACTTTCTAATAAAGGTCCCAATGGCCGAATTAGTTAAGGCATTTCTCCCGGATAAAGAAAATAATCCGATTCTGAGTTTCAGTTGTGACCATTATCCTTTTTATTTTCTGGCTTTTTCGGTTTCAAATTTTTGTTTCAGATTATTGTTATTATTTAAATATTTTAAAATAAAACTCTTTTCACGTTCTTTTTTCTTTTGGTAGTCAGCCTGTATCTGTTTTCAGTCCAAAACCAATCAGCTAAAACGTATTCGTACCAGTGGCGTAAAATTTGAAGCCTTGAGACGAGGCTTATTATTTTTAATATTAGTTTGAAGCATGCCTGTCCATAGAAATATATTAAACACTTAATAGTGTGACATCTTATGTGAAAAAAATAGTAAGCCTTGTTTGAAACAACCGCTAGTTTAGCACACAAGCTTTAGCAGAGCTCGTGTTTATTCTTCAGCCTTCCAACATACCCCAATTGGGGATGTCATAATCCCACTGGCTCCAGACGGTTGGGAGCAGTTAAGATTGTGCGTAATTCACGTCAAAGAGCTTTTGAAATGAACTGTTATGAATGGCTAAATCTGTTTGCCAGCTTAAACAATAATTAGAAAAGCGTTAAACCAACGGAACTTGTGTTTCGTTGATGTGAAAAATTAATAATATGAGTTTTACAGAATGGTAAAAAAAAGTCTTGGCTTAGACAGAAAATATGGGCCAAGGAAGCAAACACGTTGTAGACTGACATTTTAATTAAAATAATAGTATATTTTGCTTTAAAAAGCACTTCATTTTAATACATATACATTTGTGTTAAGTTTTGGTTAAAACACTAACCTTCTTCATGACAATCTAATTATTTTTTTTTCTTTTTAAAAGAAAGATAACATTCTTGGGCTACGAATAACCTGACAATATTTAAAAAAAACTTCTACTGCCATCATAATAAGCGGAAGACGTTGCTTGTGCAATGATGGAGGACTTGGCTAGCAGAGGAATTTAACCCACGATGCCCGGGTGGGAATCCGATGCGTTTGTCCACTCAGCTACTAACCGGTCAAACTTGAAATTAAACTTAGGTTAGCGTTTTGATTGTCCTAAAGAAGATTAGCGTTTTGATTGCAACTAGTTGACACATGTATATGTATAATAATAAAGTGGTTTAAAACAAAATGTACCATTGTTTTAAAAAAAAATGGTAATAATCGTAATTTAAAAAAAATGATGTGTGAAAGAGAGATGAGTGACATACTGGCACTTGCGCGGACGGTGGATTAAAGATGGTGTTTGACCCTGTGTTATTATTTGTTTATTAAAGAAGATATTGAAGGTTTTTTATTGATGAGGAGTACCATGAGAATGATCGTATATAATACACATTAAATCTGTTTTAAATCGGATAATATTCTAAATAAACACCATGCAGACGTATAAAACATTTGAAAACCATGTTCAGATGCAGGACGTCGCAAGTCGTGACACACGATACGAAGATGATACCAACACCAACACACCCACGCTTCACGTGGAGTATGGAGACACAGATTACACTCACACACACAGACAAACCCTCACAGCATCCATTGCGCAACAGAACTAGATAATTGTACCAAATGGTCAAATAATTATTAATCATCTCATTCCACACACCGTTGCGAAAATCTTCCGAATGATTAATGACTTATAAACGATGCGGGACTAATTGGAATATTTTTTTTCCATCAGCAAGCATTTTAAGGTCATGTACCAATGCCTTATATCTTCAATTTGATATAATACGGGCCGCTGATTTAATTAGAACGATCGATATCGTCTCTTCAGTGATTGGAAAGATTACGTTGTTTACCGTGAAATTGAGGGGCGATGCAAGATAGGATTGAACAGTTAAACCTTTTTTGAAACTGGATCTCAAGAGATGCGCATTACAAAAGTGATATCTTTAATGGTAATAATTAAATGGTTTTAAAAATATTGCTTTCAGCATTTTACCCTGTACCAAAAGTGAAATATTAGATTTTTTTTTTCACTTTTCGTGTTACTTTTTTACTAACGAATCTACATTTTTAACATATCATAACCAGTGGGCAGTTCGATACTTTTTAGTGTTTTCGATGTTTCTGTGGCCGAAAACGATATTAATATATTTTGTAAATTTCAGTTTTTTTTAAAGATTTTTCAGCATGACGTGCAGTGGACCACCAAAACTGATAAAATTCAAATTAAACAACAACAACAAAAATATTATCAGGCTACAATAATATCAAAAACGTCGTATTTTTCAATCTAGCACACTAAAAAATCACGAGCCGCCACTGATAATTACATCTTCCACAACCAACATACCTGTAACTGTATTTGTTTATGTCTTTTCGAGTACATTTATTAAAAATTATGTTTTTTTTGTGACTTTTGTGTATTTTATAGCGAGCGATTAGAGATTTTGAGTTTAAATATTTCAAAAATGTTAAAACCTTATTAGTCATGGTCGTGTCATTAAACTGCTGAAACGTAAATATCACGAATACTTTAAAATTGTCAAAAAAAATACATATCAAGCAGTGCCGGACAATGCCGCAGTTATTTTCATGAAACGAAATCCACATCCATACTTGACTCAAGCTCAAGTTGTCAGAGCGCCCTTACGTTACCTATATTCGCGGAAATACTGTGCGTTGATTTTTGATCCGGGCACGACCTTTTCAGTTTCTTTCTTTTTGGAATTTCGTGCTCTACTAATTCTGTTTGTGCTTTACCCAAACCGGTCAAATTGAAAAAACTCACAGCCTCACATCATTGATTTTTCAAAATACACACTTGAAGCTTAATATTAATTGTTACGTGTACTTTTTCTTACTATATTTTTAATTTCAGATACTTGTTAATCAAAGTAACTTATTTGACTTAATAATAACAACTTATATACTACTTGATATTATTACTTATGTATTTTATATGCTTCTTGGAATATAATCCCGTTTATGGACATGTGTCGAATTCAGTCGAAAATCATGGGTTTACTTTGTGCGTGAGTATTTCGAGATGTCTAGTGGAGGCGCAAACTTTAATCCCTATTCTTTATGACAAAGCTAAGATTTTGATGCTTCGTCTTTTTTGAGCCGAGTTATTGTAGTTTGGAATTACTTCGATAGAAACTGTCCCTCATTTTTAGACGTTTTACATCAAAAACAAATATGCATATAAAATTATATATTTAAAACAAAATTAAGTTGTTTAGTAATTAATGAAAATGAACTTCCACATTGATAACATAGTAAACAATTTTATTTAAGACCGTGATCTGATTTCTCGGAGGTAATTATAATAGCTACTAGCATAAACGAAATTTCGTTATGGATGTGATTTTTTATAAACGGTAAAGTTTTTGGTAAAATGAGTGTTTGTATAAAATATTGTAACAGTACCTATCATTAAATTACACGCATTTAAAAATCAAAGTTGCGAAAAGATTATTGCTGCTACCGGGATTTAAACGCTGAAATCTTCCACCAACCGAGTGACTGCTCTATCCACTAAACGATCATTTGATATGCGTAGTATAATGTTGTTTGAATATTAAATCAGTTTCATTGCTTGTTTTCTTAAGGTCTGTTATCACCATGATTATAAAAATTCAGAGTGGTAGATACCCTAAAGAGCACCATTAAAAAATGAATTGAATAGCCAGGTACTTTCAACCGTCCCCTTCCTCATCTCCTTAGCAAAGGGAGCTCATGACTTTTTAGTGTGCTAGAGTGCTGAGATTAAAAAAACCGTCATGATTGTTGTTGTTATACACCAAAAGCATTTTTTTTTGTTTGTATGAAGATTTTCAAGATTTTTCATGGGTGGTGGGTCACCCACCAAAAGTGAAAAATCTTCATGCAAAAAAATTTTAAAAAACAAACATTTTCGGCTACCACAAAATCAATAATGGCTATTTTAAATCTCAGCACTCTAGTACACTAAAAAGTTACGAGCCACCCCTGCTCCTTACCCTCCACCTCCTACCTTCAGCCTCACCAAATACCCCGAATGGGGATGCCATAGTCTCACTGGCTCTAGACGGTTGGGAGCAGCTGGGACTCTTGTGCGGTATTCTCTGTAAAAAAAATGGTAAAAACAAATTTTTAAATTTCCATTCAAACTAAATGTTTTTGTAAATTTATAATAATGTCAAATGAAGTATTTTTATTTCTATTTAAAGTAAATATGCTGTCCGCAATCAACTTCAGAATACCTCAGCGAGCAACTCGGCAAAACATACTTTTCTGCAACAATAATTTCCATACCAACTACCACATACATGCACCCATTTCTCGCCTACATACACTCGAGAATGAATACACCTCAAATATTGACTTCTTTTATATGAATTTTCCAAAATTTAAAAGACTTTTAAATAAAATATTTATTTGTCACTAACGTATGGGAACGGTTATTAATTATATTTTTTGCCATTCATTTCTCTAAACGTTTTACTGTATTATTTCATGTATATCCTTTTAAATCTGTATTATTTTCTGTACTCATGCACTTACTTATGTTAAATTATTATGTAAGAGCCCATCAGGGCGTTAATAAATAAATCAATAAAATAAAATAGAAAAATGCACTGTGGAATACATTAGAACGTATAAACTCACATGATCCCACAAACATTATACAAAATATCGACCGCTAAATATTATAACTTATGATTTCAGGCCAATAATTAAAAAAATTGCCGGCTTCATAAAATTGTTGAATATGCAACGTATTTCGCCAAGCGCCGTCTGAAATAAACGCCACGCTTAGTGCCGTTCAGTAAACAATCGATTAGCATAGGAGTAACAGTATAAGCGATGCCGTGTATAAATTAATCAACTTTCTTCTCAAATTTTCATATCACTGATTGCGATTTAATGAGAACGATAAATCACCGACGCAGAGTTTCTTAATGTGAATTTTTCTCACAGTTTCGCCTTATCTAACTGTAGGCTGGTGACTCAAAGATATTGAAATGGCGGTTTCATCTACTTCGTAGTTTTTGCGAGCCGCACGAGATGCATTCGCACGATTTGAGATGCAACGAGTGTTCCAATATGTCTTCTTGCTGGTAATCACGATTGCACCCTGAATCTGCGCCTTGGTGTGCGAGTATGCTCCTAACTTCTATGGCGTACCCTCAGAGCAATAATATACCAGGAGGGAGCGCTAGTGTAGTCAGTATTGATGATTTTTGCATGACTGGGGCGTGGATAGGGATAAGGCTAGGGCTAGGGTATTTATATATATATTTTATTTTATATTCCCGTTTTTATTTCCTTCGTTATTTTTATGTGGAATGCTAGATTTTCACACTCTGCAAGCCCGCCGGAAGATGTTTTTGGGTAAACATTTTTATAAGTTGATTTCTGGAGGTATTTATAACCCATATATACTAAAGGAGATCCACTTGTTTGCCCCAAGTAATTATATTCGTGCGAGGCATCATGTGACGTTTTACACACCGAAAGTCAGAACTTCCTCATACAAAAACACGCCAATATATAAAGCGATGGAACTATTCAATGAAGCTACATCTACCTTAGATATATTTGATGCACATATATTTATAGAGTTCTGTCATTATCTCTCGATATACGTACAAGAGTGACCGTTAGATACATAACAATCTACATAATCTTAAATTTTCATATTTATTTTTTTACACACCTTTTTACACTTGCCAATTCAACGATTATCTCATAACATGTGTATAAGAATGAACCTCTTTTATATCTTATTTTTTTGTTTTTCATTTCTAACCTTATTTGTGTTATTATATCATATATAGTGCGTCACACTACTTCCGTTTGTACTTATATAACTCCTTCGGATATATAATACCTTGTCTATATGTGAGGTGTACATATTTGAATTTCTTTTTTACACTATACTCGTACATGTATCTACAATATTTTTATATCATTCATCACATCATTTATTTGGTGAACAACTGTTTTTATAAGATCTTGTTAAATAAGTACATCCATTCATAGCACATGTCGACAAAGTGCTTTTATTTGTTTGTATAACCACCTTTTCAGAGTGGTCTTATAAACAAAAACGTAGGATATAACCTCAAAAACCGTTGAGCTTCTGTCCTGTTATGTCGCATAACAAAACGAAGTGAGCGGAGTCGCCCGAGACGCGGGAGACGGAAAACATGCTTACATACCTGAAAGCGGTGCTATATTGTGTGACAACTTGTCTTATCTCTTTATCTCTCATTGTTTACGACGTGAAAACCCGGAGAAAGTGATTTATCGTAAATTTGTATAGGTTGGGTAAAAGTGTCTAGCTCTCTCCATATATATTCTTCCTCTGAGGGCGTACCCGTATTACTAGCGATGCTCAGCATGGCGACAGTCGTTGAGCGTCAGTTGTGGGATGAGAATCGATCGCTACCATGTGCTAACTCTTCTATTTGAAAATAATAAAATATGTGACTAACTAACCACTACGCCGTTTCTCCGCAGGCGCGGGTAGAGAGGATGGACCCCCATACAACTCCGTCTAGGCATACGCTCCTTGCTATATTCACATTCATACGTATTTTTTATCTATTTTTTACAGTGAATACCGCAGAAGAATCCCAATTGCCACCAACCGTCTAGAGCCAGTGAGACTATGGCATCCCCAATGATGGTATTTTGTGAGGCTGAAGATAGTGGAGAGGGGAAGGAGATGGAGTAGATAAAGGTTGGTAAGTACCTGGCTATTCAGATCTGGTCACTACACATGGCTAAAGCCATTTTTAAGCAAATTTTCGATTCCGAATGGTGGTCTTTCACCAGGGCGATCCTTAGTGTATCTACCACTCTGGAACGTGCCGCAAATAAACTTTTATTTTTTTAATACGAATTGAATGTGTTATGACACATATTAATAAAAGAAAAATTATTGGCGCACGCCTGGTTTGAACCTACGATCTTTGGATTCGTAGTTCAGCGTCTTACCACTCGACCATGGAGGCCAGCTTCTGTCAATATCTTGACATGTCTCGAATCAAGTATTTGATTCGCTTGATCGTGGCATGCCTTCCTCGGGTGTCCTCGACATCTTCTACCATTCACTTTCGCGTCATATATTTATTTACGCCCGTTAAAGAATTTTACACGTTTATTTACATATAAATAATTAATATTCTCATAAGCAGTGCAAACATCAACATAAAAAGATCACTATGAAAAGAAATAAAAATAGTGGTTACTGATTTAAATGGTTTCTTCAAATAAAACAGCTCTACTTTACGAAAAAACCATTACCAAGGTGTTCTAAATATATTAACAACATCAGAGTATTTGTTTCCCAGATGTTGAATTCATCGCATAGGAGCACGTTCTTCTCACTCTAAAAGTCTAAACCCTTTCGTCTATTTCTTATTATTATGCTTGTTGCTCCTATTCATTATGTTTTAGATATCAATAGAAAACATTTGAAATAACCTATAAATGAACGACTTATATATACAATCTAGAATTACATAGAAAATGTAGAAAACCTAGAAAGGGGACTTAGAATAACTGATTGATGATAAGGAAATTGACTAGGCACCAGTCTACTTTCTTAGAAAATCTGAGAGCTAAATTACTAAATATAAATTAAATAAAACCATCTATTTTTGTTGCGTATATTTACTAAAAAAAACTTTGGAAATTAATTCATAAACGTTTAGTGTATTTAGGTTAATTATCTTTTACAGAAAATGGATTTAGTACAACTTAAAACATGCGTGATTCATCTATTATTCAACCGTTCCTGTCTCTTCTGTAATGCACATGCGATAATACGTGTACTTATCTATCGAGATGCAGGCTCCAGAGTGCACAATTGAAGTATAAAAGGAAAATGCATCTCCTTCTCTAAGCCAGACAAACGATGCATGTCACCAACTGCAGTTGCTGTGATCATAGATAAACACAAGTTAAATTCTTTAAAAAAACTAAAACATTTTTTAAATGTATTGAAATATGATTTCGCTATTTTTGTCAGTATTTTTAATCTCAGTGTCATGTGCTCAACAGGTAAAAATAAATATAAAACCGTATAATCGTAAACTACTACCGAATTTTAATTAGTTGTAAAACTATAATTGTTTTTAGATTTGTGCCATTTCTTGTGTCTTAATTGGACTTGTTAAGCTAATGAGTAGGCTTTTGAACCTGTAACCTTTAATTTTTTCGTAAGAAGCAATCACATGGTGGTTGGACATTATATAAAATAAAAGAATACTTTGTTTTAAAACCACAGAATTTATTATGATGAAGGCCAACCGGTTTCGCTTGGATCAAGCTTCGTCAAAAAGTAAATTGACTTTTGTAAAATTGACCTTTTTTGTAAATTGACCTTTTTAGTTGATCCAAGCGAAACCGGTTGGCCTTCATCATAATAAATTCTGTGGTTTTAAAACAATGTATTCTTTTATTTAATTACTGTAACCTTTAGTTCTGCAGATAAGTTACCAATCATTTGTGTTAATTATTATTCACTCCAACTCTCATGGTAAAACATTTAGATCATTTTATGACCTTATTTTAAAAAAATAGCGAAACTTGATACTAAAACATTCTTAAAGAATAAATAAATCTAAGTTGTATTCTTAATTCTCTGTAGATTAATTGAATACTGGAAATAAAATAGGACATAAGTGCCAAATTGATGATATGGAGATACAGGCAAAACAAGATAAGATGTCTAATAAAAAGATATATTGTGTTGAAACAATTTTTATTGAGTATTACGAAATATTGTCGTGACAATCATATAACTTTATTAAACATAAAAGTAAACTTAGCTCTCAAAACATGGTTGATAAATGGATTCAAACTTTTCAAGTAAAGAAACGGCACATGTGCCTTAAATAGTTGCATAAAATAGGGAATAAGTGCCATGCTTAGGTTTTTTAATAAGGTATTAAGTTACAAATATAGATATACTACTTGTTTTTTATTCATTTCAAATAGTGATGTGCACTCCTATTAATATTATTTAGAACACCAATCAAATACTTACAAATAGAAAATTTTGTATTTCTCAACAGTATTTTTTAAAAGTTAAAGTAGAATTTAATATAAAATACAATGTTTAACTAAGAATTATATATTGTTTGTTTTACTAGCACTGGTTATTATTATTTAAAAAATAAAACAAAAATGATATCTTCACATTTTATTTAAGTAATTTTATCTTTGGGTTTTTTTTCAAAGGTGTTGTAATATTGTTGGATCAAGACGCACGGTCTATGAGGATGTGAAAGTAGCAAATAAAATGTTTGTCAGTATCATGTATATTATCTGCCTACCCGAAGATTCACGGCGGGATGGTGTGTTATATCCTTTAGGGATTTTCACCAAAAAAATATGTTCCTCATTATTTATGTAAGGAATCATTCCCTTTTAATCCGTAAGTTTTTCTGTAGTTATTCTAGATGTACTCTGGAGACGAGGAATTTCATAATTGTTCAAATCCATCAATCCATATTTTTTGGGGGGTAACAGCAAATATGTCCATGAAAGTAGTTTTACAAATATTAACTATATTACCCTTTCCGTCTGGTATAGTATAGTATAGTAGACTGAACATTGGCGTTGACTTTCTGACGGATTTGTGAATGTCCCGTGACGTCTTCTTTTTATTTCGGTTAAATGAAGAAGACCCATCAAGTAAGATCCTTGTTTTAAATTGTCAGCCAAATCATAAAAATCGGTGAAAAGATTAATTTTCTGTTCAAAATTTAAGAGTTTGAATGAATATTTGCACTTACAATGAACCTGAAACAAACAAAAAAAAATTAAAATGTGATGGCCATGTATTATTTTGCCACGGTAATAATTGTAATTATTCCAACTTATATTATCCATTGACAAGTAAAAATTAATGCCACAATATTTTAGAGATAATATTTTAATTAAAAAATACAATAAATTATTACTTATCCCAAAAAAATAACAATTATTTACTGACATTTAAAAAAAATACAACAATATTATTTATTCCGATTTCGGAGAATTACATCACTAGTCGCATCCTAACGGAAATTTCAAATGCTTGCCTTACAATATTCAAATATCACTTACCTCCAGATTAGGTGCCTTTTTTGCAGCTAGCACTTTTTTAAAACATAAGATATACTCTTGGCCAGCATCCTTCTTCTTCTTCCTTGCGAAATTCACACTTTTATCACCACTTTTTCGCCTTTTTCTCTCCTCAATACGCACGTTTTTAACGACATCGTCAGCCATTTTCATACAAAAGTCAACTGGCACTTATTCCCTATTTTAAAACTAAGCATGCAACACTTACGCCCAACGCAATTTAGTGGAATTAATAGGAAATACAATATTTTTTTCTGCCACTTATGTCGTAATTTAGGTTATTGGCAATAGCACATAGAATATTTCTACATATTCAGTTCATTTTTAATTTTTTTGGCACTTATGTCCTATTTTATTTCCAGTATTCAATTATCTGTAGTCTTTTCTAATATGAAAATACCGGCTGTTTGATTATTTAATTTTTTTCTTAAAAAAGAAAGTCCGGGTTATGAATAACCGGACAATATTTGGAAAACTCCTGATGCCTTCATAATAAACGGAAAATGTTGCTTGTGCAATGATGGGGGACTTATCTAGCAGAGGAATTGAACTCATGACGCCCGGTTTGGAATCCGACGCGTTTGTCCACTCAGCTACTGACCGGTCATTATTCTTATTCTTATGTATTTATTTAAATCAAAATAATTAACAGCTTTGTACAATATATATAATGTATACGTAGAGTGAATATCCAATACACATAAAATACAAATACACATATAATATAATAATATGTTTTTGAAGGGTTTTATCTTTTACGATGTACATTTATTACTCAATTTATTAATTAATAAATGTACATTAAGTAACAAACGTACATTGTTTGTTAAGATAAGTACGTTGTGGTAAGCTGTAAAGTTACGTAAACAAAGATAAAACTCTTCAAAAACAAAATATACAGAAATTGTTACACAGTTAATGCCCAAGAAACACAAAAAATAATAAAACGGAAAACAACTTTTTCAATATTATCAATGTTGGTGAATTTTTCCTTGTTGTTTAAACCAAGTTTTTCTGAAAGCCTTAACACCGATTAATTCTACGATAAATATTAATTGTTCTTATTCACTATTTTTACTACTTTTTGTAAAAAAAAGTTTCAATATATTTGTGAAAGGAACAAACACAAAAATAATTTTTTTCATCTTTCGTGAATGCTTGACTCAATCAGCATAAAAGTAAATAAATATTTAAAAATTTTTTTTAAAGGTTTTTTAATTTTATTCAAACAATAATTATTATTATAGACAGTTTGATAATGCCCTCAGAAGGCGAAACAGCTGTCACGCATAAAAAATAATTACATCGCAGAGCTTATAACTAAAAATTGTTTTTTAAAATTTAAAATAATAATAATTATTGTTTAAATAAAATTAAAAAACCTAAAAATTAAAATAGAGTTCTACAAAATAAACTTTAAAACCATAAATAAAAGTAAATAGATATATTCCTTCTATAATATGTCTTCCTCTTGCTTCATAGCAGGCAGTAGACTATCACGCCGACTTTCAACACAACCAGCGATACGACAGAGTTCAAAGCTCAGAGGGCATATCCCCGACCCCGGTGAAAGCTTATCTAGACCCGGAAGACGAGGACCCTCACCACCAGCACCATCAGCAACTAAACACCAGGAGAGGCAGTAGGACCTTCAGCTACGAGGAAGTAGAGGACGATGGGTCCTATGATGGGTCGCTAGTGGATACCATCCCTGGTAAGGCCGGGAAGGACTATCCGGCCTACGCTGAGATTCCTAAAACTACGTTTACCTGTGATGGGAAAACACCTTCTGGCTATTTTGCGGATGTGGAAACTGACTGTCAGGTAAAGACGATATAATAATTTTAAATGTTTGACTTTTGTTTAATTTGTTTTTTTTTTTTTAAATTCAACTCAAATATTATAAGAATATGACTGAATGTATAAAGATAAAATAGTAAAAAACTTACATTATTTATAACGTTTTGCAGGACATAATAAAGACATTTTAAATGATTTTTATCTAGGCCTAAATATGCAATGTTCATATTTACATATTTTTTAAATAGAGTAACAATTTTTAATATTTTGAGTTTGAGTGGTATTCTGTTGATAACACTGGTCGACAAAGATTTTCTTACAAGAACAATTATTGCTGATTCTTGTGTGATTTCGCCTGTTAATTCCGTTTCTATAAAACGGGTTTTAAATGTCTGAAATTTGAAAAACAGATTCGAAATTACCAGGCAAATTTATACTAGAATCACTATTACAGTTCATGTTATATTCAAAAAGGTTAAATTTAAAAATTATATTTTCTGAAATTTCGTTTGATTCAGATTCGGAATCAGCAGAAAAAATCTGTAAGAACCTTCTTCTTTAGTTCATGTAATATTTAAAAAAAAATGTAATTTTGTGTAATTATTTTAAGTTTACATAACTTGTTTGATCGATGAAAATCCCATTCCTTTTTTTGTTGTGGTTAAGAAATATATTAATTTTGCATTTGACTGCCTAAAATCATTTATTTTTGGGCGGGAACAGATTATTATGTAAATTTCTCATCAAAAACAGCTATTAGAGATTATACATTCTGTTTTTTTTATGTGGTTTTTGAATTTGAGTGAATTTAAATAATTATTCCAAGGAATGTGAAAAGAAGAAAATAATAATAATTTTATAATGCCAAAGTAACAAGCCAAAATAATCCTTAATTATTTTGATTACTTTAATTCAATTAGTAAAAAAAAATAAAAACCTATGTATAATAACTGTTTCCATTATAAAAAAGAAGCACAAGAGAGCTTATGCGACTCTAAAACCTTAATCTCGTCATTTTATTTTCAGGTTTTTCACATTTGCCTCGAAGGTGGCCAGAAAATATCCTTCCTCTGCCCAAACGGTAGCATATTCAACCAGAAGGTGTCCGTCTGCGACTGGTGGTACGACGTAGACTGCTCAGAGTCCCAGGACATAGTGGACTTCACCAACGACATACAGAAAGATCAAATCTACCACGACAACAACAACCAAAACAACAATAACGACATCAACATCAACCATAATAACAACTTCAACGAATACCAGCACTTTATTGTGGAAGAGACGTACGATTTGAATTTGGCATCTTCGGGAGGGAATCAGCATCCCCATCTAGAAACTAAACAGAAGGAACAGGATAAGTTGAATAGTGATAATAAGAAGAAAGAAACAGAAACTGAAACGAAAAAAAAAATTGTGCGAAAAAAACCGTCGTCAATTAGTGAAGCTACTTAAATATATGTAATTTATCAAAATAAATTGATTTGAAACGGTTGGCATCATTTTATTTTATTAATTAGACTAAATTATTCTGGAAATTCACTTTCGTCAGTACCCAAAAATACTAACTTTTTTACTTTCTAGTACAAGCAAAACTACAAATTATTTATCTGTTAATGATATACGGGTGGTAAGAAGTATATCTAAGGTTTCCAGTGAATAAAAATCTTGAACAGTTATCTTTTAAATTCTTTATGAAATACATACTGGAATTTTAGGTAAAACGTTCAAAAATGCCTTTGCTTGTTTTCACACTGCACCTTTTACCGAAATTTTAGTATGTTTTTCATAGAATTTGAAGGATTGCAGTAAAAAAATTGTATGCACTGGAAACCTCAGATATTTTTTGATAATTTGCAGATAAATCATTTGTAGTATTTTTTGTATTAGAGTGCTATAAATTGACGTTTAGCGTCATTATAGAGTGCGGACCTGTAGTATAAATGTTTTTCTTCAGTATTTATTTAAAAAGGGTTCAAATTTGACTATAAAAAATAAAATAATACTGTTAAAAATAAACAAAAAGAAGGGATTGGTAGGAGGGTGTTAAAAAAATTACATTTTCAGATCAACAGTTAAAAAGCTTGAATAAAATTCCTCGACAGCACCTGGCGGACAATTGTTGAAACAATTTTATTAATGTAATGAAACTATTGCATAAGTAATATTTTCCGCTTATAATGATGGTAGTATAAGAAATTAAAATATTGTCAGATTATTCGGGACCCTTAAATGGTCTGGGCGTGTAGAGCGAATAAATGTGTGAAAATAATACATAATTCGAAAGTAAATAGAAGAAGAAGTCGGGAACACCCGACGAAGACATGGCACCATCAAATATTCAAATACTTGAGTCGGGCTTTGTGAAGAGTCGGAATAGCAGAAGATTATGTATGAGACGATGTATGAATGTGAAAGAAGCAAGGAATGTGTGCCAAGACAGAGTTGTATGGTGGTTCGTCCTATCTGCCTACCCCTGCGGAGAAACGGTGCGATGGTTAATTATTTAGTTTTTCGTAACACGGGAATGTTTTTCTTTCTTTTTATTTAAATAAAGAAAAAAAGTAGAGATAAAATAAAATATTCAAAATATAGGTACCTACATACTTTTGTAAAAGCCCAAAAATGTCTTATTCCCATCGTTTACCAGAGTGTTAGTGTAAAAGTTCGAAATTACAGGGTGCACATGCTTTCTTAATGTTCGATTTTTCCACACGAAGAAAGGTTTTTTTCTAAAATAAAACTACTATATTCCCTAATTTGACTCTTTTTTAATGACTCTCACATAAAAACAACAACATTAAAATCAACCACACACGTAGCAACAAAAAAAACAGTGCGCAACGCAAGTTTCTCTCCTGTGCATTTCAGTGACAATCCTCACACGACGCAACTTCTCAAACACCAGTTTTCAACGCCGACGCAACCAGTCTCTCACAACTGGCGGTGTTAGTGGCCTGCGCATTGCCGTTACCAGTCGCGTCGTAGTTGCGAGATATTTTTGTGAAATTTGCAACATTTCCGAGCAAGTAAACATTAAATTGGTTCGGGAGGTTGAAAATAAAACATTATATTTTTTAGACATTTTTGACGTAATATGACAATGACACCGTACACTGCGAGATGAGCTTTTGACTGAATTCTCAGCGGATTATTATCAGCTATGTTGATGAAATTAACTGTTTATTGTATTTAAACAACGTTTACCATCACTTTTATATGTATATTACATTTATTTGTATGTACATTATTACGCCATCTACCTTGCTTAATCTATTGCAGCTCGTAAGTGCTTTTAATCTGTGAGAAATAGTTTGGATGCAGGTGAATTATCTATACTTTATGATTAATATTTTTATTAGTGTCTGGATTTGTGTTTCCTCGTCAATAAATATGTATTTTTTACTTGTGGGGCGTCTTGAGAGAATCTTGGTCGCCAACCAGTTTGCAACTGCTGTCGCCAACCAATTTTAGTTGGGTTTTGGTTGCCCCGTGTGCGGAGGGCCTAAGGGTCAGGGTGGGGATTGGGCGGTTACTGAGTGACCAGTAGCCAAAATATGACAGAAATATATTTTTTTTATAGTGAATTTCGCACAAAAGTCCCAACTGCTCCCGAACGTCTAGAGGCAGTGATACTATGGCATCCCCAAATGGGGTATGTTGTGAGGCTGAAGGTAGTGAGGAGGGGAAAGAGATGGAGAAGAGGGAGGTTGAGAAGTACCAAGCTGTTAAGACCTGGTCACCAAACACGGCTATTAAGATCTGGTCAGCAAACACGGCCTGCATGGTCAAGTGGTAAGACGCTTGACTACGAATCCAGAGGTCGCGGGTTTGAACCCGGCGTGCGCAAATAATTTCTATTGAATTAATATGTGTCATAACACATTTAATTCATATGAAAATCAAGTATAGTATATTTGCGGCACGTTCCAGAGTGGTAGATACTCTTAGTATCGCCCTGGTGAAAGACCACCACTCAGAATTGAAACGTTGCTTGAAATGGCTTTAGCCGTGTTTGGTAATCAGATCTGAATAGCCTGGTATTTCCCAACCTTCCCCTTCCTCATCTCCTTCCTCTCCTCAGTACCTTTAGCCTCACAACACACCCCTTTTGGGGATGCCGTAGTCTCACTGGCTCTAGACGGTTGGGAGCAGTTGAGACTCTTGTGCGGTATTCACGTAAAAAAAATCCATTTCGTGGAACGTGCCGGAAATATATTTTTATTATTTTATATGAATTAAATGTGTTATGACACATATTAATTAAATCAAAGTTCTGGCGCACGCCGGGTTTGAACCCGCGACCTTTGGATTCGTAGTCGAGCTTCTTACCACTCGGCCATGGAGGCCGTCAAAATATAAATACAATTTTTTTTACAGTATTTTTACATTTTCCATCAACATTTTTACTCCAATATGCTTGGGAATTACTGGTTATGTTTTTTTGGGTTTGAAATTTTGAAAAATATGTAATTATATATACGATACGACTATGGTAATTATGGTTACAAAGGCAAAAACTTTAGCCGTAAAGGTATGTTGGTGACATTATCTACAAAGTAAATTATTTGTTTGATATTTATTATAATGCAACAGCATTAGATTACAGACATTGTCATCATACTCAGAATCTGTAAAATAATTTTGTTTTTTTGTTCATTGTCATTGCAATAACTTTTCAAATAGTTATGACATTACATTTCTGATAAACACCATTACCGTCTTAAGAAAATTGGTTTCAATAAGCAAAAAAACGCAATATAAATATGCATATTATTTAAAAAATAATAAAGCACCAGAGTTTAATAATAACACGTATCAGCAAATAAAATTACCCACTTTTGTCTAAATTATAATGATTTCATGGCTCTGACCTTATCAATGCAATTTTTTCTAGATGCTACAGTAATGCAATATATGCTCTTTTTTACCAAAGTACGAATTAGTTTTTTATAAACATTAGTTAGATGATGAGGTGCTTATTTACGTAAAGTACATGATTACTTAATTTTGATAAGGTTATGCACTCACATTACGAAGAGGTTGAAATATTTTTAGTTGCGAAAAGGTACCTACTTAAATAACAAGGTTTACGAAATAAAGTTTTTACACTTCGTGCCCTGTTGATATGTTTGAAATCATTAAATAAATTATTGTGGGCTTGAAGTGTTTTTTGATGAGTTATTTTGCAACTTTGTATCTTCTGATTGTAATAAAAAAAGAATGTTTTGTTTCGAATCCATTGGTAAACTGAAAGAAAAGGGTTTCGGAAAAATACAGCTATACACAAGACTGTAATCTTAGCGTAATATATGACTTGTGAAGCGACAGAAGAAATCCATAAGCTAGGATAGGAGATCTATTTCAAGCTTGTATTCTGGTACATTTGAAATCATAATATAATACACCAGCAAACAGAGGCTTGCACTCCATAAATATCAAATATCCCATACATATTAGAATAAATAATATGAAATTATTGCAAAAAAAAATCCATACTTTCGAAAATACGTGCAAAATTAAGCTAATTGCACCGCCACGAGCACCTCACCGACCTTCCTGCTATAACGTGTCCAAAGCAGTAACTACGTATGCTCAAATGCCGTAAACGTAGAGTAGATTATTCTGTGTTCACTAGACTACACAAAATATGTATGCTGTAAGATTTTGCGCGTTCAAGTGGCTCGTTTGTTATCGTTGATTATTGATCTTTGTTAGTTTCTAAGGCATTCTCAGTCATATTTAATGTTACCTATCTCTATTGTCAATTAATCCGTTTTTTTTCCTACAGCCTACCCTGATCAAAAACTTTGTGTACACCACTGCCAATAACCTTTTGTTTCCTCATGATAAACAAATACTGGCTGAATATTAGAGATTCGGTATACTACTTGATACCTTTTTTATAAACCTTTTGTAAGTATACCAATGCGTACTTGTAACAAGCTGGTGAGTTGATAACATGCAATTCCACGAATAATGAGCTCTGGCACACTGAATTTGCAAAACTTTTGTGTATGAATGTGAATGAAGAAAGGAATGTGTGCCAAGAGCGAGTTATATGGCAGTTCCTCTATGCTTACCCCTGCGGGGAAAGGGCGTGATTGTTAGTTAGTTAGTGGGACGTCATATTGTTTAATCCATAGTTTTAAATCACAGCGACGTGAATGAGCAAAGAAATGACCTTCTATTTGCAAAATAAAAAATATGTATATTTTGAAAGCACAATATTTTTATACAAAGTTGTAGCCCAATAATTTCTCACACAATAAATTCAATATTCAATCAAAAAATTCTCTGCACCATTTGTTAGCTTCGACAGAAAGAGATACGATACACTTAACGTGGGTATGAAAATACCAAATGAAATATTAATTATTTCATGATTAACGCACATAACCTTTTTAAAATAGTGGGAATCTACCTGCATCGGTGAAACATGCTACACACGAGTTATTTGAAGCTTCTTTTAATTGATTTGCATCCATTACATACAAATAGTTATGCTGTTGAACTTTTTTTCTTTTGCATTTATAATTCTAATGATTTTAAATTAAACTATTTTCACACTTTGTATATTAATTCAATCAATCAAAGAATCACTGAATATAATACTTGGGTACGGTGATACAGTCAACTTCAATAATAGACGCACACCAGCACATCTTTAACTGTCTTATAATAATATTATTTCAAAAATCTACTTTCATTAAGCCATAATAATAATTTAAAAAATTGATTGATACTATATTTTGGGTACATATTTTAATATTCTATAAATTATTGAATTATTTACAGTGTATTTCACTAATCCGAACTGTTTCACAATTTGTAAGTTAACGATATCTGTTTTTTTTTTGGTATTTATGACAATGCATAGTTTAAATTTATAAGTGGTAAACGGTATAATAGTTTGAAAATTAGTATCTTGGTGGTTAATAAGTAATTATTAAAAAAAAAAAAATTCTGCTGCTACCTCTTTGAGACACTGGGCCCTTTTTCATTTTTCTGTGTAATCCAAACTTTAATTTAATCTTTTTCTCTTTAAATTTGTATGAAAACATAAACACATACATACATTTTTTTATAGTGAATAACGCACAAGAGTCCCAACTGCTCTCAACCGTCCAGAACCAGTGAGACTATGGCATCCCTAATTGTGGTATGTTGTGAGGCCGAAGGTAGTGGGGAGGGGAAGGAGATGGGGTAGTAGAAGGTTGGGAAGTACCTGATTATTCAGATCTAGTCACCAAACACGGCTTAAGCCATTTCAAGCAACGTTTCGATTCTGAAAGGTGGTCTTTCACCAAGACAATATTTGGATACCACTCTGGAACGTGCCGCAAATAAAATTTACATTATTTTATATGAATTAAAATGTTTTATGACACATATTAATAAAATAAAAGTTATTGGTGCACGCGACTTTTGGATTCGTAGTCGAGCGTCTTACCACTCGATTATGGAGGTCGTAAATATCTGTAAATAATTATTTATCTGCCACTTAGGTTAAGCCGTAAGAAAAAGTTGGGATGCAGCCAAACTCTCCAGTTATGGGTTTTTACGAATTACTGTCTGTATCTGTGTTTTCTTCTTAAACAGGAAGTGCGACTATTATTTGGTAAATTAGAATTAAAATAATGTTCCTTAAAATGTTATCATGTTGGTTGAAAGTCATGTATAAATAAAGTTGGCTGTAAATACTATGTACCTACGTTGTTAGAGATACAAGGTAACATCTTACATTGAGAAAATAATATTATATGAGTTCGTGATACTGCAATCCAGAATGTGTGTTGCAAGTATAATGGGTATCGAACGTCACCTCGACAGAATTCCATACAATGGACCTTAATGCATTAAATAACAAAGGCTATGGCAACATTATAGCGAATGCGTGCTCCCATCGTAATTATTGATGGGTCTGACTTTCTTTATTCGAAAATTTCCATTATTCAGTATGCTGTTAACAGTAACAATAATGGGAAGTACACTTGTGTGTTTTGTTAAATGAATTCTTTAAAAACGAATTTCATTGATGATTGGTAAATGAAAAGGTGAAAAGGTTGAATTCTCCTATATCTAGACTTATTCAACAAAGATGATACCTGTCAAATGTGCTACCAGAGTATCTTTGTTTTGCTTGTCACGTGTAAAAACTGATTTTTTCTATACAGTTTTTTGTATCTTCAAATAACACGAATATTTGTCTGATAAATGAATGTGGAAAATTTACTAACAATCCACTTGCATTAAATAAATTGCAATATAATAAAAAATGTCACAAATATTAAGTTTTTTTTTTAATGCGTGAAAAGGTCCAGAATTGTACGGTTAATTGTTAAGGGTCAGCACTCAAGAATGACACTAAACGTTACTTTCTAGCATACACACTACAAATGATATATCTGTAAATTGTCTATGGGTAGTCAAAAAAATATCTGAGATTTCCAGTGAATACGTTTTTTTATAGTAAAGCTTTAAGTTAAATTGATAACATACTAAAATATCAGTAAAAGGTGTAAAACCAGCATTTTTAAACGTTTTACTTTCAATTCTAGTTTGCATTTTATAAAGAATTTATAAGTTTACTATTTAAGAATTCTATTTACTGGAAACTTTAGTTATTTTTTCAACTAACCGTATTAACAGATAAATCAATTGTTGTATTGTTTTTACTAGAAAGACAAAAGGTGTGTATTTGTGGGAGATGACCCTTAACCCTAGAAAGATAATCTACGTCCGCGAGACGTACAGCGCGACAAAATAGTGTTGTCTCTTTTTCACTAAATGCCGCAGCGAGTTGTCTGTTTCAACCAACTCAGTTGACGACCAGAGCTCACACGGGACCGCTGTGCCGCAAAGGTAAGTACCCATAATAACTACAAATGACTATATTGTACGTCCGAGAGACGTATGATTATCTTTTATGAAACTTTTGTGACATATTTGTTGACATCGTTTATATGTATTAAAAGTAACTCTGTCTATCTATCTGATGTATTAAAATGAACTTATTATTATTTTCAGTTACTTCCTATCAATATGACAAACGGAAGCAAGAAGAAGCAAGAAGAAGCGGAACAAGCGAGAGATTCCAGAACAAATAAAAAATACTCGATCGCGAGCTGTGGGCAGTGGGCACATCAATGTTTTGTTATGACGGTCCTTTGACTCTCGTATCATATAAACCAAAACCATCGAAAATGGTTTATTTGTTGTCATCTTGTGATGAGGACGGTACAATAAATTAAACAACTGGAAAAGCTCAGATGATCATGTATATCAGAAAAATATATCACCAGAAAAAGGGAGGTGTCGACACATTCGACCAAATGTGTTCGTTAATGTCTTGCTCTAGAAAGACAAACAGATGGCCAATGGTTTTGTGAACTCATATGTCATTTATTGTCACAACATTCTAACAAAGAGTGAAAAGCCACTTAGCCGTAAACATTATATGAAGAAATTGAGTACAGAGCTTACTTCACCATGGATGGAAAAAAGGTTAGAGGCACCAACTTTGAAGAGAACTGTTCTGAAAAACATATCGGAATTACTGCCACAGGTTATTGCAAATAGTGATCAGACAGATCAAGAAGAGCCTGCTGTAAAAAAGAAGAGGTATTGTTCATATTGTCCTTCTAAAATTCTCAGAATGTCAAAGTTATCTTGCATAAAGTGCAAAAAATCTTCATAAACGCGACGTCTGTTTTGATTGCATTTAATGTGATTATTTTGTGATTTAAAGTAATAAATAATAATTATTATTTTTAAAATAAGATAAAACGTGCCAAATAAGCAACCATTTAGACTCGAAGTTAATTGAAAGTTCCTTTAGAAAATAAGTTTTTTTTTGTTGCTGATTTGTAAGGGAGTTTACATTTTTATTTGTAATTTTAAAAATATATTTTATTTTTAGTAAATCATTGTTTTATTTCACTAATTAACACATAAACAACTATTTATAGTACTAATTTAAAAAAATAAGTACACTGCTTTTTTTAAATACGCTAATTACATGCGATACGTCTCTGAGACGTATGATTATCTTTTACGTTATTTTTAGTAAGATTATCTTTCTAGGGTTAAGAATGAAAGGGAAATGAAAAATATTGCACCATAGAATAAACAGACCAATAAACTAGTCTTATGAAAGGTGATGATGTTCGCATATTACGAAGGTGAATTTTTTATGCAATTATATATTTGATTTCCAAGATAATTCTTCTTCCATTAGGTAAAACAGCTAGAAAAAACTTTATCATGAAGTTAATTTGTTCTTACCTACATAATTTTATAAACATGATAAGAATTCATGACAAGAATAATTTTGATGAATGATCTGCATTTAAAATATTATAATTGAAAATATATTGAAGAAGTGTTGTTGACAAAAAATATCAAGGATGGACGAAGGAAAGATGTGATTAGATTTCATTAAAATATCACATATTTGTTAAGATTTTAAAGTATTTAAAATAGCAGTAGGTGAGTGAAATTTTATAGATTTGCAAAATATATGAAAATACTTGCATCTAGGAGATAAAGTTATAACAGTGAATTTATAAAGTGCTGTTTTGTGTTAATTCACCTCAAGCGCCTTTCACACTAAATTACTTAACCTAATACAAAAACGATAAAACAGTATATAACAGATATGCATGCAAATTTAAACCATTAAAAATGATGATCGTTATCATAAATCATGAAAAAATCTTCAGATGTGGGTATAACAGTTTATGTGTTCATCAGCAAATTAAAAATCAATTTAATAAAAGCTAAGTGTGCGAAGCGAAGCAAGCCGTCCACAATGGAGTGCTTAAACCAAACCTAATGTATGGCAATGAGGCATAGAACTAGCAGAGGAAGGATGAAAGTAGACTGAATGCTGTAAAAATGAGATCTCTGAGGCGTATATGCGGTAAAACCATATATGACCATGTAAAAATGTGGATATCCGGAAATAATGCAAAACTGATGTAAGCGTAATGAATAGGATCAAGAAAGGAACCCTTACATGGTTTGAGCATGTAGAGAGAATGAACTAAGAATATATGGAAGAAGAAGTCGGGGACGCCCTAGAAAGATATGGCACGACCAAGTGAATCAAATACTTGAGTTTGGCCATGTGAAGAGTCAGAATAACAGAAGGGGATGAATGAATATGAATGAAGCAAGGAGTGCGTGCCAAGATGGTGGTTAGTTTGTTAAGTGTATAAAAAAATACAAATGAAAAGCATGTATAAATGTAAACAAATTTTTGAAAGGAGTGAAAAGCAAACAATATAGAAGACAGTGAATGTGTTGATAATTAAAAACATCAATATTAGAGTATTATTTTAAGATAACGATTCTGAAAATGCAAACAGTGTGAATATAAAAAAAACAACAGAAGAACAAGAATGTATTTTATGACAATATGAACTATATTTATCTATAGAATCGGGCACATTTTAATAATAACAATATTAGGACATGCAAAGAAATCAGACTACCAAAAAAGAATAAAACCAACACACAAAACAGCTTACTTTATAAACGGATGAAATGTTATAATGCGCTGCCGGAAACCATCCAAATTATGCCAATTAATAAAAATTAAAATAGCCTGTAAGAACCATTTAAAATACATTAGTAATATCAAGTAGTATATAAGTTGCAATATTATTATTATGTCAAAAAGAATATGAATTATAATTAGATACTTTGTAAACTTTGATGTTCAATTAACTAAAATAAAATAAATAAAAGTAAAACTAACAGTGAAGTTTATTATTAATTGACAATCTTAAGGCAGCTGTGCCCCAAAAACTAAATTAAATAGTATATTTGTACTTGCGGAGCTTTAAGGCTGATTCTCCCGTAGATTCTAATGTACTGTTTGTTCGCGTCACGTGAAGGCGAGACGATTCCAGTTCACTTTGGCATGTCCGCGTAATATTGCCTCACGTCAGAGTAGAACATGATCTACCTTGTTTTATAATCCGTAAACATTATTGTACGTGTTAGATGATGAATGATACTCATTATTTATTTCACAACTTTATTCGTAATTCATAGAATTAGATGGGTACGAATATTGCCAATGGGTTACAATTTCCCGTGCAACTTTGCAAGTATTGTTTATCGAAAACAATTAGTTTATGTATGCAGATTATGGACAACGGAGTGTGAGCAGATATCTATGTTTTATTACTATTGCTCGAAGCAGTGACACTACGAAAAATATTTGATTTTTCCTCGGGCAAGGTAATAATTAAGAAAACGTTATTTTTAAATAATAAACAACATCTGTTTAGTATTTTATGTGATTTTTTTAAATATTTGAAATTGCGAGAGTTCCGACTGCCCGCAGCAAGTGAGACTATGGCATGGAATTTGTTGTGAGGTTGAATAGAGCGGGGAGTAGAAGGTGATAGAGAAGACGAAGGTTGGGATTTATGGAATCGTTTTCCAGCCCAAAACAAAAAGACGTAATACATTTTTAAAGAACTGATGTATTGAGAATCGTTTTGAAACGTTATTTAACGATTCGTGAAAAAGCGATTTTCAGAAATGAACCTTTGTTTTAAACCAACGCATCTACATAAATGCTTTTGTAATTGAATGATATAAATACCAATGTAATTTTTAACTTTACTTTTCTGTTTGTACTCCTTCATATTTGTTCACAAATTCAATTATTATTTTATGTTTTATATCATATGTTATGTAAAAGCCTATGAGGGCGTATATAATTAAAAAAATAAATAAAATTCAGATGGCAAATTTTATTGCTTGACTTCCTTTAAGCTATGTTTTAGTTGCAATAGAGTCATTCTCCCGCTCCCACCCTTCTGGTGTCAGTGGGACTATGGCATCTCCAATTAGGGCATGTTGTGAAGCTGAACTAAGTGGGGAAAAAAAGGAGATGGGGAAGATGTACGTTGGGAAATACCTGACTATTCAGATCTGGTCACCAAGCACGGCTAAAACCTCAGAGCAATAATATACAAGAGGGAGCGCTTCTGTAGTCAGTATTGATGATTTTTGACTTGGGCGTGGCTAGGACTAGGGCTAGGGTATTAATACATCCATTTATAGCACATGTCGACATAATGTTTTTGTTAATTTGTATAGCCACTTTTTCACAGAATTGTTATAAACAAAAATATAGGATATAACCTAAAAAACTGTAGAGTTATGTCCTGTTATGTCGTATAACAAAACGTAGTGGGCGGAGTCACCGGAGACGGAAACATGCTTACATACTGAATGGTGGTGCTATATTATGTGAGAACTTGTCTTGTCTCTTTCTCTCCCACGGTTTACGACATAAAGACCCGGAGAAAGTGAGGCCGTTTAAAGCAATTTTTTAGATTCTGAACTGTGGTATTACATCAGGACCGTACTGAGAGAATCCACCACTGTGCGAAATTGCCAAAATTTACTCGACAACCTTTTTTATTTAAATCTCACGTGAAATATAACTTGGGCACTCGTGGTTTCGAAACCGCGACCTCCGGATCCGCAGTCAAGGATCCTAACCGTTCGGCCATAAAGCTCGTCTTGTCGAAGCTCGTAAGGAAGCGGGTGAATGGAGTTTGAGGGTCTACTGGGAACCAATATTTAATGTGCCATGATGATGATGTTGATTGTTTGTTTAGCATTATTAAATAATTAACCAGTGATTGGAAGTGACCAAAAAACAGACCGAAGAAGAGGTGAGCCTACTGCGTGAAATAAGATTGGAGCAGCATTTTTTTTTTTTTAAATACCGCACAAGAGTCCCAATTGCTTCCAACCGTCTGGACTGAGGCATCCTCAACTGGGGTATGTTATGAGGCTAAACATGGTGGTAAATGAAGGGAGATGGAGAAAAGAAAGTACCTGGCTATTCAGATTCGGTCACCAAACACGGCTAAAGCTATTCCAGTAACGTTTCGATTCTGAATGGTGGTCGTTTACCAGAGTGGTACTGAGAATCTCTAGAATATCTATCACTCTGGAACGTGCCGTAAATATACTGTATATTATTTTGGATTGAATGTGAAATAGTACGCATTGCTTGAATAAAATATATTTGCGCACGCCGGGATGAGAGCCCGCGACCTTTGGACTCGTAGAGTTGTATCATTACAAGAAGGGAAGCTTAGTAGAAGGGTATTATATAGATTTTTAGCTTTTGATTTTTTTATATAATTCGGTTGAAATAAATTTAATATTATTCGTAGTCGGAGGCTGTCAAATTTAGCACCGGGAATATTAAAAAAATGGAACACTTCTAGGGGGAAGCTTAGTGGAAGGGTATTTATTGTATAGATTTTTAGCTTTTTAATTTTTTTTTTATATAATTCAGTTGAATCAAGTTTAATATTTTTATTATTTAGTTCTACTATTTTTAGTGACAGCTGTTTTGGCGTTTAGTGCCATTATCAAACTGTGGTTAGGACACATGAAAACGACTTATTTACATTATTTTGGTTCCTTATTTAATTACTTATTACGGTAAAAACCAAATAGTCTTGAATTATTCTGTGAGAATTTATTTTTTTAGCTTATTTGCCATTCACGGTAGTTTGATTATACTAATCCTCCTGTAACTTTGTTGAAAGCGTGAATCAAAAATACGTGTTTCAAATAAATCAATCTATTTTATATCGGAATCAATAAAACTATTTGCGAAATCAGTTTTAATTCAAAATAATTAGCGGATAACCATGATGCTCCATCGTGGCGCACGGAATGTTCCTCTTTGTTACAAAAATGTTAATCACCTCCGTTCCTCACGTAGATTATGCACTCCCAGTTGGCCGAGCCGTTGCGATGGCGCCTTCTGTCGGGCAACCCACACGTCTCAAGAACGCATCTCACGTTTTAACCCTAAAATAATGTATTTTTGATCAAGGCACTGACTAATTTAATGAATATAATTAATTTACAACAAAAAAAAAACAGAGGGCACGTAAAACAATATCCGATCAGAAAAATCGATGTAACCTTCTCTCCAACGAATACTTCTATAACCATCCTGTTCTCCTTCGAATTCCTTCACCTCCTATAATTTCCTATTAAGGTGTCCAAAGTAAGAGGTCATGCTGTTTCCGGTTCCTTTCCGCAGTATTAAAAAATGATTGTGAAAATGTGAATGAAACGAAAAAAAGATTTGCAAATTGATCAAAACATGATCACAAGGGGAAAAAAGATTTTTGATCGTGTATTGAACAAGTATAAGAAAGATAAATCCTTTAGGGAATAGAAATTGGAATAGTAATCGTTATCAATATCAGCAAGAATGCAAAATAAATATATGAATATTTATTTGTTAAACGAGAATTCCCTTGAAAGCTTAAAGATTTTAATGTACATGTTGCATACCATTACAAAATTAGTAGTCTGTATCGGTAAAAAATAATATTAATAATTTTCAAGAAAGTATATGAGATCGATTAAAAAGCCAGTTTCTAATAAGGTTTCGGTAGCTCTGGTAATTGGCAAGAGACATTACTCCCGGATAGGGTAGAGGTTTTGAGTTCGAGTCTCGGTCGCCACCAAACTCTTTTTATTCTCTGACGTTTACATTTTCTTTGAATTATATAAAAATTTAAAAGATATTTTTTTTCTAATCGAAACGTTACAAACATTTTGTCATGCCTACCTCTTCTAATCGATAGTTTAGAATCAACTTTCATACAAGAAGCTTTGATAAAAGTGTTTACATATAAATAAATCATTTATAAGCATAAAAACATTGAAAAGTCACTTAGAATGGCTGTATCTGTTTTAATCATAATATCCAGGTGGTTCTAAACCTCGCTCTTCTCTTTCACTTTATTCAGCTTCGCGAAATCGCCGGTATGTGCATATCATAAAAGTTCCACTGACTTCAGAAAGTTAAAAAGGATCACACACACATTCTACTAAAAACAACTTTAGCCCCAAAAAGAGACGCAATACTAGAGTAGTTTCGATATAATCAGACGCCGAAATAGCTTGTTTACTTGTATTATGAACTGCATTTAGTTTTTCTCCATTTTAATGTCCAAAGGATTAAAGCCTGCCTAGCATGTGATATTTTCTCCACACTTGTAATTTTTTGTCAGAACAACAATTACAAAATATAATTTTCACGGCAACGGATCTAATATGAATACGTTTAATAAACTGTGTAGCCTGGGTGGTAATCGTAAAAGGCAGAGATATAGAAATGAGGAAATGCATAATTTTTTTAAAACTATCAACACAAATTAATATCAGTTTTACGTATGTCAGAAAAATTGAGAAGATTTGATAAAGAATCGAATTTTCAAGTATAGAGATACAATGTGAGTGTTTTGGTAGGAAAATTGAATATTGTCTTAGTCATTATTTGAGAATCCAATTTTATTTCTGGATATTTTAATTGTATTGCCTGATATTTAGGGCTTCAAAGTAAGTTTTTATGCAGGCGGTACTATTACATTTGCGTTTGTCCGATTAGTACGTAGAATATAACTCTAGAGCGTGGTCCCCATACTATCTCATCCGCATAAACAATATTACAATTTAACACATAAACTACACATTCCTTTTACACAGAAGCAAAGTAGCTGACTTGAACTTTTTTGTTCAAGATAATTCACTCAGAATTCGACAGTTATAAACTACTGCACCTTATCAACTTCAGAGTACCTCAGCGAGCAACTCGGCAAAACATATTATTCTGCAACAATATCTTCTATACCAACTAGCACATGCATGCACCCATTTCTCGCTTACATACACTCAGGAACGAATACACCTCAAATATTGACATCATTTACATTAACTTACCAAAATTTTAAAGACATTTAAATCAAATATTTATTATTCACTAATGCATGGGAACTTTTATTTAATTTTTGTTTGATATTAATTTTTCAAAACTTTTTACTGTATTCATTAATACATACCATTGTTAAACTGTATTGTTTTCTGTACTCATGCACTTACTTATGTTAATTTATTATGCGAAAGCCCATCAGGGCGTTAATAAATAAATAAAATAAATAATACCCTATTTTTTCGATTAAATCAATGTTTTTTTTGTCGTTTCAACCAGGAAATGCCAGGAAGCAAAGTTGTACACGTACTATATTTGTAACATCTCATGTGGCAAAAGCTTAAATAATATAATCATATTCTAACAGCGCCCTATTAACATGTCAGTATATTTTCTAATAGTAACTATTATACCCCATCATCGTATTAACGGTTACGAAAATACGTGAGTTTTCTGCGAAGCAGCCCACTTTCATGTGTTCTAGATCATCTGAGAAGTCAGCCGGGGGCATTTGTTGCTTGGGGGCTAATATTTACTTCAGAATACTATATAAAGATGAGCTTCCAAACTATGGATCAAACACAGCTTCGCTTCCATTCAAAGTGATAAGTTCGTTTCAACAAAACTGCTGACGTGTTGGGAAATTTGTAGCAAATATTATCCGTAAGTATAAAATTATACATATCTCTTTTTAAAAATGTATTATTTGATTAAAATTATTTGAAAGAAATGGAATATTTTCAATGTTAATAATGATTCATCAAAGTAAACATTGGAAATTGCTTCTGTTTCACTGTTTCTCAAAATTTACTGACATAAATTACCACATGTTTCAGAAGGACCATCAACCATGGCTTTTGAATGGGTGTTAGTATTTATGTGCTCTTTGAGCATAGCAAACTCTCAAGAAGGATATGGTCGCGATAACCCGTCAAACCAACTGAATTACAATCCGTTTGGACAACTCATAGCAGACGAAAACGAGCTCAACGGAGATGAAATTCCCGGAGAAGCTGGAAGAGACTATCCCGTATATGCAGAGCCACCTCAGACGAGCTTCAGATGCGATAACCAACAATTCCCTGGATACTACGCTGATCCCGAGGCGCAATGCCAGGCTTTCTATATCTGCCAGAAAGGAGGTCGTAGTGATGCTTTCCTTTGTCCAAATGGAACGGTTTTTAACCAAGAATTCCTGGTTTGCGACTGGTGGTACAACTTCGATTGCGACCGAGCTCAATCTCTTTTACAGCGTAAATGAACAGATTGTGAGAGCGATGGAAGAAGCAGATGAAAGAATCAGACAGGAGAAAGAACAAGGTGGATATAATTACAATTCTCAACAGTCTCAAAATGGTGGAACTAATGGGGATACCAAGACGGTGGCAACAATGGTGGATACCAAAATGGCGGAAGCAATGGAGGGTACCAAAATGGTGGAACTAATGGGGGATACCAAAACGGTGGCAACAATGGTGGATACCAAAATGGCGGAAGCAATGGAGGGTACCAAAATGGTGGAACAAATATGGGTTACCAAAACGGTAAAAGCAATGGAGGTTACCAAAATGGGGAAACATTGGAAGATACCAAAATGGTGGATCTAATGGTGGATACCAAAACGGCAAAATCAATGGAGGTTACCAAAATGGCGGAAACATTGGAAGATACCAAAATGGTGGGTCTAATGGTGGATATCAAAATGGTGTAAACATTGGAGGACAGATAAGTCTATCAAACATAAGTCCAGTTTATGGAGTCCCAAATACTGACTTCTCTGGATTCAACTCTCGTCAGATAAATGGAAGCCCAAGTCAAAGTTATGGAATTCCAAGTCAAACTGAATTAATAAATGGAAATAATAATCGTGGAAATGGTAGAAATCCAAGTGCTTCGTATGGTGTACCGGAAAAACAATACAGTTCAACTAATAGAGGAAATGAAAATGGTTACAAAGGAAATGGAAATGGTTTTAATGAAAATGGAAATGGATATAGGGGGAATGGTTTTAACGGAAATGGAAACAATGGATTCCAAAACGGAAATTCCAGAAACAGTTTGGAAAAATCTTATTTGCCTGCAAATTTCGGTAGCAACAACAATGGAAATGGGAATTTACAAGCGTATAGAAATGGTTTAGGAAATGGACCGAGTTTTTCTGGACCTTCATCGCTTGGACAACCAGGCAGAACTTACCTTCCAGCTTCCAAGTAAAAAAACAAAGGACATTATTTGTTTATTGCTTATGTACGACCATGCTATTTTGGACACGAATTGTAACCATTGTGTAAATATACCACTTATTTAAGATTATTTAATTATCATAGCATTATGAATTTACGTTTATCAAAACAAAATAAAAATGTATGTACATTTTTCTTTAAAATACAAATTATTTAACCTGTGTCAATAGTTTGCTTTTTTCTTTTATTACTATAAATTTGTTATTTATAAACAATTTTTGAGGGTGAATTTATAAATGTAATTTTGACTATTATATTATGCACTTGACTTTTACAATAGTAAAAGTATTTTTATTTGTAATTACAGTTCTGCGAGGTTGTTTGGGGTGTGCCATACACAGCCCACTATTAAAAAAATATTGGTAAAACGCTGAAAATACGCACAATGTGTCGTTAAGAAGAATAAATAACACGATAAATTAATCAAAATTATTAATTTAAAATGTTTATAATAAATAAAACAGAGTCAACCAGAAAATACGAAATAAAGGAAATTCATATGACAGTACATTATTCAAAACTGCATTGATTAAAACAGCTATTTTATCATGTCATTTTATTTTTTTGATTGATAATCAAATATTATTTGTGTAATAATTGTCAAGTATAGATAATGTATTAGAATATTATGTTGACAAACGATTTTTGTGTTAAAAATATAAAAAATTGTCAATTTTGTTCGGCTAGTGGGGGTTTGTAATTTTTTTTTCACCTTTTCATACTTTTTAAATATTCTGAGAGATATTCAATTAATTTATACCTGTCAAAGCTATTTATTTTCAACACTATATTGTGTTTATATATATATGATAATATTTATAAATATGGCAAAACCCAAAGTAAATGCTTTTTACGAATACATAATAATATACTCAAACTGCTAATTACAATAAGTTTTTTTTCTGGCAAGCAAGCTCACTGAATTGATAATGTAAATAATGTAAAAATTGTACTCATTTTGTAATTTTTCATTCTTTATTTTATTTTTTTACTTCAAATGGTATTTACATAAAGCTTAACTGTTCTCCCAGATTTATTAAACAGAACTTCATTTACCAAATGTCAATATTTTTCTGTTACAACTGTTTATATCCTATATGAATAAATAAAAATAAATAAACATTTTAATAGTGTATTATACCTATCTACTAATAAAATTAAAATATGAAGTTTTAAAATATTTCCAAAAATAAATTGAGAAAAAATGAAAATTTGACTAAGTATTGCCATACATCCTTAAATTTCACTTTATAATTTAGTAAATTGATAATGTAACTGTTGGCGTCGCAACGCTATACCATTCCATGGAAAACACTTTTTTATTTGTTTCTAATACACATGCAAATTAAACTTGCTTCACACCTTCATAGGTGCAGATTGAGTAATATCACTTTATAGTACATAATAATTATAAAAGATTTTTCAAACAGGCACAAAAAAAAAGTTAATGATTTTTCTAAAAGAAATTTGGCAAATATTTTGACACCATTTTGATAACTTCACCACTCTTCAGACAAATAAATCGTTATTGACTAATTATTTCAAAAAATAGGTCGATGTGAACTTTATTTCATATGGAAGGCATTTTGATCATCAAAATAAAGATCTGTGTGTTTTTTCTCATTTAATTTACCATTAATAAATAATTTATTGTGTAATCAATAATTAAGTTAGGAATCTATTACAAACATAAAGTTTTGTTGAATACGCTTAGAGGGAAGGAGGTAAGTAGGTCCTCTCTGGCTGCTTGACGTTACCCTGGGCTGATGGTCCACTCGGAGTGTAAGAGTTTCCGAATCCACTTGATTCAACGCTAACGCTCATATCGTCAGATCCGTTGGGTGGGAAGATATCGTCTTGGATTGTTGGTCCATTGCCCAAGCCATTCTTGTAAGCTTGGCTGTTGGGAATTCCGTTGCTATTACTCTGGCCGTTAAATCCTACGGCACTTGGAACGGAGTAGCTATCAAAAGAAGCGACGTTATTTCCATTTTCTTGTGGTCCATTTTTGTAAGCAGCATTTACGTTTCCTTTACCAAATCCAGGCGCTGACGGGACTCCATATTCTTGGTCCAAAGATTGACCATTTCCGTTTTCATTCTTATATGATTTGTTGGTATTTCCGTTTCCTTTACCAAATCCAGGCGCTGATGGCACTCCATATTCTTGATTCAATGATTGACCATTTCCGTTTTCATTCTTGTAGGATTTGTTGGCATTTCCGTTTCCTTTGCCAAATCCGGGCGCTGATGGCACTCCATATTCTTGGTTCAATGATTGACCATTTCCGTTTTCATTCTTGTAGGATTTATTGGCATTTCCGTTTCCTTTGCCAAATCCGGGCGCTGATGGCACTCCATATTCTTGGTTCAATGATTGACCATTTCCGTTTTCATTCTTGTAGGATTTGTTGGCATTTCCGTTTCCTTTGCCAAATCCGGGCGCTGATGGCACTCCATATTCTTGGTTCAATGATTGACCATTTCCGTTTTCATTCTTGAATGCTCCATTGATATTTCCACTCTTGTAAACTCCGTTACCTTGAGGAGCAGATGCTGGAAGGCCGTATTCCTGGTTCAATGACTGGCTGTTTCCATTTTCATTCTTGTAAGCTCCATTTCCTTGGGGGGCAGATGGGGCTCCATATTTTTGGTTAAATGATTGACCATTTCCATTCTTATTGCTGTACGCTCCGTTTCCTTGAGGGGCAGATGCTGGAACTCCGTATTCCGGGTTCAATGACAGACCGTTTTCATTGTCATTATTGTAGGGTCTATTTCCTTGGGGAGCAGATGGCACTCCGTACTTTTGGGTTGATAGTTTACCGTTTCCATTTTCTTTATTGTAAGCTCCTTTTTCTTGGACAGTAGATGCTGGAACCCCATACTTCTGGTTCTGTGACTGTCTGTTTCCATTTTCATTCTTGTAATCTCCGTTTTGGCTATTTTCATTATTATTGTTATACCTTCCATTACCATTACTGTTTCCAGTGGTTGGGGTACCATAAGCAGCACTGGGATCTTGGACTCCGTTTTTAGCTGCTGAATATCCTTGCTGTGCTAATCTAGCATCAACTTCCTCCATAGCCATAACAACTTGCTCGTTCACGCTGTAAAGAGACTCAGCACGGCTACAGTCAAAGTTGTACCACCAATCACAGACCAGGAACTCCTGATTAAAAACAGTTCCGTTGGGGCAGAGAAATGCATCAGACTTTCCTCCCTTCTGGCAGATGTAGAACACCTGGCATTGAGCTTCGGGATCAGCGTAGTATCCAGGGTACTGCTGGTTCTTGCAATCGAAGGATGTCTCTGGGACTTCAGAGTACACTGGATAGTCGCGGCCAGCCTCTCCAGGGATTTCTCCACCACTTGATTCTTCATCACTATTGTTGTAATCCTGAGATGAGGCATCATAGCTTTGTTGGTTGTTGGCTGGAGATTTGTTACTCTGTTGGTTAATGGTTGATCCACCGAATCCGGACTGTTTGTTAGCTGATGTACTAAATCCTTGTTCAATTTTTCCAGGAGCACCAAATCTTTGCTGATTGTTGTCTGATACATCGTATCCCTGTTGTCTGTTGACCTGTGGGCCGAACCCCTGTTCAATTTTAGCTGGAGTACCAAATCCTTGTTGATTGTTGCCTCTTTCACCAAATCCTTGTTCAATTTTGGCAGGAGAACTAAATTCTTGTTGGTTGTTAGATGACCCACCGAATCCTTGTTGCCTATTGACTTGTTCACCGAATCCTTGTTTTTTTGCTGATACGTCATATCCTTGCTGGTTATTGGCTGATTGTCCAAATCCCTGCTCGTTGGCTGATTCACCAAATCCATCTTTCCTGGATAGGGTGCCAAATGCTTGTTGGTTATTGGCCAATCCACCGAATCCTTTTTGAGTCTTAACTGCTCCATCGTATCCCAACTGGTTAATGGGGTTGTCACGGGGATAGCCTTCCTGCCCGTTGACGATGGCCACAAGGCATATCGAAAGGACTATTTTCGAGAAAATCATCGTTCTGTGAATAGAAAATAAGGTCATTTGATATCCATGCACACTAAGTGAAGACAAAAACAAGAAAGTATGAAAAATATTTCCACATTTCGCAAGCGATTTCTGTGTGCGAAAGGAAGAACGAAATAAGTCATAAAAATCAAGTTTTGAGTTAAGTATGCAGAATTGTTCCTTAAATACATATCTAGCAAGAAAACATTAGATGACTCAGAAAATAAAATAATTTGCAATTATTTTTTGAAAATGCAAATATGACATACGACATGATTACATACAAAAAATAATATTCCAAAATTTTGTTTTGGCTCTCCTGAAAACCTGCGTTTTTGACTAATTCTGCTCTTCCTTTCACACACAGATTTGTTCCAGGATCTGAACACATTTTTAATTACATTATTTTTTATTTTTACATTTACTTTTAGGTCCTAAAGGAAATTATTTCCCTAAATGCCTATATCATCTTTGGGGATGCTGTGTGGAGGTTGTATTTATTTAAACAAACCCTTATTGTCTGAAAAAAGTTAAGAGCTGCTTCTGCCTGAGATGTAATACCGCAATGATAGTTATTTATTGGTTGGGTTTTTAAAACTACGCTTTGTGCTTAAATATTTGACTAATTTTTAAGGCGCTTTATTCGTGAAGTATGACTTTAAAGACGTTTAACGTATCTATCCCCTTGGAAAAAAAGTTCAGTAATCAATGTTCGTATTTATTGATACATCGGTGATAATATCTAGTCAAATAAATAAAAAGAAAATCACCAATATGAGACTATTCGTATTGAAAAAATTAAATAAATTATTATTTTTTATATATATTTCTGTTATTCACTTTGAATGAGCACACAAAGAAACCATTTTTCCGCACTTCACTTTAGGTCACACAGAAACAAAATTACGAATTAATTATGCTTTTCAAAATATCCACCAAAAATGTATTTGCTCTCGACAAAATATTCCGTAATGAACTTACATTTGAATACTGACGTTTAATATCAGAACGGTAGATCACCTATCGTGTTGTAGGACAGAGCTGATCTGATGTCAAATTAAAAAATGCCCATCTTTTTATAGATATTAGGACATTTGGCATTGAAGCCTAATGATGAATTATCTTCAACTAGGCTGTAGCGTCTCCCAGTCTTAGAAAGTAGACCATTTTTTTTAATACGTGGAATCTGTATTCAATTTTATTATCACATTACATTATGTATATTACGGAGTCACGAGGATCAATGGCAACGTTTGCATTACTTCTTCTAAGGTTTGTTTGATTGAAATAATTATTACACATCAGTAACTTTGAATGGAAAGATTATTTTATTGCCATTTTCAAGGGTAATTTTAAACGTTAATTTGAGTGAGCAATAAATGTTAGTTTAATCGTAACAATAATAATAACAGTGAATTTATACAGCGCAATTTTGTGATATTTTACCTCAAGTGCGCTTTATACTAAATTAATGAAGCTAGTAAAACTAACTAATAAGGAAAAAACAATACAATGCTACAAGTATCATAAATAATGAGAGCAAAAGGTTTAGATATGGGTATATCAGTGCATGTGTACACCGACAGATTAAAAAAAAAAACAATTTACTAGAAGATAAGGGTCTAAAAATCCAGATGAAACGTATGAATTCATATTAACAAATTTGTTAAGACAAAGAAAAGGAAATTATATTGAGGATAGTAAGCGAGTTGGTACTTAAAATCATTAAATATTCAAGTATTATAAGTTAACGATTCTAAAAATACAAAAAGTGTAAACATAACAAGTAACAAAAGAACAATAAATATTTTATCACAACGAGTATACGATTTTAAGTTATATTTTAGTTAGTGGCCGAGTGTTCCAAAGCATCGGGTTCACACCCATGCGTCCAGGGTCTCACAACTCATATCCCGCAATATATCATCGCTGGAAAGGCAAAAGGGCTTAAGCGACATTTTGGTCAAAAATGAGTTAAATTCGCAGTTTTTTTCTGCTCTTGTTTGATTCTGAAGACATTTGTAGCGCTTCAGCCATTAAAAAATATATTTTCATTTGGGAGGAGGTTTGACTCAAGCGACACAAGTTTGAGACTTTTTATAGCTTTTCGTCGTTGCAAGTAACTAAGTAAGAACATTAAATTACATGAGTTTAACAATTAAGTTACGTGGTAGAGAAAAGCGCCGCACCTAATATCGGGATGATTTGATTACACCAATGGTAGCCAACCTACGATAGAAGAAAACAAAAATAGAAAAATGAAAAAAATATTTCAAAACGTTAACAGGGAACAGTTTGACGGCCTCCGTGGTCGAGGGATAAGACGTTCGACTATGAATCCAGAGGTTAAGGGTTCAAACCCAGCGTGTGCAAATAAAAATTTGTTTGATTAATATTGGTCATAACACATTTAATTCATAGAAAATAATATAAAGTATATTTGCGGCACGTTCCAGAGTAGTAAATCTCTTAAAACTTTGTGGGCAGCGAACCTGTTGATTATCTACATATATACATTTTTATTTATTTATCAGACCTACGATAAAAAATAATTACCCATTAACATAAAATGTTTCGCAGGTCCCTAGAATTTATCCTAAATAAAATGAAAAAATCACCTTTTTTAAGACCGGGGATATTCGTGGTATACATTTTATTTTCATTTCTTTAAATAGGTCAAACCACAAAGTTAATTATCTACATTTCAATTTTTAAATGCCACCCATTAGTCAAAAAAATATTTTTTGGGCTTATTATAGTATTGAACTAACACAGCGATATGAAATTCCCAAATTTTCCAATTACGAATCAAATGTTGTATATCAATCATAGATAGAAGTTGATCAATATTTCTTATTTTAAATTACGATCATCGGCAATGAACTGTTGCCAGGTAATAAACTATTGCAAATAAGTATCTACCATACTTACTGCCACAACTTAACCAATCAATTAAGATCAGATTTAAAATGAACGGAGAGCCTTGTTAATGCCTATTTGGGAATTTAATTATCTTGCCACCTAAAAAAGTGCCCACAAATTATAAATAGCGAGCAAATTCGAGAAAAATCTTTGAAGCAGATAATTTTTCAGACGGCTTCAATTGCTCACGTGGCTCATTATTTTCTCCCGTTGGCCAATTATATAAGCTTTATTGATCCTTTTTAATGTTTTTTTTATGTTGTTTTAAATGTTAATGCATATTTTTTTCAAAATCAAGGTGGCCCACAGATCAGATGGGCGAAGACCTATAAATAACTGTTCATTTAAGATAAGTTAGAGCCACATAGAATTTGAAAAGCTGGAGACATTTGAGGGTGGCCTGTGTCAAAAGTTTTAGACCAAAATGCTTTGCAGAATAAGAATGAGGAAATCGTATTCAAAGAAAAAATATCGTATTGAGAGTGTTTTGAGCTTTAAATAATAACAATAATTTTCTTATCACTTGGTGTGGGAAGGTTTGTGCATTATTCACATTCCATAGCGAGTATAAAAAAGGACATTTACATAATAAAAGAAAGAAACCAAATATACAGGCAATAAAAATAAAATATTTATTTCAACAATTAGCTGGAGTAAATAGGATATAAACTAAAAATAAATAATGTACAATAAATATCGTCGTCGGAAAGGCTTTTGCCTTTTAAACTGAAGCTTAGATGAATTAAATAATGTAGATACGTTGCTAAGACAGCGCGCGTGAATGCAATAAACCAAGTCCGCGAGACATACCTGAGATTTACTACATTTAGTATCATACAAAAATTCGTTCGACAGACAAGTTGAAGTTTCGACAAAAATGCCTTGAGAGGTGTAAAAGTCATTAAAAACACATCTCATCGAGTTTCTTTCCAGCCATATTTACCTTCAACTCACTTATTATTTCAATTCAATAAATACAATTATCAACAAAGTATTTAAGTACTCGAACGGTGTAAGAAAGAGAATGCAGAAATACACAAGTAAGAAATATACAAGTGTGTGGAAGACAACCACGGCTAGTGGTGCGATACCCGATTGTAACAGTAGCGTAGGACGTTCAAATAGCTATCTCTTCCGTTCACACATATTCTTTGAATGGCTATCCTTTTCATACGCGGGTGAAACGTAAAACAAGACGGTACCACTGGTGTTACGTTTTTCGTAAAATTTGTATGAATATGACGTGTCTTGCATTTTATGACTATGGGCTGAAGTGCCATTTTAATAAGTTTACACCAGAGCACTTAAAAGTTTTCTTTTGCTTTACAATAAAATTCATAGGTCTTCAGTACCTGGTTAGATTTGAAAAAAGGTTAACCCAGGTAATTCAATGCTTTCACTGAGTTACCTGAAGCAATACAAAGCTAAAAAAGTTTAAAACTTGTGTCGCTTAAGTCAAGCCTTTTTCCAAATGGTAAATATATTTTAGATGACTGAAGCGCCACAAAAGTCTTCAGAATCAAACGAGAGTCAGAGCTTTCGACGCAGAAAATAAAACTGATCAAAACTGCATATTCAACTATTTTTTTAACCAAAGTATCGCCCAAGTCCTTTTGCTTTTCCAGCGACGAGATATAAATGTATAAGAACCGACATAAGGTCGAAAAATAATAACCACAGGATAAAATTATTTTCGTCTTAATATTAAGTACCTCACTTTTCATACTGTATTTTATGTAAAATGTTCAATTTTGCTTTCTTGTTAAAATTATGTACAATTATCCTAACTAATGATTTATTTTTTCTTGTTCCAAAGCGAATTGCAAAAACTCACCAGGATCGCTTGTAACAAGATTATATAAAATAAAAATAAAAGTGTGGCAGCCCTTTTTTTGTAAGTGGATGTAATCTTTAGGACACAATTCTTCCTCCAGATATTTCGATACCTCTCTAAAATATATTTAAAAAAAGTGTTTATACATAACGACTATCTAAAATTTCCAAAACTGGAAAAAACTGAAATATTTGAGGGATTCCTATGTGAAAAGCAATTCACGAGAAGGCTTTGTAGAATATATATTTTTTATCGTTTTCAGAAATCACATCATGTATCACATTTAAAGAAACATTAAATTATTGAATGCGTTGTGAGCTTTGAACAAAAGAGTGTTCCTAAAAAAACGTTAATTAAATAAACTTAACGTACCTTTCCATCGTAGTTTATTTGAAAGTGGATTGTAGTTGAAACAATTGTTCACAGGGATTTATTCACATGAAATCCTTTATTGTGCTATGAATCGGTCATGCATCGTTATACAATGTTAACATTTATGTGACTGCTCAAAATCGTTGTAAAAAAAAAACTTTATTTCATCGAGACATTCCGTTGAGAAACAGCTGAAATTTTGAAATGATGAATGAATTCAGGGTGAAAATACACAAAGACGATCAGTTGCTGAATTAAAAGTATTAAGCCTACTTATCCAGGATAATTTAGCAACTACAGATTTGAACGTCAACATCGCTGCTATAAAGATTGTTACGTCCTTATCAAGTGCTAAGACTAAAGCTTCTTTGTGAATCCCTGTCACAAATACTAAAATTCTACGACTTTTAAGGCAAGTAAGTGTCCAACGCATAAAAGTCTCCAAGCAAAAGTCAAAGCCTCCCAAGTCTATTCAAATCATATTATCAAGTCCACCCATATCTTGGTTACAAGCTACCTTGATTTTCAAACCTTTAATGTTTTACCAACTAATAATCAGTGGCGTGCGGTCTGTTATATCTCTGTAATAAATTCTTCGCATTGATCGCAAAAGGTGGAATTTAAAAATTATACTAATATATATATATATTTACATATATGTTGTAAGCTTTACAATTTTTTTTTTAATCTTTGCTAAATCATATTAAAGCATATATCACAACTGTATTGCAACTTCTGGGTTATGCAATAACATTCTCCCCTTGATATATTTGTATGGCTTTCAACACAAGCGCCATTCCCTATATAATTCGAACTAAATATTTTACGCTTCACATAGATCTGACCTTCCATTTTATTTATTTATTTCTGGAACGTCTACTGATTGTTAACCCCAAATAAATGATTGAATATTAATGATGCCTGTACATAAAAAAAATTATAAATTGCATGCTTACATTTCATTTTGTTTTATTCTTCTCTTTCTAATAATATATAAACGTTAACGAACACTTAACTTATGAATTATACAAAAAAAAAACAACACAAAAATTACATGTTTAC
Source organism: Drusus annulatus (assembly GCA_022651775.1). Classification (NCBI taxonomy): domain Eukaryota; kingdom Metazoa; phylum Arthropoda; class Insecta; order Trichoptera; family Limnephilidae; genus Drusus; species Drusus annulatus. Next base: position 830,050 of record JAGWCC010000113.1, read on the forward strand.
ATTGCATTTCGTTTTTTATAAACACCGAAGTTATATCCTTCTCTTTCTAAATATAAACATTTACGAACACTGTCTTTCGTATCATAAAAACTTTTTGGCAAAGCCCACAAAAAATGAGTGTATTTTTCTCTTTATTCTTTTTTTGTAAATACCTATTTAATAAATATAGTGAGAAGCTTATCCTACGTCAAATTTTGATTTCGTTAAAAGCTCCATTTGATTTGACGTTATTTTTGTATATTACATGAAGATAAAAAAAACTATTTTTTTTTGGTATCTCATAGCAAGGTCAATAGTAATGTGAACGCACTTCAGAATTCCACAATTTTCCAAATACAATTTAATTAATATGACTTGTTTCTGACGTGACATCTTTCGCAACATTCTGTAACAATGGGTGATATCATATATGTTTTAAAAGTCCTCGACTAAATCTGTTCAGATCTATTTTCTTGTGATTTGGTAAGAAGTGTGATCATTAGCGAGAGCTTTGTCAGAATTGCCATAGTGAAAAACCATCAATCAATTTTCAAAGGTCAATTTTAATGTTTTTGTCATGGAAGACCGAGAGCTTTTTTTACAGGATACATTAGTATTAAATGGCTTATATCCTTGTCCGTTCTTATTAAATTCTATTGATGACATGCTTTTGCAAGTAGCTTCATTTATGTTGAACAAGTTCACAACCAGATGAGACCTTCGGTGGAAATAAATCGAATAAAATCAAGCCCATTGGTTTCTTTAGATTAATTGAGCGAAGTTTTAAATGCATTACTTCAAATTATAGACAAGTGTTGATTTTGGGAATTTAAGCAGGCGTAAAAACAATTATCAAGGAGAAGAGGAAGGTTGCTGACCAAACAGACATAGTTATTGAATATTGTTAAATAACATAAATAATCTATCTCAAGCAACATTTCGTTTCTCATCGGTAATCTCAGTAATGTTGGAAATTAACTGGAACCCATAATCTCGGTGTTACCAAGATGTCTGGACAAAATTTGACTAACCTCCGCTAAGCGTTGAAATGTCAAAGTGATGTCCGCGTAGTTTTTAAAAAATGAATGAGCAACAAACCGTTTGTTTATAATTTTGCTTAATTAAATATGTAAGCTTAAATGAAATGCTTAGTATCTTTTGGTAATTTATTTATACAGCAAACGCTTATGTGAAGATATATTGTTAATTCAATTAAATTACCATATTTGTTATGCATCCCCGAAGTGATGTTTATTAATTTATTTAAAAATATATTGTAATGAGGGACAATGCCACTTCATCACGAAATAAAAATACTTCACCATTTTTGATTAATAACTTTTATTTGAAAAAAAAAACATATTTTTTTACTCTTTTTTATCTTCGGGAATGATATTGTGTTACGTATAACAACATCTTAAATAAAGTATTTTACTGTTTTTGAAATAACTAACACTCTTAATTAATATTTATACTGAAAACCCAATAACTATGTGAACACAATAACTATGTGAACACAATAGCTATGTGTATACAATGAAAATATCATCGTTGAAAAGGCAAAAGGGCTTAAACAACATTTTGATTTAAAAAATAGTTAAATTTGCATTTTTTGATTTTTTTTTTTCTGCATCGAATGCTCTGACTCTCGTTTGATTCTGAAAACTTTTGCGGCCCTTCAGCCATCTAAAGTATATTTACTATTTGGGAGAAGGCTTAATTAAAGCGAAACAAGTTTGGAACGTCTTTTAGCTTTTGTCGCTTCAGGTAATTCAATGAGAGCAATGAGTTATCTGTGTTACTATTTTTATTCAAAATGCAACCAGTAACTGAAGACTTGTGAATTTTATTGTAAAACAAAAAAACTTAAGGTGCTCTGATGTACACTTCTCAAAACGGTGCTTCAGCCCTTTTGCTTTTCCAGCGACGATATGCACACAATAACTATGGGTTTACAAAAACTATGTGAACAAAATAACTACGTGTACAAAAAATTATTGAGTTTTCTCAATCATTAAACAGTAACGACGAATATAACATCTTTATGATTTTTATCATGTAATTAAATACCATGTAAGGCGTAATCTCACGTTCTCAATATCAATGTATATTTTAAGACATGGACTAATTCATTTTAACCAATCACCATTTTTTACCAAATAAAACATGACCTGTGTAGCGAAACATTATATACGAATCAAAACACAGTGTACCTACTTACCTTCAAACGCATACGTGTACAAACAACGTGACGTTTGATCGGACATCAATCCGATAAGTAAATGTACACAAAAAATAATCAAATTATCGAAGGCATTACTTCATACAGTCATCGGCTGGCAGGATGTATTTAAATGATGGGATGATGCATCAAGGCATCAAAGAGAAATCAGTAAATAAATGAAATCATAAATTTCAGAATATAGTTATCTTTATACTGCACATAATTTAAAATATATATTATATTTGATTTTTCACACGTTATTTTAGCTAAAAGCCTTTACCAAGCTTGACTATAACAGCCGTGGTTTGTATTTGAAAAATGTTAAGATTTTTTTTGTAGAAAAATCAAGGAAAGTAACTTTACTTGCCGAGAAAAAATATGAGTTACTGTAGGTACTTAATCGCTTGCCTGCATTTGAAAAGATTCTGTTTTTATTTTTTAAAACTTGTTTTATTTTTTTATATAAAGGTTAATTTTATACCCTGATGATGCTTAGGCTAAGTGAAACCGGCCGGCCATAAAAAAACAAATAAAATCTGCGGTCTTATACAAATTTACCAACTATTTCATTTTCATTAGATTATTTTTTAAATTTGATGACACATCCATCTATTTCAATTTTGAAAACTTTACTCTCGTTTGTAGTACGTACTCACAAAGGAAATGATGTATATTTAATAATAATTACATTGGCATTTCAAATGTCGGGTAGAATACAATATGTTTATTTTTATTAGTAATACGTTGGAAATTGTTGGAATAGGTGGAAATGTAATTAACAAGATAAAGAGAATGTGTTAATTATAACTCTGTCTAAAAAGCTATTTTCGCTGCAGCGGGAATCGAACCTGTTACTTTTTGTACTCAAAGTCAAATTGTTAAACAATTATTCTTTGGAGACCATTAAATAATGGCATTAATGGAACCATATATTTTAATAAGTAAAAACGAAGTGTAATTTTGGTTTTTGTTTAACTCACAGACCTTATCACAATAGCAACAACATATACCAACATATTTAGTATGTACATACTTCCTTAACTATTTTCCAATTTACCAATATTGGGGTCTCAAAAATGGGACACGGAGTCTAGCCGGCGAAATTCTTGTATAATAAGTTGTAACACGAGAACCTTTATCACGTAGCATTCACACTCACAATATTGAAAAGAACGTACGGCGTACTGAAGTGTAAGAGATGTGTCGTATTTTCCCATGCAAATTATACCGATCACACAGAATGATCGAAGACAAAACGAGATGAAATGATCAGGTGAAATGAATAAGTTGCCTCAATCAGGCCACGCAATTTATCAAATTATCATCAATGTCTCATGGATATTTCGAAACCAAGATAACTTATTAAAGAAGCAAAGTTTTATTAAGTTCTGCCTGGACGAGTCATTCTGAGTAGAAATATTAAAATACCTTATTACATTCAAGAGATTTCGATATCAGACATCCAGAAAATTTGTTCTTACCAACTGAAATATTTCACATGGAATGCTGAAGGACTATAAGAAAGGAAAAGAGGTAAAAGGACCGCTTCGAGATAGTAATAAACGTCATTTTTAAAATAGTAACAATAGTTTGTTGATTCATGAAAAATCACCCAAGGGCGCTGTTGGGCGAGAGGTGATTGAGTGTACTTATACTGTACTTAAAAAATAGAATGGTTCGTCGTTCTGTTTTATCTATTTGCTGTATAGCGTGGAAATTCGTTTATTTTAGTAATGGTTAAAATACTTTCAATGGTTTACCATTGCTTTGAAAAAAAAAAGCTTTTGAGTTAATGATCTATGGGTATCTCAAATCCCATAGACAGATAATCATTTATATAAAAGTGTTTCGTCAAACGTGTAAAAGCCTTAAACGGGCGTAACTAAATAGATAACATTGCGTGCGCACATCAACAGATTAAAAAAAAAACAATGTACTAAAAGATGACGATGTTAAAAAACTCAAGTGTGAAATATATTTAAACATAATGTTATTTGAAATAGTACACAACTTAGTTGATAGCCCTGATCTCCTGCAATTCCTATCATTCCATGTTCCAAATTCCTACAGCAGACAGTCACTTACTTTTTATCTCCCCCGTTGTAATAGTAATTAGAAACAAATTCTTCTATATATTTAAATAATATAAACACAAATATGCAACAGAAAAATCCAGAAAATAAAAAAAAAAAAAAGTCACAACCGATATTATTTAAATATTTTTTAAAAAACAAGTATTAATGCCTTTAAGTTAATACTTATTTCAAAATCTTTTATTTATAGAACTAGAAAACTCCGTACTGCCTAAGTACTAATTACTCTAGGGTGCAGCCTGAAGAGAGAAGATCAACTTGATAATAACCTACCACCGATAAGAGAAAGCACCAACAAAATGTCATGAATTGCGTGGAAAAAAAAACTTCGGTAATAAAATTGCTTGTAAAATGATATTTATGTCGACCTTAGAAATATTGTTTGGTGCATTGTGCATTAAATTATGACTATTGCAGTTCTTGCATCAAACATTATTGTTAATTTATTGTTTTTCCCAATTCAATGCAAGCCTCTTCTTCACCAGTTAGACCGCACAGGATGACAGGTCATGCTTTAAAGAAAAATGTTTACTTCAACATCAATCTGTTTTGTCCTAGAAAAATGCACGACCGATGATCTAATTATCAGATCAATTATAATATGAAGCATGATGCGTTCAACGAAGAATAATGGGAGAGATCAGGAAACGATAAACCGGTACAAGAACAGGCTACTTTGGAAGCTCAACCTTGTCAATTACTATTCTTTGAACTTATCCAATATTTCTAAAACCTTTTAAAAATATTGTTTGAAAAACACTTATTTTATTTGGGAAGAAATAAAATTTTGAACTTCCTGAATTTTTAAACTGTCTTGAACTTTTAATGCTTGCAACTCACCAACAGTTTTTTTTGTTAAATTATGTATTCTGATCATTCATTTAATAATACTAATTGCGATATCCATCATGTCTTTAATGACAGTTGTGTACAGCACTTTTTTTTTATTAAATTAATTATTTTATTATTAATTATTATTATTATTAATTAATTATTACTTTTATTTAATTAATTTTTTATTCAAACGGCGGGTTAGTATTTTTAAATTAAAAAAGCACTCCTCAATGGATGAAGTAATAGTTTTTAAAGGTTGACATATTAGAACTTAGAGAATAGATCACTGGAGGAGAAATACAACTTTATGACGTGTATTCTTAGATCATAAGTATGTGTTAAAGAAAATTATACCAATTAATTTTGTAACTACAGCAACGCTGTATATTATTGACGCTTAAATATTTTTTTATATAACTGACGAGTTTATTTTACAAATTAATTGACTCTTATACCGTTTAAAAATCTAAATGTATTTTGGACTGAAAAAAGTGAAAATATAAGCGCATCCCCATAACACTCTAGACAAATGAAAATATGACGCGAAACTTAGTCACTTCACGGGGGGCTGCAAACACATGATTTCCAAACTAATAATCTTGGAGAAGACGAGATAGAGGAAGACAACATCTAAACATGCAAGACCGGTACCAGTGCAATTTGATTAGACTATTCTGACCTACATTCAGTGGGGTCAAGATTGTCTTGATAATAGCCAACCTAACTAACTAACCATCACGCCGTTTCTCTGCAGGGGTAAGCAGAGAGGATGGACCGCCATAAAACTCTGTCTTAGCACACACTCCTTGCTTCATTCACATTCATACATCGTCTCATACACACTCTTCTGTTATTCTGACTCTTCACATGGCCCGACTCAAGTATTTGATTCATTTGACCGTGCCATGTCTTCCTCGGGCGTCCCCGACTTCTTCTTCCATTCACTTTCGCAAAATATATTATTTCACACTCCTTCCTTCGTTCATTCGCTCTACACGTCTAAACCATCTGAGCGTTCCTTTTTGGTCCTATTCATTACGCTTACATCAGCCTTGCATTCTTTCCGAATATTCACATTTTTAACACGGTCATACACGGTTTTACTGCAGATACGCCTCAGGGATCTCATTTTTACAGCCTTTAGTCTATTTTCATTCTTCCTCTGCAGATTCCATGCCTCACTGCCATATATCAGGGTTAGTATAAGCCCTCTATTGTAGACTGCTAGCTTCGCTTCTCTGGCCAATGTTTTATTTGCGCCAACAGCGTTTAGTCTTCCATTAATGGAGATTTCTGCATTCACTCTTCTTTCAATATCCTTATTAGCCTTTCCGTCTCTTGTTAACATATTTCCAATATCTCTTGCAATACACTTTCTATAAAATGTTACCAAAGTGAAATATTTATTAAAAGTATTAAATTAGCGTCTTTTAATTTGTTAGCACAATAAATAAAAATATTCACAGTTCTAATTGAATTTTATTTTTATACAAAGGTCACCTATTTCCCTTGAATCAAAATTCCGTCGATCGTAGATTAATTTAATTTTAATTTAATATTATCTTGATCCTGAATCATGTGTTTTTCTCATCGCAAATTATTTATTATATTTTATTAAAATCCATTTAAATTTACGGTATTTTTATGGTACACAAATTGATCTTTTCTCATGTTTAACGATTTAAGATGATCACGAAATATTTGCAATAGAGTAATTAAGCACGCTCCTTCAGAACATGTGTAATTGCCTGTTAAACGAATTGATTATTTCATACAGGGACCACGATTCTTGACGTATGTGCTTTACTGTTTCAAAACTGTTCAATAACCATGGAGATTTTAAATGATAAGGTAGTAGGCTAACATGCTTTGTTTTTTTACTGTCTCTAATTTATAGGACAAAATTATTTGAGTTGATATTATTATGACGAGCAAGATATTGTATTTTCAAAAAAAAATATAATTTTAATGAAATTTTTACTAACTTTTATGTGACTGAAGAAAACCACACCTTTACATGACTGAAAGAGTACCCGGGCACTCTTATGTGTTTTGTATGGAATTTGAAGCTCGTACATATTTCATAACCATTTTATTTTGTTTCAAGTGATAATTATGATGTACTGTTGTGTTCAAAGTATCTTTGATGAAATGAAAAAATATCTTTGTAAAATACCACATATTTTATTTTTTATAACCGACCGATACTAAGCATCATTAGGGTACAAAATTACCAAGTGTGCGGTTATATATATATATACAAAGGTATAACACAATATAAAATAAAATAAGAGAACAGTGAGAAAACAAAAAAATAACATTTAAATTATAACAAAGTAACAGAGAGAAAGAGACAGATAATTTTATTAGATACAGGAAGGCTATAAGATCATAATAAATCTAGAATCAATAATATTTTTTTATGTATTTAAACACTATTTTTTCTACTCTACAACTATTTTTTATTTTGTTTGTGCATATAATTCTCATTTTTTCACTGTCAATTGTAAACCCTTAATGTAAAAGCCCTCTCGGGCGTATACAATAAAATAAATATAGAATATGAAAAATATAATCAATGGTCTTATACAAAGTTAATTTTTCATTTCTTTAAATATATCAAACCACAAAGTAATTACTTTCTACAAAAATATAAAATTATAATAATTTTATTTTATTCTACATTTAGAGACGGCACAATATGTGCCATTAACATATACGTATGTAATACCGAAGTACAATTAAATGAGTGAATGAGAAGTATATACACAAGAGAATAAAAAGTTAAAAAGAATACTTCCAAAGTGGTAGATACTCTCAGCATAGCCCTGTTAAAAAAATCACTATTCCGTATCGAAACGTTGCTTGAAATGGCTTTAGCTGTGTTTGGTGACCAGATCTGAATAGTCGGGTACCTTGTAACCCTCCTCTTCCCCATCTACTCCCCTCCCCACTACCTTTAACCTCACAACATACTCCAATTGGGGATGCCATAGTCCCATTGGCTGCTGACGGTTGGGACCAGTTGAGACTCTTGTGCGGTTTTCACTTATATGTATTAAGGTTATGTTTAATGTATAACCTTTGAACTTTTTAACTGGCAGGCAAAATGCATTTATCTTTCGATCACTCTCAGTAAACATTGCACTTCACGTATTTAAAAATATATGTATCAGCAAAGATCTAATGTGCATACTTCGAAAAAACAATTATGCTAATAACGTTCATATTTACCTTGCGACGGTATGACAGCTTGTTGCAATGTTGTCGTTATGTGAATTTTCCTCTCAAAAAACTAGCAATAATCAATCCCAACCGTATAGCAATGTATCGAGAGCGAGTCTTTGATGAAAAGTTTCTTCACTTACAGTGATCTTCATTAGAATAATTAAAACTGTCAGATAAAATTAAAAGTAACGTAAAATTTAACACGTAAATAACTGTTTCGTATTCATCATTAAGGATCTTCGCAATACCTATCTTAAAACAAAGATGAAATAGACATAAAGTTGGGTGACGAATCACTTTTAGATATTTTCATTTTGATCAATCACAAATTATAAATTCAGAAAGTTCATAATGAAATTTGTTCTCGTACCCTGAAATCGAACTATAAAAACAAAAAGTTAAGTAAATAAATACAAACTGTAGTTTTTCAAATTTTTTCTCCACGTCCTCTGAGTGCCAAACTGTATCTTTCTCCAAACTAGAAATAAATAAAATAGTCGTTTATTTTGTTCATAAGAAGCAATCATTTTGTGGTTTGATATTATATTAAAATAAAAGAACACTTTTTTTTAAACAACGAATCAATTATTTTTTTAACGCCAACCGGTTTCGATTGGATCGAGCTTCGTCGGGGCACATATAATAACTGTTATTAATGTGCTCTGACGAAGCTTGATCTAAGCGAAACCGGTTGAGTTAGGTTAGGTTAGGTCATAACATGGGGTAGGGAGTTTATAATTGGCTTTGTGATTTAATTTCATCTCGTATGCATTTATTAAATTGACCTGTGAATAATTGAAAAATATTAGCGTCTGAAAATATGGTGTTGTATTGTGTGCATGTTCTTCTGAAAAATGAATGTTGTGTTTTGTCAATTTTTGAGCGTGGGATGTGGAGTGTTGAAATAATATCAATAATTTTCAATGGAATATGAAACAGAAAAGAGACACCATCTAGGCATACAACTATGTTCGGGTAGAGCTTTGCACACCATTACAAAAATGGCTGCCGCCATATCGAAAGAAATCGGTTAAAAAAAAAATTCAAGGAAGTATGAAATTGATAAAATGCCTGTTTGTAAAAAGGTTTCGGTAGCTCAATTGGCAAAGACGTTACTCCCTGATAAAGTAGAGATTCCGAGCTTAAGTCTCGGTCGTGACCTAATTCATTTTATTTTTTGTGTCATTTTTCGATGTTATCATATTTCGTTGAAATTTATTGATATTATTTCAAAATTAATATCAAAATAAAAAGCCCATAGCTTTAATTATAACTTTAATTTAATTGTTTTGCTTGTATTATTAAAAAAAAAAATCTGATGAATTTCTGTTCATTTTAAAAAAAATATTATTGTTGTGTGTATTACAACTTTTCCGTTAATATTATTATTGTGTGTATTACAACTTTTATGTTAATATTATTATTACCATGTTTTAATATCAATTATGGAAAGTATTGCATTGCACCACTCCTGCATACCTTCTGGAATAAAACTTTGTTATTATTATTTTTATTTAAACTTTATTGTAATTTAAATTATTCACTTAATCAAATTAAACAATCATGTTTTAAAGCACTTAACATCGAAAATGAGGTTTTTGCACAGAGGAATCTGATCGCCAAAGCTCTTGCTCTAGAGGGCGCACTTACTCTACTTATTTTGTTATTATTCATAAAAATGTAAATAATTTCATGCAATATACATACAAAGGCTATAAGATCTTTATTTGTGTATCCATTTACTCTTCGGTGATTCTAAACACATGAACATAACTGTAACTTTCGATTTCATCACATCATCCATATTGACTTCGGTTCTAGAATTCAGTTAAAGTGAGGTCATGTCGTGATAAAGAAAGTGACCGTGACCTGCTTACACGATGTACGTACATCAGGTAATGTTGCCTACGAATGTTAACTTGAATGATGCGAAGATGCATCTAATCTATCGTGGAATTTCTTAGACAAATCTGTCGGATGAATTATATCATATAATCATGAATACAAGTGGTTTTTGTGAAAATGCAAAAAGTTTCATTTGACACCTTTCAATAACTTACTTTTTGCAATTGGATTTTGATGAAATGTATAATGTCGTCCATACGGTCTATTTATTATTCTGTTTTTACTGCACACTTTTTTTTAATTAGAGATTTATCATCTCGTATGGTATTATGAAAAAACTCAATGGGACACAGAGGTAACTGAGGAAGTGGAGACAAAAACGTCAACGAAAATCGCATTAACCTTTTATCTGAATTTATGTTGAAATAAAAAACATGAGTGTGCTCTACAATAGTGGCGCATTATGAAATATATTAAAGCAAACTCCTTGAATTTCACTCTAAATGAATGAATTGCTCTATAAAATATGTAGCAAATAAATCGCTTATGTCAAAACAATACCTTGTATCCCACATAATACAAATTTTATGAGGACAAAAAATCATGATTTTTTTACGACATAAAAAATTAACATTCCTCATAATTTAACAGTTCAAAAAATGTGCATCTTAAATTTTAAGTGACCCTTATCTTATCTTTTAATCATGGGGAAGACTGTCACAGAAATTGTGACAATCGGGAGGAATAACCTGGTTTAAGGCTTTACAAAGAATTATATTAAATGTAAAAAAAAAAACATAAAAATTACAATTTTTTTCTTGGAATCTCTAGTCTCATAGGTAATATTTGACGATGATGGCGGTGTAAATGCCGTATTTTAAGATGCTTTGTTTTATTCTTCTTGTTTGAAAATCCTCTTAGAAATATAGCTAACATCGTGGTTATCTTTACCCTGCAGACTCCAGCCCGAAACATTTCAGTGGAATATTATTTTTTAAACCTTGTTCATCTCGACCCTATGTCTCACGGGTATTTTGAGGATGTATCTTTTGTGATTTGCTTTTTTGCCGTTCTTTCGTTATTTTTTTGTAATTAATACGTAAGCTGTGATTGTGATTGCTTGAATTTGACGATCTATGTGGCCGAACAGTAAAGATACTCGGCTACAAATCCGCAAGTTACTGGTTCGAGGCCCGCCGTGCGCAAATTAGTATTTTTTTATTTGTATTATTTCACAAATTCTTTAATTACAATAATATCTGCATATTTGCGACACGTTCCAGAGTGATAGATACTCTCTAAAATACCACCATTAAGAATCAAAACGTTACTTGAAATGGTAGTCGTGTTAAGTGTAATCATATCCAAATAGCTAGATACTTTCAAACCTTCCTCTTCCCCATCTCCTTCCCTTTCCCATTCCCTTAAGCCTCATAAAATAGCCCGATTGCGAATGTCTGACCACTGACTCCAAACATTTAGGACTCTTGCGAGGTATTTAAAACTTTAAAAAATATTTTTAAGAGTCAATAATACTTCCTAATATTTAATTAATTCACTCTGAAATTAACAAAATACGAACAAAAATATTTAAAGCATGCATTTTCTCACCTTCAAAAAGGAATAGATCAATTTTATTATACAATAAACAAATATTAATGTGTTTTATTCGTACGCCATAGAACTCAATAACATACATTACACTGATTGCCTAAAATCGGGATTTATAGTCTTCCTAATTTTATCATGGGATTAATAACATTGAGCCAAACGAGATGAGTTTAATACGACTTGATGTCGTAATGACCCTTATTTGTTTAACGCTACTGATGAGATGATTGGGTAATTGGTTTGCTAGATCTATTCAACCGCGTGTGGAATTATTTAGTTCAATGCTCATTGGATCTAGATTGGATGTAATTATTTGTTATTGCAATGAACTTCTTAACACGATTTTGGATATCGATTTTGGCGGTTCTTTAAGCATAGGCTTTGGTCACGAATTGAAATTATGTTAAGTATAAAAAGATGGGTTTGTCTGGGACTCCATATCGAGATCAGTTCTTGCCGTCGTAGAGGTAACAAGTGTTGTAGAACAGTGAAACCAAAAGTGATTTGAAAGTGTTTTGAAACTACACATTGTGTAAGTAAAAATGTATTTTGAAACGCAAAGACATTAAAATATTGCGCTTTCATGGCGAGGTTTATTTATTTATAATTTAATAGTGAACAAAATAAAATTTAAGCTAGCTTCATTTTCTTGCCATTAATTGAAGTTTCTTATATTTTTTCTCTCGTGCAGGTTTTCGACTGCATCATGTTCAAGTGGAGCACAATTTTCATTTGCGCCCTTACATTAGTATGGGCACAAAATGGTTACCCCCGCGACAACCCCAAAAACCAGCTGGGATACGATAGACCATCCAACAATCAGCAGGGATACAACGCTGGACCAAACTACCAGCAGGGATATAGTTCTGGACCCAACGGCCAAAGAGGAAACAATGCTGGACTCAATAAGCAACAGGAATACAACGCAGGACCAAATACACAACAGGGGTACAACGCGGGTCCCAACAGCCAAAAAGGATTCAACGCTGCACCCAACGGCCAACAGGGATACAACGCTGGACCCAATAACCAACAGGGATACAACGCTGGACCCAATAGCCAACAGGGATACAACGCAGGACCTAGCAACCAACAAGGTTACGATTCTTCTGCCCAGAATTACAACAATGGTGATGAAGAGTCCAGTGGCGGCGAGATCCCTGGAGAGGCTGGTCGTGACTATCCTGTTTACTCAGAAGTTCCAGAGACGTCCTTCGATTGCAAGAACCAGCAGTACCCTGGATACTACGCTGATCCCGAAGCTCAGTGCCAGGTGTTCTACATCTGCCAGAAGGGAGGACAGTCTGATGCCTTCCTTTGCCCCAACGGAACCGTCTTCAACCAGGAGTACCTTGTATGTGACTGGTGGTACAACTTTGACTGCAGCCGGGCTGAGTCTTTCTACAGCGTGAACGAGCAGGTCGTTAAGGCTATGGAAGAAGTCGATGCCAGGCTGGCCCAGCAAGCACAACAGGGTGGATACAACTACGAATCCCAAGCGCTGAGTCCAGATATTGCTTACGGTGGACCATTCAAGATCGGCAACAATAACGGATACAAAAATGGTAACGGAAATGGAAACAATGGAAATGGAAATGGAAACGGTCTGAACTCTCAATACGGCACACCCGCTAAATCCGGAGGATCTGAATACACTGCTCCTAAAATAAATGACGGTCAATCTTTCAGTGCTGGGAATATCAACGGATATTCAAACGGTAATGGACAGAGCAAGAACAACAGAAACGGCAATGGATATTCTCAGAATGGAAATGTTCAACAAAACAACAACGGTTATCAAGCAAACAAAGCTGGAAATGTTTACAGCGATGAAACTCCAGGAAGCTCTTACCTACCTCCCACTAACGGAAATGATCAGTCTGCATTCAAGAATGGTTTAGGCAATGGACCCACCCCCTTCGGAAACTCTTACCAGAGCTCTGAGAAAAATATCCAGGGAAATGGTCAAAAGCCCAGCTCTCAATATGGAGCGCCTTTTTCTAGCAATGGCAATGCAGCTCAGAGGAATAACAATGGAGCACTCAACTCCCAATACGGAGCTCCTTCCAGAAACAGAGGTCAGAATAGTTTCTCCGCAACCCCCAACTCCCAATACGGAGCCCCTTCCAGAAGCGGAGGTCAGAACAGTTTCTCCGCAACCCCCAACTCCCAATACGGAGCCCCTTCCAGAAGCGGAGGTCAGAACAGTTTCTCCGCAACCCCCAACTCCCAATACGGAGCCCCTTCCAGAAGCGGAGGTCAGAACAGTTTCTCCGCAACCCCCAACTCCCAATACGGAGCCCCTTCCAGAAGTGAAGGTCAGAATAGTTTCTCCGCAACCCCCAACTCCCAGTACGGAGCCCCTTCCAGAAGCGGAGGTCAAAACAGTTTCTCCGCAACCCTCAATTCCCAATATGGAGCTCCTTCATCTCAGAACGGATATTCTTCAGGACCAGCCGAGAGGTCATATCTTCCCCCGTCTAATAAGTAAATAAAATCAAGCTAATCTTTTATTCAAGTAACCCATTAATATCTACGTCATGTATGTATTACAAATTAAATTATTCTAGAATATTATTTATAATCACCGCTCTTGCGCTCTATTTAGATAATATTTATTATTATTAAATCATTAAATTATTATATATGTGATTCTCAAGTCATTTTTTGTAATAGCAACTAATGATTATGACATGTCCGTTATTGATTTTGTATAATTTATTTCAATAATAAAATTTATATCGATTTTGAACAATAATTATTTATAACCATTTTCTGCCTATTTCCACTAAAACGTTAAAACGAATTCCCTTACGAAACGTTATAAATTATGACCAACATTAAAACACATGTGATATAAATATCATACTTGTTGTACAAAGGTACCCAAAGCAAAGAAAATAAATAAAAATGAGAATGGCTTTATTTGTTGAAGCCACCTGATATCGAGTAGACGAAGCTTTAATGCTAACCGTACACTTTATTTTTAGATTAATTTTGCTGTCTGAAAAATGCCACGAATTTCGTTGACAGGTTTTACCTGCGACTTGTTATTAGTATTATACTTTGATATTTTCAAGAGAATATATATTTTTTTATTTTTTTATTAGTGAAACACAAAATATTTACATAAAAAAAAAAACAAAATGCATCATATACTATCGACGTGATACTATCTAACAAATGTGTTTACAACATGTATGGTGTACTCAATAAAGCTTATGAATTATTTAGTTACAAACAACACAAATTCCCTATTTACAATAAAATCTGGAATGAACCTTGTTTACGAAAATAAAAAAAAGATTGTAATTGTACACTAAATAAATAGATTTATACTAAACTCGAACATATTATTTTCTGTTTATTATTACTGTATAATGGTTGTTACTTGTTATCCGTAAAAATCACGGATGTAACTTGACCTGCCAAGAAAAAATATATCCAGAATTGTTTTTATTTAATTTTATTAACGCCTTAATGGGCTTTTACATATTAAATTAACTGAAAAAATGGATGCGTACATATAATAAAAACATAAAGATACCCATGAAATAAATACAGTAAGAATGGTAAAAAAAAAGTTTTGAAATGTGGGTAACAAACAAAGATAAAATGAGAATTCCCACAGTCTTGGCCAGATTAGTGAAAAATAAATATGTCATTTAAGTGTCTCTTAAATTTTGGCGAATTCACCTGCAAGATGTCAATATGTGAGGTGTATTCGTTTCTGAGTGATGTAGGCGAAGAATGGGTGCACGCATGTGCTAGTTGGTACGTAAGTTTTTGTTGTAAAATAATATTTTTTGCCGAGTGGTCCGCTGAGGTATTTTGAACATATATACATATTTGCATATTTATACTAGACTTATAATTAAAAAATAATCGTATTATTGTGTATTATAAATAAATTACACTAGATATTATTTGGCAGATATTTTTACCCACTGAGAAGAGTACGTTTAAAACTACGCTTAAAATTTATACTATATTAAAAATAAATTAAATAAAAAACAAAAACTCTGGGACAAACGTACACTTCTCAATCAATATAAATATATTTCTCAACAAATATACTCGTATGTATTAATATTCAATACTATAAAATAAATGTACCAGTGAATCTGGAAAAAACTGGATATTTCAGGCCAAAGTAACCCGGACCTTTATTATAAACAGGTGAAAAATCCTTTATTAAAACTTCTCCACAGGAATAATGGCGAATACAGTTTTTTGATTTCCAATTATTGATCGATGCATAAAGGAAATATTGCAAAACTACCTCTGTTTTATTTATTTTTATGTTATTTTTTACGCCCTAGTTGGCTTTTACAACAACTCTGTAATATATAGTTATGTTGACAAAGGTAGAGCATTATGATATGATAGTACAGTGCAAGTAATAAAAGATAAAATATAAAATGTTGTAAAAGAATCTAGGCAGGAGACGATTACGGTCGTATAAATGAGACGCACTAGAGGGCTAAACCGATAAAAAAGTTTTAGGCGCCCAAGTAAATTAATTTTTTCCTTACTTTTTATGAAATTGTTGAAAATTGTTCAAACAAATTCTTTCAGTAACAGAAAACCTGTTTTATTGGCCTGTCTAGGGCCTAGAAGTCAAAAATTTCATATCGTCACTGGAAAGGCAAAAGGGATTAAGTAACACTTTGGTCGAAAACGAGTTAAATATGCAGTTTTGATCAAGTTTTTTTTTCTGCATCGAATACTTGACTCTCGTTTGATTCTGAAGAATTTTGTAGCTCTTCAGCCATCTAAAATATATTTACCATTTGGGAAAAGGCTTGACTCAAGCGACACAAGTTTGGGACTTTCTTTTAGTTTTTTGTCACTTCAGGTAACTCAGTGAGAGCATTGAATTACCGAGATAACTTTTGAAAATTTTTAAATTCGACTAGGTACTGAAGAAATAAATAAATTTTGAAAGTGCTCTGGTGTAAGCTTCCCAAAATGGCGTTTCAGCCCTTTTGCCTTTCCGGCGACAATATGTGCGAATATTGTCGATTTTCCCTTCGGTGATGAGGAGAGATTCTTAAAAAAAAGGTATTGTTTTTCTTTTTGAATTCTCACATATATTTACTGATGCCATAAACGATTTTGTTCAGCAACAACAAATACTCAGAGAAAACCGCACAAGAGTCCCAAAATGCTCCCAACCGTATGGAGCCATCTATGGTATCTCCAATTGGGGTACGTTAGGAGGCTGAAAGATCTAGAGAGGGGAGGAGATGGAAAAGAAGACGGTTAAGAAGTCTATTCAGATCTGGTCACTAAACACGGTTCAAGCCATTTCAAGCAACGTTTCGATTCTGAATGGTGATCTTTCACCAGGGCGATACTTAGAATACCACTCTGAAACGTGCCACAAATATACGAAATATTATTTTTAATGTAATTTGAAACGTTTAATTTAATAAAATGTATTTTCGCGCGCTGGGTTTGAACCTGGATTCGTAGTCGAGCGTCTTACCACTCGACTATGGAGGCCGTCAATATAAAAATAACTCGTCATACTACCAAATTCGTTTATCAGCAGGATAATTTAACGTAAGTGCACATATTGCTAACGTGAATATCCCATTTAACGCGAGTTAATATTAAACCACTATCACCAAATATATATTTGCATAGCCAGTACGAATACATTTAAGTTAAGTTGTTCAAGACAATGGTTAAGAACTCAATAATATGCTCGTATATAGTATATCATACCAATCCCCTTATAGTATGGCGTTCAATAGCGTTTTTTTAAAGTTCAAATAATATCGATTTAACCGGATTATACAGTTTTCATAGAATCAGTTATAGTAATGACCCTTTTTGAGTTACATAAGGCTACTGATGAGATGATTGGATAATTGGTTTGCGGGTTACATTCGACTACACGATGCATTATTAAGTTCAATGCCCATTGGATCTAGATAAGGTGTAATTATTTGTTTTCGCAATAAACATCTTAACACGATTTTGGATACCGATTTGGGGGGGGCTTTATGCTTCGCATATGGTCACGAATTGAAAATAAGTTAAGTATATAAAGATAAACAGGTCTCGGACTACATATCGAGATCAGTTCTTGCTTTTGAAGAGCAAGCAAGTGTTTTAGGACAGTGAGACCGAAAGTGATTTGAAAGTGTTTAAAAACAAAGTGTGTAAGTAAAGATATATTTTCAAATGCATAAAAAGGTGTTTTCAATATGAGGCTCTTTAACATCTCTGATAAATAAATTAACGGTGAAAATAATAAACGAATAAACAATTTTCAAAATTAAAAAAAACGCTCAAAGCACAAGGTTTATATTTGATTTTTTAAGCTTAATATAAGTTGAAACTAAATATATTTTTCTTCCGTGCAGGTTTTTGACTTCATCATGTTCAAGTGGAGTACAGTTTTCATTTGCGCCCTTACATTGGTAAGGGCACAAAATGGTTACCCCCGTGATAACCCCAAAAACCAGCTGGGATACGATAGACCATCTAATAACCAGCAGGGATATAACGCAGGACCCAACGCCCAGCAGGGATACAACGCTGGACCAAACAACCAGCAGGGATATAGCTCTGGACCCAACAGTCAAAAGGGAAACAATGCTGGAATCAATAAGCAACAGGAATACAACGCAGGACCAAATACAAAACAGGGATACAACGCTGGGCCTAATAGTCAAAAAGGATTCAACGCTGCACCCAACGGCCAACAGGGATACAACGCTGGACCCAATAGCCAACAGGGATACAGTGCTGGACCCAATAGCCAACAGGGATACAACGCTGGACCCAACACGCAACAAGGATACAACGCAGGACCTAACAACCAACAAGGTTACGATTCTTCCGCCCAGAATTACAACAATGGTGATGAAGAGTCCAGTGGCGGCGAGATCCCTGGAGAGGCTGGTCGTGACTACCCTGTTTACTCAGAAGTCCCAGAGACGTCTTTCGATTGCAAGAACCAGCAGTACCCTGGATACTACGCTGATCCCGAAGCTCAGTGCCAGGTGTTTTACATCTGCCAGAAGGGAGGACAGTCTGATGCCTTCCTTTGCCCCAACGGAACCGTCTTCAACCAGGAGTACCTTGTATGTGACTGGTGGTACAACTTTGACTGCAGCCGGGCTGAGTCTCTCTACAGCGTGAACGAGCAGGTCGTTAAGGCTATGGAAGAAGTCGATGCCAGGCTGGCCCAGCAGGCACAACAGGGTGGATACAACTACGAATCCCAAGCGCTGAGTCCAGATATTGCTTACGGTGGACCATTGAAGAGCGGGAACAATAACGGATACAAAAATTCTAATGGCAATGGAAATGGTCCGAACTCTCAATACGGCACACCCGCTAAATCCGGAGGATCTGAATACTCTGCTCCTAAGGGAAATGGCGGTCAATCATTCAGCGCTGGAAATATCAACGGATATTCGAATGGCAATGGACAGGGCAAGACCAATGGCAAGGATAATGACTTTTCTCAGAAAGGAAATCGTTTGAACTCTCAATATGGGGCACCCGCTCAATCCGGGCAATTCGGAGGATCTAAAAACTCTGCTCCTAAAGGAAATGGCGGTCAGTCTTTCAATGCTAAAAATAGCAATGTATATTCAAACGACAAAAGCAACGGAAACGGTAATGGATATTCTCAGAATGGAAATGGTCAACAAAACATCAATGGTTATCAGGCAAACAAAGCTGGAAACGTTTACAGCGATGAAACCCCAGGAAGCTCTTACCTACCTCCTACTAATGGAAATGATCTGTCTGCATTCAAAAATGGTTTAGGCAATGGACCAACCCCTTTCGGAAACTCTTACCAGACCTCTCAGAAAAACATCCAGGGAAATAGTCAAAAGCCCAGCTCTCAATATGGAGCGCCTTCTTTTGGCAATGGGAATGGAAACCAAAGAAATAACAATGAAGCACCTAACTCCCAATATGGAGTTCCTTCCAGAAATTTAGGTCAGAATGGTTTCTCCGCTTCTCCTAGCTCCCAATACGGTGCTCCCTCATCTAAGGATGGAGGTCAGAATGGTTTCTCCGCATCTCCCAGCTCCCAATACGGTGCTCCCTCATCTAAGAATGGAGGTCAGAATGGTTTCTCCGCATCTCCCAGCTCCCAATACGGTGCTCCTTCATCTAAGAATGGAGGTCAGAATGGTTTCTCCGCATCTCCCAGCTCCCAATACGGTGCTCCTTCATCTAAGAATGGAGGTCAGAACAATTTCTCCACAGCTCCCAGCTCGCAATACGGAGCTCCTTCTAGAGATGGAGGTCAGAATGGATTCTCGGCGGCTCCTAGCTCCCAATACGGTGCTCCTTCATCTAAGGCTGGAGGTCAAAACGGTTATTCTTCAGGACCAGCTGATAGGTCATACCTTCCTCCCTCAAAGTAGTAAAATTCACAGGTAAATCGTTACTTTACACGGTCGACGAATAGTTTTATTATTTATTTAACTTAATTTAAATTATTATTGGATTATGTTAGTAATCATTACTAATTCTCTCGAACCAGAATGTTTTTTTGGTTGCATTCATAATTTTTTTTAATTTATTCCCCCTTTTTAAAACACAATATATATGATTATTTTAAAGTCCATTATTGATTTTGTATTATATTAAATAATTTTTCTAAGAGATAAAAAATAAATTGATTTTGAAAATAAATTGTTTGTACTGTTTTTTTTTTACAAATACTTTACTTTATGCATTACTTATAAAAAACGGAAATGGAATTCTCTTATAATAAGTCAATTATCAAAATTGCCAATATTAAGACACACATGATGTGAAGAGTTTGTTGTACCTACAACCTCTCTATACGATTAGGAAAAATTATTTTTAAAAATTATGGAGTTCTATAAAATAATCTTAAAATCAATATGTACATAAATTAGAAAAAGATTATTTTACTATTTACTTCGCAATTTTTGCCAAAGCCACCTATGGTCGAGTAGTCGAAGCTTTATTGCTGATGTTGTATTTCGTCTTGGTTTCTTTTTTCTATTATTATTCAATGATTGAACAATGATTTTAAATTCTAAAGGTAACCCGTTACCCTTGTGACTTACAGTATTCATATATGTTGAATATTTTGCAATAATTAATAGCAATCTAAGCCGATTTGAAAGAAAATATCTATGTCGCTAATTAACACAAGTCCACAGTTATAGATACGCTTAGTGTCTCCCTCGTGAAATATTATGTGGAATAATCTATGCTAAAATACAATATAAGTATGTGCCTTATTAGGCAGGTAGGAAAATATTTTTTTCCAATGTAATAATTTCAATCTAGTCGTAACATTGGTTCTAAATTTGAAATGTTTACACTCGTACGGTCATACGTACACATAACGAAAATTATAGTTGATTCCTGTAATCTAGGGGTTTTTAAGGGTTGCTAAATGTCTCACGCTTGTCTCAGCAGTGTTATTTTATAATTTAATAATCCTTTTATCGTTACAAAGTAAAGTTTCTGTATTTGAAATATTTTGAAAATGGGTAAAAGTTTTCACAACAAGTTATTGTTCGTCATTGGATATTTCATGAATATTTCAGTCAGACTCTAGAGTATGATTTATATTTGAACGCTTGAAGTTATCGCACGTGCATTTTATTGTTTGTTCAAAAATATTCCAAAGACCAATGTCTTTTTCTTGAATTACGTGATAATTTATAATGATTTCTTTACATACTTAAACACGTGTGGCAGATATCGTCGTTGTAAAAGCAAAAAGACTTAAGCCAAACATTAGTCAAAAATTAGTTAAATGTGCAGTTTGGATCAGTTTGTTTTTCTGCGTCGAATGCTCTTACTCTTGTTTGATTCTGAAGACTTGTAGCCTCTAAAATATATTTACCATTGGGGAGAAGGCTTAAGTCAAGCGACACAATTTTGGGACTTTTTATGATTTTTCTCAGTGAGAGCATTGAGTTACCTTAATGAACTTTTATTATCAAAATCTAACAAGATACTGAAGACTTATGAATTTTATTGTGAAACAAAAAAAAAACTTCAGTGCTCTGGTGTAAGCTTCCCAAAGTGGCGCTTCAGCCCTTTTGCCCTTTCGGCGACGTTATACATAATAAAGCACTAACTATAAATAAATATTTATAAATATATATATTTTTTTAACATACGAACGCAGTAATTTTTTAGTGGTGTAGAGTTTCGTTGTTGAAAAGCAGTTGTCCTTACGAAAAATTATTTGCAAAATAATATGTAATCAATACCTATTTATTAAGTTATTTATTCACTTTCAAGATCACATCATTATGTACTCTAATGTTAAGTTTTATATAGATATATACAGACACGGTTATTGAAGGTTACGTAGGTGTAAATAAATTACTTCTAAATGGATGATAATTTATGATATGAATTCAACTGCATAACACGAGTATGTAGGACAGAAAAACATGTCATTTTATTTGCGGTTATGAAATTTCGAATCCCTAAATATGACATCACTTTCACTTGTGTTAAGGCTATTTGCAATGTTTTTCATAAATTTAATATTAAATTAGCGAGCTTCAGCTATTAGTGATATCAAACATTTTTCCCAAGAATTCGGCGATCAACAAAAATGGTAAATAATATACATCTATGAAGTAATTATCCACCGATGCCATCTATACAACCGGGTTTTAAAAAGGGGTCCAATCGTCTGATAAAATTATAGTTAATAAAGATATTTTCGTTTTGTTATTACGAAATCATTGAATATTGTATTGAGTGCATATTTCGTTGCTACCTAATACAAAGTATACAGTTAAGATAAGATTCTTGTGAAAGTAAATATCTGTCGCCAATTGAATATTATAATTATTTCTATTACAAGCGAAAGTGAAACTTGAAAATAAAAATAATTTGAATAATTCAACAACACCATGTTTATGAGAGAAATTTCTGTTTGATCTGCCATTAAGTATAACGGTTATCAAAATTCGACCAAACACTGAAAGACTGAGATCTGAGATTGAAAAGTATCACTCTGATGAAAGATTTTTTTATTTCTCTACATAACCCAATCTTTTTTTTCTGTAAATTTACCTAAAAGTTATCTGTTAAGATTAACTCATTCACTACTTATGTTAAATCCATGAGAAATAGTTGGGATGCAGGCAAATTCTCCAGTGCATGTATATATATATTCTTTTCTAATTACTCTCTGTATCTGTGTTTTATCCTTAAATAATAATTTAAAAAAAAACAGTTATTCAGAATCAAAACGTTGCTTGAAATGAATTAAGCCGTGTTTGGTGGCCAGGTCTGAATAGCCGAGTACTTTCCACTCTTACTCTTACTCATCGCATTTCCCTCCTTGCTACTTCCACCCTCCATACATACCCTGTTTTTTTTTTTTGTTTTTGTACAAAATAAACATTTTTTACTCAACTCTAACAGTTAGTATAATATAAATTTAATAAACGTAAAATGTCTAGTTTCTAGTTAATGACAATTGCCTCCCTAATTGAGAAAGTTCTCGTGCTTAGGGAGGGAGTACTATCATGGATTTCTTGAAATTATTCTTGTAAGATTAAGAATTAAAATAATAAATTCTAGATAATTTTAGTGACAAGTGTATTTTGAGCTTTTTTAAATATTTTATAGTTGTTTTCGTCTATTATGTTATTTGGGATGCTAAAGTCCACTGGCTCCAGACGGTTGGGAGCAGATGGGACTCTTCTGAAGTATTCACTTATAAAATTAAGTAAAAGGTCACAAATCAATCATTTTCCATATTTTTATGAAAAATTTTACTCTAATACGATGAATCACTTTTACTTTTCAAAATTGTATTGGAATATGTTAGACACAAAAAAGATATAAATTTATTCAATCGACCGATCTCCGCTAGATTAATCCTTCATCTGATCAAAAGGAACATTTCGCTATTAATGATGTGAGTGGAGAAAGTAAAAATATTTGTAATAGGGAATTTTTGTTTGTCTTAAAAAACATTATATAACCATCAAGGTTAAGGCCCATACCAAAATGTTGCAGGAGCATGACTCGAAAGTTAATGATCAAACTTATTTCGCAGTTTAAGGAAATTGCACACCAAGGTAATAATACTATCTCTTAATTTGAAAAGGTTAGGCATAAAGTTTAACCTTAAATTGATAATAATTATCCCATAATTATTCAGAAAACTCCATCAATGGAGGACTGAACGCTGTTGGCGCAAATTAAAAATGGCCAAAGAAGCGAACCCAGCAGTCCACAATGGAGTGCTTATACCAACCCTGATGTATAGTAAGGCATGGAACAGGCAGAAGGATGAAATTAAACTGAATGCTGTAGAAATGAGATCCCTGCGGCGTATGTACGGTAAAACCATTCATGACCGTGTTAAAAATGTGGGTATCCGGAGAGGATGCAAGAAGAAGAAGTCGGGGACACCCGAGAAAGACATGGCACGATAAAATTACTCGAATACTTGAATCGGGTCATGTGAAGAGTCAGGATAACAGAAGAGTTTGAATAAGACGATGTATGAATGTGAATGAAGCAAGGAGTGTGTGCGAGGACCGAGTTGTATGGTGGTCTGTCCTCTCTGATTATCCTTGCGATACGGCGTGATGGTTAGTTATTTAGTCTTAATTATTTCGATTTTCCGTCCGCCCAAATAATATTATATTTCAAAAATCATACGTCAGTAGCTTATTCATAATCGAAATATTGTTTTAAACAAATTGTCGAGGATGGAGAACTTCAGCAGGTTTCATATAATATTTAATTATAAATCGGAATGAAAAAATCAACTACGCAAGTTATCTTTGAAATTTCATTTTTCAGTATAAAGAAGTTTGAAGGTGAAACCGGTCCGGTCAAAAATACATAATTACAAAGTTCATTTTTTTAATAATGAATTTATACTGGCAATTATATTAGTTTAGAATCAAAAGAGCATATATTTAGTAAAGATATGTAATTTGTTTTGACCTGCGTATTTAAAAAATATATTTTGTTTGTGTCGGAATGGGGCATTTTTTTCACACGCATTTGAACTGTGGAAATATAGGATTTGACGACCTCCGTGGTCGAGCGGTTAAGATTCTCGATTAGGAATCCAGAGGTTCTAATCCCCGCGTGCGCAAATAAATTTAATTCAATCAACGTGTGTTTTTCACATTTAATTCATACAAAATAATACATACTTTATTAGTGGCACGTTCCATAGTGGTAGATACTCCCAGTATCGCCCTGGTGAAAAGACCATTAATCAAAATCGACGCGTTTCTTAAAATGGTTTTAGCCGTGTTTGGTGACCAAATCTGACTGGCCAGGTACTTCTCGACCATCTTTCCATCTCCTTATTTTCCTCACTCTCTTAAGCCTCACAACATACCCCAATCAGGGATGCCATAGTTCCACTGGCTCCGGACAGATATTCACATTTAAAAAATAATTATAAAATTGCTTTTTAAAATTAAAAAGACTAGATAGGTTAAAAAATTTGATAAATCTTCAACGAATGGCCGAAATATGCAAAATTGAACCAGATACGAAAATTAATATAATTCCAATATCATTGTCAAATTATCAGGAGTGAAAAATGCAAGATTACCAGTTTAATCCAGAGTAAGTTTTCCTGATGATAGCTAACTTCCAATAAAAAGGCTGATGGAAAAGAAGATAAGGCCACCATACATAAAACGACCATACAAGAGACGGAAAGGCTGATAAGGATATTGAAAGAAGGGTGAATGCAGGAAACCCCATTAATGGAGTACCGAACGCTGTTGGGGTAAATAAGAAATTGTCCAAAGAAGCGAAACTAGCAGTCCACAATGGAGTGCTTATACCAACCATGATGTGTGGCGGTAAGGCATGGAACTGGCAGAGGAAGGATGAAAGTAGACTGAATGCTATGGAAATGAGATCTTTGAGACGGATGTGCGGTAAAACCATGTATGACCGAATTACAAATGTGGATATCCGGAAAGAATGCAAGGCTGATATGAGCGTAATGGATAGATGAGCGTTTGGGCATGTAGAACGAATGAACGAAGAAAGGACAGAAAAAAGAATATATTATGCGAAAGTGAATGGAAGAAGAAGTCGAAGACGCCCGAGAAAGACATGGCACGATCAAGTAAATCAAATTCTTGAATCGGGTCATGTGAAGAGTCAGAATAACAGAAGAGTATGTATGAGACGATGTATGAATGTAAATTAAGCAAGAAGTGTGTGCCAAGACAGAGTTGTATGGCGGTCCGTCCTTTCTGCCTACCCCTGCGGCGAAACGGCGTGATGATTAGTTAGTTTTTTTTACATAAAATGAATAATAATGTAAAGAGGTCTGAAAATGCACGATGACGAAAAACGAAAAAAACCAACATATTTTCAAACAAATATTTTATAAATAACACTTTGAGAATGTTTTCGAATGTGATGATCACTGGATTCGCATATTTAAATAGAATAGATTAATTTATCTAGAGTTGACGTTTCCCTTGGCACAAAAATCTTGCATTTTGCAGTAGGGTGATACTGCATACTACGCAGAGGAGAATGATCAATACACTGTGAGCATTTGATTTATGATTGGTATGGTTTATTGTTAGTAATATTTATTTTAAGTTCATTGTTATCTTAATAATACACTTTGAAAGAACATGAGGTTAAATATGTGAATCATTCATCATTTTGTATATTGTTATGTACATTGAATATGTGAGCGTAGTAACATTCTCCCTTGTGTATAATATATGTACGATAAAAAAGAGAGAGAAAGCAAACATCGAAATCAAATAAAATACTCGTTTCAGAAAAACTGTATTTACTTTAAAACAGTGTTGCAAACAGAACCATAATCATTCGTATGGATGCGGGGGGAGCGTCCAAAATGGCCGCCGTGCACACCGTAGAGATAATGTATCTAGTACGAATCAAGAGGGACCAAGATGAACCAAGATAAATCAAAAGGAAACAATATGAACCAAGAGTAATCGAGGGAAACCGAGAAGAACCAAGATGAACCAAAAGGAATTAAAAGAAAACAATATGAACCAAGAGTGATCGAGGGACTCCGAGAGAAACCAAGAAAAAGCTAAAAGGAAACAATGTGAACCAAGAGTGATCGGGAAACCGAGAGAAACCAAGATGACTCAAGAAAAATCAAAAGGAAACAGTATTAACCAAGATTATCAGGGAGAAACCGAGAAAAACCAAAATAAATCAAAATGAAATAATGTAAACCAAGATCAATCGAGTGAAACCGAGAAAAACCTTGATAAACCAAGAAAAATCAAGAGGGTTAAAATTCACTAAAATTGCTGGATTGGCGGCAATTTCTTTTTATGAAACGCGAGGCACTGTAAATCAAGGAAACAGACCAAAGTAATGATTTAAGTGACCTCAATTTGGAAATAGCCAAGCAAACTGTAAGCATTTTTTTCAACAAGCTAAATAATGATACGATGTTAAAGCAATTTATAATGAAAATGAAACATAATTAATAAACTGTGCAAAAAAAATTATCTTATATCTTATTCTAAAAAAACCTTAATAATAAATAAATAAATATTCTGAAATACGGAAAAGGGACAAATATATTTTATTTATTTATTATTTTTTAAATATAAAAAAACATGGGTTTGGTCCATGTCTGTCTCACTAGGATAAACCTGTGTCGAGACAGACGTACTGTACATAAATTAAATAATTTTAAATGTAAATATTAATAAAATTAAAATGAAAAATAATAAAAAAAAAAAGAAAAAAAGAAATGAAAGATGAAATTAAATAAAAATTAGAACAAAGTTATTACATGGAGGTTGCATTTTATAGATATTGTTTAGGTTGTGCACAAAAATAAAAAGTAATAAAAAGAAAAATGAAATAAGAGGGAAAAAGAAAATATTGCATACTTTGATTGTTTTTTCTTCATGTAAACAATCTGAATCGTATACATGTAATATGTGTGCAATAAACATTAATTCCTTTAGGAATACAATATCAGATCATTAATTAGAGCGCGTTATCACGATGTTATGAAACATAAGGAGGAATGATTAGTTTGCTTTAAGAAATTAACGAAAATAAATACTATTTTTATTTTTCGTAGAAACCAATCATTTTGTGGTTTTGGCATATTTAATTAAAATGAAATAATAAGTTTGCATAAAAATACAGATTTAATTTTATTTTTTATGACCGACCGGTTTCGCTTAGCCCAAGTATCATGACAATATATTTTATTTATTAACTTTTTGTTTCTTACATTTTTTTACATTACTTACCTCACAAGGTTATTAAACCTGTTCTGAGATAGGTGACAATGAGTGGATGTAAATATAGATTGCGTAAAAGCAAAACTTATGTCCATATAAATAATTGCATTTACATTTACGGTTTTTTTTGTTTAAGATCTGAGAAACATTATAAACATGTCCATGGACTGTTCGAAAGAAAAGGTGAATTTTGAATTTTCGCGGGCTGTGTACATTCGACTTTCGTTTTTTTGTTGTTGTTATATTAGTACACATATATTTATCATATGTGAGCATTATCAACCATTTTGGATTAGTGGTTTGTTTTTGACAACTGGAAAGGTTAGTCACGTTTTTGTGTATTCTTCGATTTTTTACTTTTAAAAAAAATGGATCAAAGAATGAAATCCATGATTTGTTTTTCCACAACTCTAGGATGCTCATCGTCATTAACATCTTCTCTGCTTTCTGAAAAGTGTTTATAAGTGGTACAAGCGCTTTACAGGCCAAAATTTTAAGGCCTAATCATGGATTTTATTCTTTGATCCATTTTTTTCAAAGTAAAAAATCGAAGAGCACACAAAAACGTGACTAACCTTTTCAGTAGTCAAAAACAAACCACTAACCAAAATGGCTGATAATGCTTACATATAATAAATATATGTGTAACAACATAACAACAACAAAAAAAAACGATAATCGAATGTACACAGCCCGCAAAAATTCAAAACTCACCTTTTCTTTTGAACAGGCCTCGTATTTGAATAGATATAGAGCATTTGTTTAAATCAAAAGCAATAAAAGTAAATTATAGAATTTTAACAAAAAAATAATACATATGCGAGTATACTGCTTAAATATACACAAAATGTATACAAAATGTAATGTATAAAAATGCTGTTAGCCAGTGGAATAATATAAAATATGTTGATGTTTTTTACATGATGATATCACAGACATTGACCGTAAAACTCTCTCGATACATATTTTTTTCCAAATAAGATACATTGACAGTAGGTAAAATATATTATACAAACCACGCACTTTAAATTCCCATTCGTACAAATAATGATGTTGACGAATTCAGCATACCAATTTAGATTAAACCTTGGGAATCATAAACCATTTCGCATGCCCTCCAAGGTGAATTCGTTATCGTAAATTGTAAATGCATATAAATGCAATGCAAAATAAATATATTATAATGGATAATATCTTATGTTTGACGCAAAGCTAGGTTACCATATGTGGACTGATGTGTTGAATGGTGGTAACAGTATCAGGCATATACTCGTATATTTCTTTGGCAACTTTATTAAATTCGAAAAGTATTAAATTAAGTTAAGAGTTTGACAATATTTTTTTTTAAAATAAGTTTGGGAATAATAAATTTAATATGTTTTTTATCTTTATTTTTAGTTTAAAATGGAAACCAGGATCTTTCTACATGGTTTTGAAACAACACAGTTGAAGAAAATTGATCGAAAATTCTTCTTTGTGACTTCACGGTGTTGCATTATAAAACATCATTTTCATCATAGATTTGTTGTGGCGCTCTCAAAGTGGCAAGCGAAAGCTACGCTAGTTGGTGTGCTCCGTGATTTAGCCGATTTAGTACTAAACTGTCCCGCGTCGCTTGAGGTCGTTTACTATATCTAAGCAAATTACAAAAATAAGTGCCAAAATGCTTAAGTGTGTGATGAGAAAGTGTTTCAATTTCACTACAAAGATTACAAAAGCCGAGGAATAACATTTCATTTGCAAATTACTTATTATTTTAGACAACACAACTATCTCCATTGTTGCCCATCAAAATGACATATTCGCGTAAGTGAGTAAGCGAAGTGCCATTTTATTTTTACCCGAGCATTCAACGCTACTAGCTGAAACGGAACGCAGTCCGATCCTACATCTATTTCGTTCATACACACATATTCTTTGAATGTCTATCTTTGTCATACATGATGATACATGACCGATATTTCAATGATGAATTTGCTGGTAACGTTAGTGTGTTTGTTACTTGCCACATTTTGTGTTAATATTCTAAGGCTATAACGTGTCTATATATTGGTAGTAACGTCATTGATTTTCATACGTTATTTGAATAGATCGTTTAAAAATATCGCTATTAAACATCATTTTAAGGTTCAGTACTCAAAAATACACACTTTTCGTCTTTCTACTATTTCAATATATTCTTTTTTTATTTTTTTTTTTTTTTCAGGGAAAATTAATGACTACAATATAACATAACATTTTGAAAAACATATGATGAAAAACAAATATGTTGAAAAACAAATAATATTTTATTCACAGTCCTCCTCACTAGGGATTCCTGTTCCGAGGGGGACTGTAGGTTGCTGCGTTGTTGTCGCTGGTTCTACGATTACTGCAAAATCTTCATAATTTCCTCGTCTTCATGGTTATTGATCCACATTTTTATGCTGCTCTTAAACATTTGCATCTCGGTGGTATCTTTTATATGTTTTGGGAGAGCATTATATAATTTGACAGCATGAAACTTGTGGTTTTTCTGTCCAAAAGATGTGTTCAATCTTGGAATGTTGATTTTATTTAAGGTTTTTATTCTTGTAGTGTGAGTGTGTTGGTCAGTAAGGTACTCACTCTTTCTTTTAAAATTCTACATATGATTTTCCTGTTAATTATATACGAGTAGTTAAACAAATGTCTAATTTTTCCAGTGAATACAATTCTTCAACAGTAATTTTATAAATTCTTTATGAAATGCATACTAGAATTTTAGGTAAAACGTTCAAAAATTGCATCGTTTGTTTTCAAACTGTACCTCTTACTAACACTTTTCATAGAATTAAAAAGATTACAGCTCATTTTTTTATTCACTGGAAAATATACTTGAAACATCTTATAGAAAATGTACAGATAAATTATTGGTAGTATAGCTTGTATAAGAATGCTACAAAGTGTCAATTACTGCCTTTTTCGACTGCTGAAGCTTGATACAGTATTTTAATACACTATTCTAATACACCCTATAATGTTTTTTTTTGTTTTTGTTTTGCATTGAATACCGCACAAGAGTCCCAACTGCTCCCAACCGTCTAGAGCCAGTGAGACTATGACATCCCCAATCAGGGTATGTTGTAAGGCTGAAGGTAGTAGGGAGGGAAAGTAGATGGAAAAGAGAAAGGTTGGGAAGTACTTAGTTATTCAAATCTGGTCACTTAACACGGCTAGAGCCATTTCAAGCAACGTTTTGATTCTAAATGGTGGTCTTTCACCAGTATTTACCACTCTGGAACGTGCCGCAAATATACTTTAATTAATATATGACATAAATTAATTGAACAAAAGTTATTTCTGCATGCCGGGCTTGAACCCGCAACCTCTGGATTTTTAGTTGAGCGTCTTATCACTCGACCACGGATGCCGTCAATTGTGTAATTTCAATACATAATTACAATTCACCATTTATTTGTTCTTTTTTTAAATTATTTAAAATATTTATTTGTTACAAGATATGAGATAATTGTTACATTTTTTTACACAGTGTATTACAAAATAAACATATCGACTGTTCCACATCATAAAAAACAAGATTTTTGTGTTTGGTGAGGGAATTACTCACAAATAATGAAGTAGTGTTTGGTTTTTACAATACAGCAGAGAAAAATATTAAGTATTTGTGTAGAATTAGTTATAGTCATAAATTTTAGTACATAAGTAACACAAGGTTTGTAGTATAATAAGAAAAAAATAATAATGAATAGAAAAACTATAATGACAGTAAAAATTATTAAGGACTGTTAAAGTTCTTTGATGTAATATTTCAATTCAAGCTGAAATTTGTGAATATTATCTATGGTTTTTAGATTTATAAGAAGATTGTTAAAGTAAGTTATTCCTAGATAGAGGTAAGTATTTTAAGTTAATGTCGATTCATAATTTCAAAGCATTGCTTCGGACAACAACAACATTTGAACACACGCCTTTAAAACATCATCTTAATACATTGGATGAATTAAATAATGTAAATACGTTACCGAGACAACGCGCGTGAATGCACTAAACCGAGTCTGTGAGACATACTTCAGATTTACTGCGTTTAGTATCACACAAACATTTGTTTGACAGACAAGCTGTCACCAGCTGTCACAAACGCGTCGCTGTAGGCTCTTTTCTGAGAAAAGATGCATTTAGAGGTGTAGAAATCATTCGGGAGCAAAAAAACATATCTCATGGAGTTTCTTTAAATTCATAATTGCCCACAAATCATTTCAAATTATTTAAATAAATACAATTATTCACAAGGTTTTTAGCTACTGAAAAACGGTGTGAGATAGCGAATGCAGAAATAGATAAGTGTGTAGAGGACAAAAACGGCTAGTTACGCAATACCCGATTTAATAGTAGCGTGGGACGTTCATATAGCTATCTCATCCGTACACACATATTTTTTAAATGACTATCTTTTTCATAAGCGGGTGAAACGGAAAACAAGACGGTACTAGTGGTGCCACATTTTTCGTAAAATTTGTACGAATATGATGTGTCTTGTATTTTATGTCTATAATATTATCTATAGTTTTTTGATTTTCAGGAAGATCGTTGAAGTAAGTTTTTCCTAGATAGAGCTAGGTATTTCGAATTAATTTTAAAGCATCGCTTCAGTAGGTACAAAACTTTTTTAAAATATTAAATTTTTATGAATTGTTTTCTAACAATATTTTAACACATGCTTTTAAAACATCGTCTTAATAAACCATGTTAAACATCATTTCAATACTCGTGTCAATATTTAATTCTCTTTTCTATGGCTTTTCGCTCGTGCGTCAATCCGCGCCTGGTATCTACGAATGTGCAGCTATACGAACTCGCTGTACTTTGTTGCATTATCCTCGTTGCGCAATCAAACTATTTCAAGTGCAGTAGGCCACGTGTGTCGTCACCGTTTTATCAACTCGAGAAGTCCTTCCTAACTGGGGCAATGTCAAACCACTAGAGTTAATTTATAGGCTTTCGTCGCCTTGCACTGAGAAGATTTATCTAACCACTGTGAATTATTAATACTCAATAAAGAGTTATTTAATTGAACTGTTCATCAAGATCTCTAATGATGTATTTTCAAAAGTAAATTGGGCTATTATTTGTTTATATGCCCTTGCTTTCCGTTCTGTTTACTATCTTCCATACATTTTGAAACCCTTAGTGATTTTTATTTTCAAACATATTTTTGTGTACATATCGTCGCCGGATAGGTAAAAAGGCTGAAGTGCCATTTTGGGAAGTTTACACTAGAGCACATTAAAGTTTTTTTTGTTTTACAATAAAATTCATAATTATCCTGAAGCGACAAAAATATTAAAAAGTCCCAAAATTGTATCGCTTGATTCAAGCCTTCTCCTAAATGGCAAATATATTCTAGATGGCTGAAGGGCCATAAAATTCTTTAAAATCAAACGAGAGAAGAAACCTGATCAAAACTGCACACTTAACTTGTTTTTGACCAAAGTGTCGCTTAAGCCTTTTTGCCTATTCAGCGACGGTATATTATTTCTAAGAAAGTTTTTTTTTGCCTCACAAACTGATGTTAATACATTATTCTATTCAAAACATATTTTTTATACTACTTGTGAAAAGAAAAAAAAACAGTCAATTAAATAAAACGAAAAAAAAAGAAATTGTAAGCAGTGATGAGAAAAGATTTTTATTTCAGTCTCCCATAATTTCACATAGGTGGAGTTTGTGAGTTTCAATTTTGGACCCCTTAAAATATGTCTTCAAAGAAATAATGTAGAAAACTAAAAGATGACATCATGACTTATGTAAGAATGTTATTACTTGATACATCATCGAAATTACCTACTTATAAGAATGAAATCCAATAATCCTTGACACTAGTATGGTACTTAAGATACAAATTTATGGATCTATTCAATATGACATTAGAACAATGTTGTTTAACTATGCACGTGATGCATGCAAAATGGAATCATTTACTATTAGGGTTGTCAACGCTTGTTTGTAGATAATGCACAGATAAATAGAATTATTTTTGGTAGCAACATTTAATCCATAATTTTAACAAATTTAAAAGGTTATCTTAAAAAACTGTTGTGCGAACGCAAAATATAATGTAAAATAAAATTGCAAATTTTAGCGTGGCTTTTTGCAAATAAGGTAACAAAAAAACACAATTTAACCCATCAATAACTTAATGAGCAATCTCAGGACCGGTTTAGTTTAAGAAAGAAAGTTTATTACGTGATATATAATATATCACAATATTGGTAAACCTCCCATAACACACGTCAGACCAAAATTGAAAAAGTATTTCTAAGTTTGAAATTAGAATTAACTTTAAAGCATTAATGCTTTTTTGTAACATTTAAATAATATCAATAATCAACAACACAAATATGAAACAGAAAAAGCCATAAAATAAAAGTATCGGTTGTGACCATTGTTTTCTTTCTGACTTTTTCTGTTTCATATTTGTAAATATATTTTAATTATTTATTTATAATTTATTCATCCTGCTCTTAAAGTATTATAATCACGCCTAAGTAAAAGATTTGGGTAAAGGTTGCTCTCATGATAGCCAACCTGCAAAAAATAAGAAACCATAAACTACAGTATTTTTAGTATAGTTATTGTATTTCAGAGTGGTTAACTGTCAATATCGCACTGGTGAAAGACCACCATTCAGAATCGAAACGTTTGGTGACTAAGTGTGAATAACCAAGTACTTCCCGAACCTATTCCCAATTGGGGATGCTAGAGTTCCATTAGCTGTGGGCAGTTGAGACATACGAGTACGGTGTGCACATTTAAAAAAAAAAACAAATATATTTATAAATAGAACACATACACTTTGTTTTTAACCACTTTTTTTTTTTTTTCAAGTGTATGTGTTCTATTTATAAATATGGCAAGCCACAAAGTTAATGCTTTTTACGAATATATATATATATATATTTATTTTTATAATTCTGAAATGATGGGAGGTAAGTGCAATCTCACACATTTTATAAGGTGTATAATTCCAATAAAGATTATAAAAATATGAAAGAGATGAAATAATAAATAAATAAAAGACTACAGACATATATCGTCGCCGGAAACGCAAAGGGGTTGAAGTGCCATTTTGAGAAGTTCACACCAGAGCACTTTAATGTTTTTTTTATCACTAAAATCCATAAGTCTTCAGTACCTGGTTGGATTTTGAAAAAAAAATAGCACTAAAATGCTCTCACTGAGTTACTTGAAGCGACAAAAAGCTAAAAAAGTTCCAAACTTATGTCGGTTGAGTCAAGCCTTCTTCCAAACGGTAAATATATTTTAAATGGCGGAATCGTCACTAAAGTCTTCAGAATCAAACGAGAGTCAGAGCATTCGATGCTAGAGATGGTCGATATTCCTGTCCCAGTTAAAAGGAACCGGTTCCAAGCCGGTCACTGAAATCGTCGATATTATTTCTCTGAGGAACCGGTTCCATTTTTTGGAAGAATTTTTGTCGCTTTTCTAGTACTTTTTGATTTGAATATAAAAATCTCCTTCGTAAAACTTTTCTGAAGGTTCCAAAAAGAACTGGATAAATAAACGGTTCCTCGCCGGTCACCGGTAACTGGAACCGCAGCTAAACTCGATTCTGATATCGATCATCTCTATTCGATGCAGATTTAAAAAATTTAAAAATGCATATTTTACTCATTTTAAAACAGTGTCGCATAAGTCATTTTCCCTTTCCATCGACGATGTATCAATGAAAACAAAAAGCAAGAAACCAGAGATTAACAAAAAATAATACATATTATAACAATAAATACTCGTAATAATATAAATAGTGATATATAATAATAAATAATTTCAAAAGTATTTTATTATGGATAGTGAAACAGTCACTTTAATAACATTGAATAATTTAAACATAAAAACGTAACGAGGCAACCCTCGCAATGCAAAAACCCGGATATCATTGCAGCGACCTTCGTCTAAAACTGATTATCATCAAATGCAAGTTCGTTGAACTTTCGCTTACGTAATTTTAAGTTGCAATTCATATTGCATTGTGTGTTCCGTGTGTGTGTGTAGTAATAGCTCGCACATACACACACGCGCACACATTTGCGTGAAATAACAAGGCGGTGATATTGAAGCATACTACATAAGTATAAAAAGATTGGCGTAACCACGAGTGGAAAACTACCAAGTGGAGTCGCATGATACCAGTCCTTAATAGAATAGATGTCTGAATATAAAATTTGTCATATCAATAGTAGGTGTCAACAAGGTAAATAGTAATAGAATAATGGTAAAACATTCCCTAATATCGATGATCAATCAAAGAACATTTTAGATGTTTAAATAACCACGGGTTTTCAGAATCCGCCAATCATTAATAATGTAAAATGTACTGCATTTAAGTTGCTGTATCATATTTTCCATTAATATCAGTTTTATTCTTAGAGTACATAGAGTAGTACCTATCCAAGGCAGTGTAGTCAGTATTTGATGATTTTTGCTGGACTCGGCTAGACTTGGCTGTGGCTAGGACTAAGGCGAGGGTATTTATACATCCATTCCTAGCACATGTCGACATAATGTTTTTGTTTATTCGTATAACTACTTTTTCACAGTATTGTTATCAAAAAAAATAAAGCATATTACCTAAAAAACCGTTTAGTTGTGTCCAGTTTAGTCGCATATCGCAACATGTGGACGGAGTCCCCGGAGATGCGGGAGACCAAGATCATCTTTACAGTACATAAAAATAGTGTGTTATTTTGCTGTCTCTTTCTCTCTCGTGGTG
This sequence comes from Drusus annulatus, assembly GCA_022651775.1. NCBI lineage: Eukaryota > Metazoa > Arthropoda > Insecta > Trichoptera > Limnephilidae > Drusus > Drusus annulatus. The sequence goes on from JAGWCC010000113.1 coordinate 866,890, forward strand.
TACGACATAAGAACCCGGAGAAAGTGATTTATCGCAAGTTTGTATAGGTTATTAGATTAGATTATAAGAATTTGCTCTCTCTCCATACATTGTTACTCCAAGGTTCTATTGTACGTATTTTTAACTACCACCATAGTACACAGTTACGAATAACCTGAAAATATTTGAAAAACTCCTACTACAAACACACCACGACGGAATGATGAATGGGAAAAAATCTAAATAAAAAAATATCGTCTCTCGAAAGGCAAAAGGGTTTATGCGACACTTTGTTCTAAACTCAGTTAAATATCCAGTTTTGATCAGTTTGTTCTATTGCATCGAATGCTCTGACTTTCGATGGATTCTGAAGCCTTTTTTGGCCCTTCAGACATTTAAAATATATTTACCATTTGGGAGAAGGCTTGACTCAAGCGACACAAGTTTGGCACTTTATTTAGCTTTTTTGCGTCAGGTATCTCAATGTGAGCATTGAGTTGACTGAATTAACGTTTTTTTTCAAAATCCAACCAGGTACTGAATACTAATGAATTTTAATGTAAATTAAAATAAAAAAAACTAAAAAGTACTCTGCTGTAAGCATCTCAAAATGGCGCTTCAGCCCTTTTGCCTTTCCGGCGAAGATATCATCAAATTAGTAGATATTTGAAACAACGTATACAAACATAACTGTAGCATAAATTAAGCCGTGGAGCAGACTCCCCAGAAAGACAGAAATTTTTCCCATCTACATATATCATTCAGCCTTAGAAAATTCAATATCAAATTTAAAAAAAAAAAAAATGTATTGATTTTTAATTTTGTATCTAATATAATCTATTTATTTGCTTAGTAGCACGTCTTACTGCATCTTCTGTTAGGACGACTATGTTATTCTAGGAACGAATGGCCTTGAAAACTTCCATGGTCTTCGGCGAATACAGTCATTGCAAGCCCATTATACAGACTGTTCAAAACGTTATTGGGTAGTTCTGTGTTGACTGAATTTTTCAAAAGGTCCTAAAGTAACAATATAAGTGAAGATTTTGTAGCGGTTCTTCTGGAATTCTCCAGATAGCAAATATGCTCGTATTTAAGACTTTGCTGAAGATAAAAAAAAACATTTACTACCTACGAAAAATATCTGTAGCAAATGTTATAAAATATTTCGAACGAATTAAATATACTTACCTAATTTATTAGGTAGGTAGGAAGTTGAAAATTTTATTTAAAGAAAATGATAATTTAATTGAACATCTACTCCAAATTTTAAAAATCTTTACATTCTCACGTACGCACTTACAAAAGAAATTATTTATACTTAATAGAATCCATAACATTTCGTCTCTAGAAAGCCAAGGGGGCTTAAGCGACACTCTGGTCAAAATTAAGTTAATAATAAATGGATGAGTTTATAGCGCCGTTCCCGTGGGAAAATCTCCTCTCTTAAATATTCAATTTTTATCAGTTTTATTTTCTGCATCGAATGCTCTGACTCTCGTTTGATTCTGAAGACTTTTGTGGCCCTTCAGCCATCTAAAATATATTCACCATTTGGGAGAAGATTGACTCAAGTGACACAAGTTTGGGACTATATTAGCTTTTTGTTGCTTCAGATAACTCAGTGAGAGCATTGAGTTACCTGAATTCTTTTTTTTCTCCATCCAGGTACTGAAGAATTATGAATTTTATTGTAAAACAAAACAAAAAACATTGAAGTGCTCTGGTGTAAACTTCTTAAAATGGCGCTTCGACCCTTTGTCTTTGCGGCGACGACATACAAAATAACATATATTAACCGATGGATAAATCGTTTTTCTATAGTGTTCAAGATAAGCCAACAAAACTTAATGCCCTCCGATAACGGAGGCTTTCATACAGCAGTAGACACAATGTGACCGATGAAGATGATGGCGTTAATATAATTATCATTAAAACATAATCAAAATACAAAATTCATCAGTAATACCATTAGTAATAACATTTAAACATACTATACTAATAAAGATTTAGTCGGTAAGGCTATTAACGGTATTTTTTTACAGTCAATTTTTCAAACGTTCTTTGTTCGTGTATTTCCGGGTATCTTGTTAATTTATTGTTAAGTTTTAATCCTGCGCGCCAACGGTTCTTGTTGTACGTTTTGTCAAATGCAGTTTAGCTTTTAAAAATAGTGTGGTAGATAAATCATTGCGCTTACAAAACCTTTTTTCACAAAACAGTCATTCATGTTGAATGCTATAAACGTTTTTTTAGCTTGAAAAATTTGTACCTAAATCCTTGAAGTAATATGCAAAATGGGTGTATTTTGGACGTAGTTATATCTACCTAGACAACTCTTTATCTTTTATTCTTTTATTTACTGGTGGAAAATCTCGGTGTCACAGACAATATTCTTTGAAAACACGATCAAGATATCCTCCAATCTTCGCCTTCGCATGTTATAAAAAAAAACAATAAATAGTCTTTCGATTTTCACATATTGTTACTTTGTGGTATATTTTAGAGGTGTGCCAGGTGAAGAAATAATAAAATATCAATTTAAACCATTTCGGTTCATATAAATATGATAGTTCACATTGGGAGTTGAAAAACCATCACAATATAACCGAATCAAAATGGTGTGATATTTTTTTCTATTCAAATCAATTTTATTGGCACCCTGTAGGTATCTGGAAAATCAATGAGCGTTCAAGAACGAGTGGGTGGGCTATTTCATTGGATGAAACACGTGTAACTGAAGTTCACCAGCCAACTCATCGAAAGGCCCTCATAGATAAGTGAAACACTTATTAAAATAATTAATTTCATCGTATCGTCGCCGAAAAGGCAAAAGGGTCGACTAACTCAATGCTGTCAATGAGTTACCTGAAGAGAAAAAAAGCTTTTAAAAGTCCCGAACTTGTGTCGCTTGAGTCAAGCTTTCTCCCAAATGGTAAATATATTTTTTATGGCTGAAGGGCTACAAAAGTTTTCAGAATCAAACGGGAATCAGAGAATTCAAACGAGAATAAAAAAAAAAACAATTAAAACTGAATATTTAACTCATTTTTGAACAAAGCGTCGCTTAAGCCTTTTGCCTCTCCAGTACCTCTACATTGTATAAATACTCAAGGCAATATAGCAAAAGCTTGTTATTTTATAAAATGGATGGAAATTTTAAGGTATGCAATGCTGAATAGTCTAGTACACTCTATCCTTCCTATTTTCCTTAACCCAATTGTTTTGGCCTCACAATACGATCTATTTGTAGCACGGTAGAATATGTTGATCTCACTAGCTCTAAAAACTAAGATTTATATTTCGATCGAAAATGATATTCATATCTCCTTCACGCGTAAGCTTTTTTCAGAGTTGTCATAGTATTGATTGACCCTGTAATATAATATTTTCTTTTCGCATTATTCTGCAACTATAGATTTTTTTGTTGATATTCTCGACAGTTTATCCAACAAATTTGAAACGTATCATATCTTGTTAGTTAGTATTAATGTACCAGCTCACGTTTGTTTTAATGAAAAACCTTTAAGATGGGTTACTAATCTGTAGTTTAAAGTTGAAACCTAGCTTTCTAAAGTGACCTTAAAGCGATATGTTGCTAGAATTACACTGTATATATAATTCAATTAATATTACTGCAAAAAAAACTCTTTTAAAAAACCATCTATTTAGTCACATGCAGGTATTGTGAATTCTCAGAGACCCAAAAATAGAAAATGTTAGCAGCATCTAATGTTATCATAGACTTTCAAATGTCAAGGTAAAATCGAGCAGGTTGTTGCACTTTGATTAAATTAATCGCAAATGGATGCGATTTCAAGTGCATTTCGCTTTTAATGACCCGTTCAATATTCTAGCCATTATTCTTCCGACTAAACTAATCTCTAAAACTTTATCAATTCTTATATTTTATTCTCAGTGGCAGTCTATTGTTTTGTAATTAAAAATAGCTTGTGTGATAATATATTACTTTAACAGTATTGATTTATATCCTCTATATAGTATCCTTTGTTGCATTCGATGCGGAATTGAACACGTAGAAAATAACAACAAGATGTCATTCTGTCAGATCCATAGTTTTCATATAATGGAAGATTTTGAAGCTCTACTGAAATCCACTGAGAGAGAAACAAATTCATAAAAACATAATAATAAATGGGTTGAAGTATTAATTATAAGTTTTAAAATTTATTGATATTTTAATAAAAATTAATTTTCTAAAAATAGTGTTGAAACTCGGGCGAAGACGAGTAGTAACTACTAGTACCTTATACCAAATATATGTTTTTCTTTATTCAACTTTACATGGTTTTGAAAGTATTTGAAATTTACATTCTCCTGTCATAAAATACTGAAATTGTTGTTTTGATAGTGATGGGTAGCTTATAAATGCTTTCGGAGGATTGAATCTGCGATGCCTGGGTACGAACCCAATGAGGTGAACATCTCGGCTACAAGCAGGTAAATAGATTGATCAATTGTCGCATTACTTTATCGAATAAAATTATTCTGAAGGGAACTAATAAGTGCACATTCACAACCTTGAAAATATCTCAGTTAACTAACCACGTTAACAAAAAGGGCCTTACCGGAATACGTGTTTAAATATCGAACAGTTACGTAACTTTTTTTAAACCAGACTTAGCGTCACTGTTTTACGGTACTTGCGTTAACCAAGGGCGTAAATGTCTTAAGCCTTTACAAAACCTACTCAAGTGCCTGCACCTACAGATAAAATCATCAACGTTTGAGTTAATCCCTTTTGTACCAAATTATCTTTAGTAAGTACGTACTCCAAAAAATAAGTATTGTTTACTTTACAAATAATAAGCACTCCAAAAATGACTAGCGGCCAGTGGGGCGAATTGGGTTAAGGCATTATTATACAAGATAAAAGATTGTATAAAACATTGCATTATATCATTAAGGTACTAGAGGGAGCATTGAACGATTTTCGTATCGTCTTATCTACTGATAATGATTATTATATTTTGTTTTTTTTTTGTTTCTGTGATAAAATAATGTGCTTCGTCATTCTTAGATTGCCCAAAGCAAGGATATTCCTGATTGAAGCGATGGATTTTTAATCCATCTAGAAAAAAATAACATATAATCCTAGTAATGGCATGCGGGGAAGATATTTTGATAATGTATTTATCGCTTTCAGCGTTCATAAGATAGCAGTACATTAGATATTGTTGTTTTTTTTAGCACACAGGTATATCGTATGAACTTAATCAAATCGTATTTCATGCAAAAAACTGTTTCTCAGTTGGTGTTTTAGTTATGCTAAGAAGGCTATTGAATTCAAATGCATATCAAAAGATGACGCATGGTGAGATAACGATATTAAAGCACTGGTCTGAGAGAAGAAGCATAGTTATGTCTGATAGCATCTGGCAGTGATTCTAGTGAAGAGAGGGATTAAGCTAAATAAGTGTATAAGAGATGTAAGAAAATAGTAAGTATTGGAAGTTGGTAATTAATAATTAGAAGAGGAAATCAAAACGACAAAAATCATTTTCGAAATATAATAATCTTAAAGATGAAATAATGTTGACGAATGAGGAAGAAATGAAAAATGAAAAAAGCGGTATTCGAAAGCAGCCTGAGTGACATTGATTTCCATGAGGAATCGAGTATGAATGACGATGGGTGAATATTCACAAAAATCAGCATGGATAGAGAAGTATGAAGAATAGTAAGGCTGTTGACTTTGATAATCTTGTTGCTGAATTCAAGGGGAAAAAACTACGTTGCTACCCTAACATACGTGCATATTTCTATCACTTTACAATTTTAAAATTCTATTTTACATTCGGAAAAAACCTTAATCCAAAATTCGAGGGATCTGGAAAGTGCAAATACTCGTATGTGTTAGTTTAACTAAACCTATCGGTTCTTTCGTAACTGGTCAACAGATTGAAAAAATATATTGATTTGGAAATTACGTTAGAATTACGTTAAATGCACCATATTTTATTTAATTGTGATATTTTATTATCTTCCAAAACATTTGTGTAATAGATTAGATTATGTAAAATCAAAAAACCACTACTTCCTGTATGCACATTCTATTTAAATAACAAAAGGTGATGAACAATGACCATGAAGAGAATCAATAAGGAAATTAAAAATGGTTAAAATAATCTACTGTCGTTAAAAAGACAGTTTACACGCTGAAAGTAACTTAACAATATGTATTAACAGTTTAATCACCACTTATCATTGTTTTTAAAGTGAAAACCAGCCATTAATTTATATTCCGTGGTTATAAGTTGAAAAATAAACACCTACAGATCATCGATGCACCGATAAAAAAAGTTTAACCAATGCAAATTGCAAGAACGTAGCGCTGTGGTTTATATGCAATTTTATGAACAGCATCAAACCTGTTTGGTTTTTTCATAGATTTATTCGGCCTCGAAAACACAGTTGCACTTCTATTTGTTTTTTTGGTTGTTTTGAAAAAGTGCACTTTTTATGTAATATGCATTGAATGGTGCTAAAGTATTATGAACCGTTTTTCTAAAAGAGCTCTCACAAGAGTAAAAATAATTCATAATTTTATTTTTTAAATGTTATTTGTTGTTTAGTTAATAAAAGTTACCAAAATAAAACTCCTACTTTATTTAAATACTTGTACAACTTTTAGCGTGGCAATATAACAATGTTATATTTGTATCAAAACTAAGGTTCTTTATTTCATTGAAACGAAAGGTCGCTAGAAAAAAATGTTGTTATTTTAGATTAAATTAAACACATACATTGAATGTCTTGAAAAAATGCGTATTTTGAAAAACATGTTTTGCGGAAAGAGTTTTTTGTCTTTTCTAAGCACATTTTAATACGATGGCTCTTAAAGTATTAATTTAAAAGATCTTTTTATACAAAGCAACGTTATTTAATTTATTTCATAAAAAAATAAAAGAAAGACAAATATTCCCGGGTTGTGAATAGCCTAAAAATATTTGAAAAACTCCTACCACCATCATAAAAAGCTGAAAATGGTGCTTGTGCAATGATGGAGGACTTAGCTAGCAGAGGAATCAAACCCATGATGCCTGGATTGGAATCTGACGCGTTAGTCCACTCAGCTACTAACTGGTAGTAAGTCATAACACTTGCGAAGAGGGGTTCTAATGTCACCCAAATGTATGTTATGTATAATATCTTAGGTAAAAAATCCTGAAATTTTATGAATAAACTTCTCCACCAAAAACAAATTACCTACCTACTATTATGTCATTAGTATGGTTTAGTAAACAACATCAAATGGGGTAACTATGTCTACTCCCCTTCAGATAGTACTGTTGATTTTAATTTCAGGTATGGAAAGAATAAACAAGTAGACAAAATTACATAAAAGAAATAAAATAAGTTAAGAATATAAATGGCTTTTTCTGCAAATATTCCAGGTACATTTCGGAATTTTTTTATGTACTATTGATGTCTTTGTACACATTACATTTTTTTTTAAATAAATTTTAAAAATTTCGAAGAAATGCTATATAGTGATTGCTTATAAATATAAATTTACTAAGATAGATTTTATTTGTGCATTTGTATGGCATCGGGGGTTAATTTTGAAAAATACACCCAAAACAATATAAAGGTTTGTATTTGGGTTGAATTGTTTCAAATTTTCACAATTCTATGATTTTTCAACATCGGTATGGTGTTTGTTAAACGCCAATTTTCGGTACATTTCAGCTTTGAACAAATCGGTGTGAACCAAAAAGCAAAACGGTCTTGTTGTTACGCTTTTCAGCTGATTCACAATTTGTTCAAAAGCTGAAACAGGCCCAGTTTCGACGTTTAACGGGGACCATTAAAATACAACAAACAGTGGTGCTGATTGTTGAGTTGTAATGATGTCAAATGTGCCAAAGTTTAAAACACCTGCACCAGTGCTCTCGAGAAATACAAAATATTTAACGGTCAAATAAACAAGAATTTTCATTTACACACGCGCTCAAGGGCCAAAATCCTATAAAAAACTAATCGAGTGACTCATAGCGCATATTCTACAACCAAGCGTGACTGTATTAAATTCAATCTAGTTTTTTTCAGTATTTAATCTCCACCCCTCTTATCAAAAAAAAAATGTTACAAAATTGATGCCAAAAACCTTAATTTAGTTTTCTTGACCTGAATATAAGGTAACCTTTTAATATTTTGTATTATTATCTACCACTTGAAGGGTTTAAATAATAATGTGTTTGAAAAATATATATCTAACGACTTAATCTTAGCGGGCCTAGTGATCAAATTCATTTCACATATTTGTCCAACTAACGATCTTAGCTAAAAATTGAAAAAAAAAATAAAATACAGTAATGCTTACCCAAACAGAATCACATTTTTCTAACGAGTCCCATGTTTTTATTTCTAATTTAAATTTACGTCATAAGATATTTAAGACCCGACGTATCAAGCCATACAAGTAAACTGTATAAGCTATCAAATACTTGAATCGGGTCATGTGAAGAGTCCGAATAACAGAAGAATATGTATGAGACGATGTATGAATGTAAATGAAGCAAGGAGTGTGTGCCAAGACAGAGTTGTATGGCGGCCCGTCCTCTCTGCCTACCCCTGCGGTGAAACGGCGTGACGGCTAGTTAGTTTTTCAGTTAATCACTGTGAGATTGTTGTATTTTCTCCACTGCAATTGTATGAATAAAATAATTAGCGAGTTAAAAAGGCATATACTCGTAGACGTTGCTTACTATTTTCCTTAGTTATGGAACAAGTGATATTTTCACACTACTGGGTTGAATTCAAAGTGTGACAGTGTGCGAGTATGAGTATCCATAGACAAGATTTAGAGGAAGGAGTAGTTTTACACAGTTTCGTATCTCAATCACTCGAATACGCCGGACGATTGTCTATCGGATTGTCGCACGCTGCGTCGGGGCTAATCGCAGTAACTACACCGTTGAAGATTATCAAGGTCGGCCTATTCGTATATTTAGCTATAACATGGCAATAGAGCTAGTCAGTCGTAGGTGCAGTTGGCCGGCGCAGCGCCGCGATGCAAGCGTGAGTCAAGTGCACATCCTTGGTCATGAACTGGTCGCCTAGTCGCTACAGACCCACTGACCTCCTTACCGAACGTACCTCCCTGATACCTTTCGCGTGATTTCATTTAATTGACGTTTTAAGGGTTCGTTCCGAAAAAAGTGGTTGCATTCTTTAGTTTTGTGGTCGATACGCGCAGTGGGTAGAGACGACACAAACTAGCAGCGTCATGAAGGTCAGTATTTATTGATTATTTGTTGCAGCGAACGTATTTGTTCCTTGTGACATTATAAAGCGTTTTGTTAGATGCTTGTTAAAACCGTTTACACTGTTTTGTTCAATTAAATCGAATATTCACTCTTTCAGCGACGTTTTACACTAGTGTTTCGAGTGAGACTTGTTAGTAAATGTCAATATTTTTAAACTAGTTCTATTATTGCACCAAATGAAGTTAATCATAAAGTTGCATTATATGATTTAACGTTTTGAATTATCAAAGAGAATTTCATTTCACTGCGAATTGTTTCCACAATGTTTATTTCACGCTGACCAGTAAGGTTTCTATTTTTATAAAAGTCTGTAGGTACAGTTGCACTATTTTACGTTGTAACGCTTACGTACACCATAATGATGTTGAAGTTAGAATAATATTCACACTTCTTTAGTTATTCGAAAATATTTTAAAATGTATAATGTTTCACTGACGCATATAAAACATGTTTATGAAAATTCACGATCGAAATCGAAATCTATGAATAACCGCAAAAATATTTAACTATGTTCGAAAAAAATCCACACAATATTGAAAAAGTGATAATAACACTATTTTTATTGGTTTTTTAAATACAAAATTTTATATGTTTTATAATTACGTATTGTAAAACTGGTTCACTTTGTGTTTGGATATATTTAAAGAAATAAAAAAATAGCTTTGTACCAGACCATGAATATTATTATATCTTTTATGACTGACCGGTTTCGCTTAACCTAAGCATCGTCAGGGCACAAATTAAACTAATGAATTTATTAATTTATCTGAAGATGCTAGGCTAACCAGTCGGTCATAAAAAATAAAATTATATTCGAGGTCTTATACAAAGTTATTTTTTCATTTCTTTAAAATATTACTATTGAATTTAATCATTGTATTACAAAGTGTAATAGTTTGATCAAGATTGTACATCGTTTAAATATTTACACTTCATGATATAAGCTAGCTCAAAATTGCATAACGGTGCACATTCCCACACAATCTGACACTGCGTTATCTACCAACTAAACTTCATTCAAGGTCTCATTGTTTTAATTTTGAATCTTGCTGCGTTTTAATCAATAATCAATGCTGATAAGATTTTCTCGCGGAAATTGCTGATTTGCGAGTCAGTGATAGTATAGCGCATCTAGAAAATTACGTTTTAAGCATGGAGTTAAGACTATAACTCTAAAATTGTGTAAGAGTTAATTTAAATGAGCTATTACAGAGGCTTATGGTTTACATCTAGTGCTATTTTAACCTCATCCATTCAACTAAGAGTATTATTGTATTATGCAAAAGATTATTAGTGATAGAAAATAGTGATTCATTAATTTCTATATTGACTAAATATTTTATTGTGGATACAACTGAACGGAACCTGTATATAATCTCGATAAATATTGTTGAAAGAAAACTATCGCCGTAAAAATATGTAAAACCTTTCAATTTATAGACATTGAGACATAGACATAAAATACAAGACACGTCATATTCATTCAAATCTTACGAAAAATGTAGCACCACTATTACCGTCTAGTTGTTTTGTTTTACCCGCCTATGAAAAGCATAGTCATTCAAAAAATATGTGTGTACGGACGAGATAGCTATATGAACGTCCCACGCTACTATTATAATCGGGTATCGCGCCACTAACCGTAATTGTCTTCCACACACATATGTATTTCTGCATTTGCTATATCGCACCCTTTTGAGTAGTTTAAAACCTTGTTAGTATTCATAGTATTTATTGAAATAATAAGTGATGTGTGGGTAATAATTATGAATAGAAAGAAACTCTATGAGATATGTTTTTTGCTCTCGAATGATTTTTTCACCTCTCATGCCATTTTTTTCTCAGAAGGGAGCCTACAATGATGCGTTTGTGACAGCTTGTCTTTCTATCGAACGAATGTTTGTGTGATACTAAACGTAGTAAATCTCAGGTATGTCTCGCGGACCCGGTTTAGTGCATTCACGCGCCTTGTCTCAGTATCGTTTCTAAATTATTTAATTAATCTAAGACTTATAAACCACATCAAAAAAAACTCCATGAGATATGTTTTTTGCTGCCGAATGATTTTTACACCTCTCAAGGCATTTTTTTCTCAGAAAGGAGCCTACGGTGACGCCTTTGTGATAGCTGGTGACAGCTCGTCTGTCGAACAAATGTTTGTGTGATGCTACACGCTTAGACAATGCGCGTTAATGTACTAAACCGAGTCCGAGAGACATACCTGAGATTTACTGCGTTTAGTATCACATAAACATTCATTCGACAAACAATCTATTACGGAAAAATGGGAGCTCTTCAACCAAAATAATGTGAGATAGCAAATGCAGATGTACATAAGTGTGTGGAAGCAGTGGCGGCTCGTGGCTTTTTAGTGTTCTAAAGTGCTTTGGTTGAAAAAAACGTCATTATTGATGTTATTGTAGCCGAAAACGAATTTTTTTCGAAATTTCAATTTTTTGTATGAAGATTTTTCAGTAAACCTTGCAGTCTGAAAAATTCTTAAAAAATACTGACAAAAAATTATTTTTTTTTGACAGTTCAATCTAAAGCTAAAAGTCTCATTCGTAGGTCATGCTCATATGGCTAGTCTTGTTTATTATTATGACTATCCTTTTCATTTCTGTTTTATGCTATCCTTTTGAAATGAGCTTTGAAACTTAAATCAAGACCATGCCATATGTATCGTTCGATTTATATGTATTTGACATGCCTTGAATTTTATGTCTATGGTTATAATGCAAGTTTTTCGCTACTTCAACCTTACACCGCGTGTTATATTTACACCTCGTTTATAAGTAAAGGGGATAGCTTATAAACTACACTTTTCACCGTACTGTTTTCACTGCGTTACGCTGAAACAAAAATAAAGTCACTTGGAACAAATAAACATCTGCTAATACGTTATTATTATCATTGTATCAAAATAAATAATAGAGACAAACCACGAAAAACTAGAGTTTTGTCAGCGTAAATTGGGTTGTTGTGACTGATGGTAGTTAGGAAGGAAATCAAAATAAATTGTATTCAGATTGTCACCAAACACATTAAAAAACAGCTTTCACCAGGGCGATATTATTCTACCACTCTGGAACGTGCCGCAAATATACTTGTTATTATTTTCATATGAATAAAGTGATGACCTAAATAAAAGTTTTGTTTAGAAGTTTCGTAGTCGAGCGTCTTACCACTCGACCATGGAGGCCGTCTTGCTGACATCATGGTGTTAGTTTGTCGTGTGATTGTATGTTGATCATGAAAACATTATTTTGTTCATGGTTACCAACATACAAACACTTCCGCAAGATGTGTCCTACGGCCAATAAGTTTTGGCACTGAAAAGTTTTATCAGTGCCAACGGGGTAGCGATTCCATTCAATTCGCGAGTTAACATTTAGAAACCAAAGCAACGAGAATATCTAATATCTCATAGTTGTATTAAGCGTAGAATATAGCGTTTGTATTTAGCGTTGTATTTGTTGGTCGATATTCCTGTCCCAGTTAAAAGGAACCGGTTCCCAGCAGCCGGTCACTGGAATCGTCAATATTATTTCTCCGAGGGAACGGTTATTTTTGGAACTGGTTCCAAATTTTCGCAAATAAAAATATCGATATACTTTGTTCGCTCTTTTCGTGTTTTTTTGGGCGAGAAACCAGTTGCATTTCTTTTCTTTTTCAACTACCGACTAGTATTTTTTTGGCCAAGAACTTTGATTCAAGTCGATTTGCTAGTACTTTTCGAAAAAATCTCTTTCGCGGAACTTTTCTGGCACCAGGAACCGGTTCTAAAAGAACTAAATAAATAACCGGTTCCTCGCCGGTCACCGGTAACTGGAACCGCAGGTACACCGAATTCTGATATCGACCATCTCTAATCTAGCGTTGGGAAAAACTTCAAAGTTTTGGGAACGCTTCAGGAACTGCTAGTTCTTTAAAATGAACCTTTCACGGTGAACCCTTCAACTGAAGTACCGCTGAAATTCTGAAATAACGTCAGCTCAAGCATTATATGAATCCGTTAGAAGCGGCCGTAAGCGGGTTGCGAACTATACTAGCGCTATCTTGGAGGTGATATTATTTAGTTTTTTATAACCGACCGGTTTCGCTTAGACTAAGTATCATCAGAGTACAAAATCAAACTGATCGATAACGCTGATAATAAGCGAAACCGGTCGGTAATAAAAATTCAAATAGTATCCGTGGTCTTGTACAAAGTTATTTTTTCATTTCTAAATATGCCAAGTTGGAAAAAAAAAATATTTTTCGGTATAATGGAGAATGGATTACACATCGTACATTATCTAAGTTGTAAAAATTGACGGAATTCCCAACGTGCGATACACGCGTCACACTAAATTGATCGTTTATTTCATTATTTTTATTAATTGAGAGGTCGATGACTGAATCTTTGAGATTCGGTGCAAGGAACTAAGGTAAGGTTATGCAATTGTAAGGCCGTTGAACCAATCTGTACAATCCAAACGGTAGATACTCTATGCAGCGGCGCGGTCAGTGACCCCATACTTTATATTTGACAATAGATAACTATGTCACATTTGTATCAAGTTTCTACATGGCCAATGACCCATCTTTGGTATCGCAAGATAGCATTGTATTTGTGCAAATAATGCATAATTGATTACGATACTACAATAAGATAAATGTTATCTTAATATAACCTATAAATACGCCTTTTGCTTACTGTAATGCAATGTTTGGCGTTCCTGCGTGGTGCGGAATTGACCTAATTTGAATTTTCCTATTTATATTTTTACTGTGATTTTTTTCCTGCAAATCGGAATCCTTTTCACCAGATCATATTTCTTAGCACCTATACATATTTAAATACCATTTTCTGTATTTTAAATAATTAATTAATTATAATTCAATATTGTTTTGAATTAAGCTTAACATCACTCGACTAATTGACTACCTGACTAACCAATCATCACCCTATTACTGCAGAGGTTGGCAAAGGGAATAGAACGCCACAAAACACTCTCTTGGCACACACTTCTTGCTTCATTTACATTCATAAATCGTTACATCCGTACTCTTCCACTCGATCGTGCCGTGTCTTACTGGAGCGTCCGCGACTTCTTCCATTCAGTTGCGAATCGTGTATTTGGCTGACACTCCTCTTTTTGGCGAGCCGCTCTATATCCAAACTTTGAAATGAACGTAGTTGTGCAGAAAGCATCCAACTCACAATTTGCCTTAATTGAGTTTTTCTTTAAATAAATACGAGATTTATATCTGCTGAAAACATGCAAACGCCGAATGCAATAGATTTTGGTAATTAATATTTTTACTAACGCACATTCCAGATATTTGACTTAAATTGAAGTTCAAAAACATTATAATATGTAGGATAACATCAAAAATACATTTATTTTAATAGAAACTTTGATATATTATAAATTACCTATTAATGATTAAGAAAAAAATACTAATATTCACTTTACAATTGCCGATTGCATATATTAATGTTTTTTTCTCAGTTTCGTATTTTTGGAGTTGGACGCTTTCTGCATAACTACACGGTCCAAATTACCCTCATTGTCCATGCTAAATTAATAACTTATCATTTTAAAACCAGCAAACACACAAACCATCAACCTCAAATTTCAGGATGTATTTCATATGGAATTTAAAAGATTACAGTTTTAAAAAAAATCTTCACTGAAAACCGTAGATATTTTAGAATTTATATAAAAAAAATCTTTTGCAGTATTGCTTTTATTAAAAATTTACAAGTTCATTTTCTAGAAATTTATAAATATCGCCTTTTTGAGTGCTGACTCTTAATTATTGTCATGTCAAATATTGTTTAAATTTCGGACAAATTCTATTAAACTAGTTTTATGGCTTCATGTATGCCATTTGCGGATCTTATACATTTTGCTTTCACCACTATCCGACTCTATGTATTCAATCCAACACCCTTGGTACAAATATTCATATGTTTTCGTTTGTAATTTATTCCAATCTTACCAGTTCACATCTTCCTATAAATACCATTAAAAGTAATTATAACATTTTGATCATTTGCATGGCGCCGTTTTCGTGAAAAATCGCCGCAATGTTAAAACATGCTACGAATTTATTCTTTTGTTTATTTTTAGCAAAATCCAGAGAGCCTGGTTTCCAAGATGCCTGACCTCTATTCGCGCGAGAGGTCAATCTTGATGAAAGTGCTGCGCAAGTACGAGAGTGACCCTTGGCTAGAGGTCACCTCAGTTGACATCAAGGCGGCCCTGAATGTTGGAGACAACACCATGTCAACTATCCAGAAGGTGCATGTGGAGGGAGTTTACTCAAATGGCATATGTAAGCAACGTAACTGCTGTATAGTAGGGGGATTTTTATGTGGAATTTCAACATAAGATTTCCAACTTCTCTCAATCATCTGTAGCCAATGGGACTATGACATCCCCAATTGGGGTATTTTGTGAGGCTAAAGGTAGAGGGGAGTGAAAGGAGATGGGGAAGACATACTTAAAGCTTCTACCAATCTGGATCGTGCCGGAAATATACTCTATATTATATTATATAAATTAAATGTGTTATGACATATAATAAGAAATAAAAATATATTTGCACACCGGGTTGAACCCACAACATCTGCATTTATTGTCGAGCGTCTTGCCACTCGACCACGGATGCCTTCAGACAGATACATCATTTTCAGAATCGCTTGTATTAGAATGCCACAGAGTGACGTTTGGCGATATTTCTCAGTGCTCAGACTTAATGTCTATGTATTTTAATTTATTAAATACTATTCAAGAGATCTATTATTTAAAATTATGCTTCATTTAGTAAACATTTACATGTTACAGGTGTATGGAAATATATATTTTTAAATAAAAAAGTATTCTTCCCATTTAAAAAATAGAACTCACACACACAACCATTAAATTCAGTTTTTACCGCCTAGTGGTCAATAAATTCTCACCAGTTACCTCACTCGAGATGACGGAGAACCGGAGGCATTAGTTCCCCCCTTAGAGTACAGAGTAGTATCTATCCAAGGCAGTGAAGTAAGTTTTTGACTTGTTTTTGATGATTTTAACCTGACTCGGCGCACCTGGACGTGGCTAAGACTACGGCTAGGATATTTATACACCCATTCATATATCATATCGACATAATGTTTTTGTTTTTTCGTATGGCCACTTTTTCACAGTATTTTCATCAACAAAAATATAGCATATAACCTAAAAAACCGTTAAGTTGTGTCAAGTTTAGTGGCATAATAAAAAATGTGGGCGGAGTCCCGCGGTGACCCAGGAACTTAAAATCATTGCGACAGTATATAGAAGCGGTCTATGAAATTTGTTGTCTCTTTCTCTCTCATGGTGTATGACGTAAAAACCCGGAGAAAGTGATTTATTGCAAGTTTGTGTAGGTTGGGTAAAAATAATTAGCTCTCCCTCCATTTGTTGTTACTTTCTTCTCTCGTTCTTCAAAAACTATGTTTAAAATTTTTCAGACTTCCATAAGAACTTTATCATCAAGCGGCAGTTGGAGGACGCGCGGGTGAGGGAGATGTACATGGCGGACCAGGTGTGGGCGAACGAAGAACACATGTACCTCACCGTGCTTCCTCGGCTCAGGAGACACACCAACACGGACCTCCCGCTGCCCCGGCTGTACTACAGCGACGCGGAGATCATGGTCATGGAAGACCTGAAAGATGCAGGCTACTGCATGGCAGACAGGATGACGGGCACGGATCTGGAGCATTCTTTGCTGGTTATGAAGGTGAGCATCTTTGCTTTTTTGTAAACTTTATTCAACTTTATTTTATTTTTTAAATTTTATTTTATAATTTTTATTTTTTTGTAATAATTCAGTTGAATTAAATTCAATATTATCATTATTTGGTTCTACTGTTCTTAGTCACAGCTGTTTAAGGCTATTATCTTAACCCCGAAACAGCTGTTACTTAAAATAGCAGAACTATGTAATACTAATATTTTAAATTTTAAATAAAAGTAACTTTGTTTTTACACCAGTTACATATACCAACCGGTTTCGGCTCTACCTGAACCTTCTTAAGGGTTGAACAAATATGTATTAAATTAAAACAGAATTATAATGCTCGGGGAAAACATGAAATGGGCACATCAACTTAGGTGGGGGTTTAGTACGGGAAAGGTGGTAGGAGTAGGGGGTAGAAGGGGAACAAATTTAAAATTGGGCTGCTGGATAAATCTAGTTGCTTATGAAAATATTGGCTAGTAAGGATTTTATTTAAAAATCAATATTTTTTTTAAATATCTTTTCAGAATATTGCCCTATTCCATGCCTCGTCCCTCGCCATGCAGAGACTGGATCCTGAAATATTCAACCTTATGAAGACCAATTTGAAACATCCCTACACTGAACCAAAGAGCATCGAGATGGGAGTCTCCTTCATCCGTCTCGGCATCCAAGACGCAACAGCCCTGATCAAGTCAGAAAACTCCCACGAAAAGTACACCAAAGTCCTCGAGTGCTTAGACCATATCGAAAAAAAGAAAGAATTCTATGTCTCTCTGTTACAAAACCTTTCGAATAGCGACTTGACCGTCTTAATCCACGGAGACTTGTGGGTCAATAATGTTTTATTCTCCTACGATAGAAACACCAACAAACCTAATCTCGTAAAGCTCGTCGACTTCCAATGTACCCGAATCGGTTCAATTGCAACTGACTTATTGCATTTTATATATTCCAGCATTGAACCAATCACAAGAAAGAAACACTTCGATGCGTTACTGAAATTTTACAGCGAAAGCTTGGTCGGTTATCTCGAAAGCTTTTTGGGCAGTGAAGATATGGATTACGTGAAAACTATCACGCTTTCACGCGTAACAGCGGAGATAACCAAGTTTCGAATGTATGGACTTATAAATGCGATTCTAATTTTACCTGTTGTGGTTTGCGACCCGAAGGCTATTACCGCCCCAAATGCTGATCTGAGGAATGGAAATCATAAATCTTTAATCTTTCGCGAACGATTAATAGATATCGTAGAGGAGTATATCAGCAAAGGTTGGATTGGCGAAGATTAGTGACTGCGATGTATTTATTTCTGTCAAACAGAAGTCAAAGATTGGATGTTCACTTTAACGAAAACGAATTGGGTGTGAAGCCTTTTTTGGGTTTTAAATTTGTACAAAGAAAGATGAAAATGGTATATTTAAAACAACATTCAACAAAAATGGGCTCAGAGCGTTTAGAAATCAAATATTTCCATATTTTCCATTAAGATTGGGTGCGTTTTGTGGACAGCCTTCATCGTTATTAGCTTTGTTATCAATAGTGAATTGAACCGAGTACAAATATTAGCATTCATCTAATTTCATCCCTTAAACAGTCAAAAACTTTGTGTCATCTGAATTTTGACTTCTGAAGCCCAGATTCCATTATCTTTTCGTGGTGTTGAAAGTGTATTTATGTACAGTAAATAGACTTTCGTCATCACGAAATGTATGGAATTTATTATGTGTTGTTTTGCAAATATTTATATTTCTTTACATGCTTTCATATGTTCACTGTTTACGTTTATATTTTTACCATATTTTAACACTGTGTTATTATATTATTATGTTAACAGTTTTACAAACAAAATCGTCTGTGATATGTAATGTTTAGTTAAGATGAGAAATGAGAAAGTAATATGTTGATTTAAGATTACAAACAAAATAAATGGAAAACGTTTTTTTTAATACAATCAATTTTGATAGTAGTATACAAGAATTAACAGATTATCAATTTCGTAAGTGATTTTTATGAGGTCCGTTTATCTTTTTAAATTTAAATTTTCACCTATTTAGTTACCTTTGAGTTATTAGATTTTTATGATTGAATTATTAAGCTGAGCTTTGTGAAATTATACTTATATGTTTTACCAATAAACTAAATAAAAAAATATTTTTACACTTATGAGTTAGCATTTAAGTAAAATATTATTTTAAAAACGCAAGTGACAGCTTTTTGTGATGTCTTAATATTTTAAGCTTGTATCTGTGTTTCTTGATGTGCTCGTTGGTTTTAAGAGCGTTCGTAGTCACCATACTTACTATTAAGAGATATCAACATTATTTTATTAACAATTGATTTAAAAGTCCTTCGTGATTACCAACACCTAGTCAATTGTTTGAAACTTTGTCACAAAAAATGTACAAACAATGGATTAATTATTAGGATAGTAATTCATTTCTTCCTTTTTAGTTCCATTGACAAAAGTATTTTATTTATATTTTGAGTAAAATTGTTCAAAGTCATGGTGATCAATAATTATTAGCTTAAAAATGTATATACGGCCTTCATATTATAGTATAAAGCATAAAATGTATTTTTCTTGTAAGATATATCTAGCATAAAATGCCATAAAATAATCTAATTAATTTTAATCTTAAATAATATAATATTTTCTGAGATATATGTATTATAATGTTTGCCATTATTTTAGTAGTATTTTTATTGTAATATCTCTGTTAGTGCCTTAACAAATGTATATTTTTTCAGATATAATGAACACTTTATAAGAAAACATTTTAAATTGATTTCATCACAGTTACTTTGATTTAACGGTAGTTTTTTTTTAAATTAATAGTTGGGATCCTAAAGGTTTCAATTACACCAAAACTTCATTAAAACTGTATAATTAGTTTTTATAGACAGACATACATATAAATATATAAAATAATTATCTAGAGTACTGCACATTGTGTAAAATAAATCCTTGTCCGTGATTATGTAACCTAACAATTATTTAATAGCCATGATGAAGCTACCGTATAAGCGTAAACTGGCATCTAATATATCAATAAATATTAAAGTTTTACGAAAGTCTGTTGATTTTTATCGTAACTGATGTATTTTTTATAAAATTAAATGTATAAATAATATTTGAGATTCTGCATAGCATTATCCATTGCTTTGAGAAAAAATAAAAAACGAGTCTTAATAATTTACACATACAGGAATGTTACATAACGAAAAAAGAACTTGAGTTGGCATACGCGCTATCGAGTTCAGCTATTAGTATTGTTGTGAAGTGGGCAGTGTGAAACATAGAATATGGTGACGACTTGTAAGGTGTTCCAAAGGATTCAAATTGTTACACTGTATCTTTTCCGCAATCTGTTTTATATCATCGTTCTATAAATGTGTATTTGTTATGGATCAAGTGATGTAATAGAGACGGCAATATTCACAATGCCAAGAGGAGTCTGACAGAGTGAACATTCCTAATAGAATTCCAAGGAACTCTTTTATTTACATAAATACACAATATCATGCGCTATTAACTATAACGAACAATGCCTAGGTAAAACGTTAAATAAGCACAATTTTACACATTAGCAGTTAAGCCTACTATTACCTGCATCAACTGATTAGCATACATATATCACTCAATTTACAATATTTAAGCTGTATGTGTAATACTATGCATAGACAATCACTTGTTCCATAACACAAAACACGTGTATCAGTGCAATGGATCACAATAAAATCATCTTTTAGGAAAAACGTCATCACCTACGGGAACGAAATTAGAAAAATCTCTCGGTCACATAAGGGTGGCGTTGCCTCCCTATTCATCACAATATGCATGCCACCCAGCCTTCCCACAACGCGATACAAGAATAAGCAAAAACAAGATTCACATTTTTTTACAAATTACACTGTTTACTTATCAATAATATTGAATTCAATAGCAAAAGCGAATAACTGGAATTTATTGAAAAAAATAAGGTTCAAAATATCAAACTTAACAAACTATTATCAAAAAAATGCCTGTTACTGGTTTTTGCTTTGGGATTATGAAATCATATGTAAATAATATATTTTTATAAGTGTACCACTAGGTGTTAGATAGTTTTGTATGCACTGTACTTATTTAGAAAATTTAAGATTATTTTTATGTGACGAAATTAATTCCCAAAAACTTATTTACGTAGTATTTAAAGTAATTTTAATAGTGTGCGTTAGTGTTTGTTTTACATCGTAAAAAAATATGTTAGTATTATATTATAATTGTGATTTTTGGAAATCTAGGTGATTTTCTAAAATAACGAATGAACATCTAATAAAAGATGTTTGTGACGTATTTGTTCAAAACATTTCATCAAAGTGCACCATACCAAATCATTTTAATACATTTAATAGTATTTTTTTAAGGAAACGAATAAGTCTTTGGGTAAGTCACATCAGTAAAATAAAAAAGCTAATTATGTTGTATTTTCTGCTTAACTTTATATGCATATTAATAAACCATATTTTAAAACATGTTTTATTTTCTCGTTTTGCTGTCGTATATGTTCCATGTTTACGATGACGTAGTGGCTATTACCACTGACTTGAGTAATGAGATCGCAATTCAAGTTTGACGGTCACCATGGTCGAGTGGTAAGACGCTCGACAGCGAATCCACAGGTCGCGGGTTCAAACCCGGCGTGCACAAATATATTTTATTTTATTGTCATAACATATCTAATTCATATTAAATAATATATAGTATATTTGCGGCACGTTCCAGTGATAAATACTCTACGTATCACCTTGGTGAAAGACCACCGTTCAGAATCTATTTGCTTGTAATGGCTTTACTTTTTATTTTAGTTTAGTTTAATCTATATCCTTGCTTGAAATGGCTTTGGCCGTATTTAGTGACCAGATCTGAAAATCCAGGTACGTCTCAGTCTTGAAATGGCTCAAAAATGCAATTACAAAACACTCAACGAAAAATAAATGGACATCTTCAAAATTCAGGCTTTGAAAGGTTTCTAGGTTTTTATGCTATATACAATTAGAAAGAGAGAGACACAATAAGATGTCACATAATGGTACACCGCGTCACAACGCGCTAGGGATGGTTGATATTGGAAATTGTGTGTACCTGCAGTTACAGTTACCAGTGACTGGCGAGGAACCGGTTATTTATCCAGTTACTTTTGGAACCGGTTCCTGGTGCCAGAAATATTCCACGAAGAAGATTTTTTTCATAGAATGAAAAAAGGATTTCTGATATTCCTAATATTTTTTATGTCATGGGGGGGGTAGAAGTTGCTAGCGGTATTCTAAAAAAGGGATAAATTTCATTTTTTCATGGAGGGGGAGGGGTTGCTAGCGATATTCTGGGAACGAAACGCTGGAACTGTGGAACCGGTTCCTCGTTTACACTGGTTTTCTCGCCAAAGGGAACAGCACCTTTCCGGCGAAAAGCATTTAATGGATATTCTCCATTTTTATTTTCCAAAAAAAAGGAACCGGTTCCTAGGAAAAATAATATCGATGGTTACAGTGAAGCTTGAAACCGGTTCCTATTAACCAGGACAGGAATATTGACCATCTCTAATACGCGCGAACTTTACATCATTTGTCAGAGTAACTAATGTCAAACAGTTTGTGAAGTTATTTCCTATATTTAAGTTTATTGAAATAATTGTGGTAGTTTTATATAATATAGAACATTATTGTGATATGTTATATGCGTCTATGTACTAGTAGAACCCAAATAGTAGTAAAAATTAACACTTTTCACAATTTTTTATTATTTTGCTTTGGAGATTCGTGTTTTTAGGGATAAAAATAGATAATATTACCAAAAAGCATTAATCGCTACTAAAAAACCTAAAATTATTAGCGCGTGTGTGATATTTTGACTTAATAAATCATTTAAATGGTGTAATATTTTTTTTTGTTTTGTTTTGATCAAAATATTTTGACTAAAAATGGCCGAAACGGTACGAAATACACTATCTTACAAATAATCGCCCTTAAATATATCTATGTCTCTCGCTATCTATTTACACCGGCGGTAATTATGTGTGTCTTAGAAAGAGACGTGCACTATTGCATGTAATCTTGAAATCTCGGTTTAGAGTCAGACCAATTAATTACGCATAATTCAACAAGAAGCATTTTTTTTTTTTTAAATATTGTTGCATGTTTTCAGCACGCGGGTCTTTTTATACAAAACAATGCTAATTAAAGTAAACACATAGTCCATAATAATAAATAATAAAATATCTATCTAACACCGCATTTCCCTGTCTTTCTATTACCTTTCTTCGCCAGACCGATTCATTCAATAATATATTTGTTTTATAAATAATGTTTGTACATTCCCGGGGCGACAGACGGCAGACTATCGATGGCATGTAACTTTTGCTATTCACATACAGATGTCACTATACAAACATCGAGGCGTTGAGTTTTTCCGGTGAATGGTTTGGTTCTGCGATAAGGATCGATAAAGTTATTATCGAATTAAAACGAAATTTTTATGCACTAAAAAATAACTATATTTGATATCATTTTTGAGTACGTACGACCGGACGAGTGTGAACTTTTTAAATACGAGATAGATGTTGATTAAATTTTTTTAATTTTTTTTATCAAATCCCTACCTACCTAATTAAATATTTACCTTTAGTGTATGTTTTTAACAATGTTTTCCAACGTTGTATTTAAAAACGATAATTTGTTGGTTTCTAACCTTCATGTTTTTTACTCAAAACGGTGACAGTTAGAAACAATAATTGACAATGGAACAGAAGAGTTTTTGTGCTAAAAAACGCGTGTCGTTTGTTGTTTGATCTCCTAAACATGTAAAATAAATGTGGTGTTTCGTGAATAAGACGACTGAATGATGTGTGATGTTTTTGTGGATCGTGAAGAGTCAAGAACTTCAATTTCATCGGTGAGTCTTTTGTTTCTATTTCCATAATTCTTTCCTAATATACAATTAGACATTTCCATCAAGTATATCGTAAGTAAGTTTATCGTTTACAGTCCACTATTTTTTCTAATTTGTCTGAAGCTGGAAACAGATTCGGTGTTTCATTGCAGCTTTATTTATTTACACAGGATTTTATTTATGTTTAAATAATTTACTCTTTCCGCGCCTGATCTAAATAGCAAACATAACCTATGTTTTTATGGTTATTTGATTTCCATTGAAATCAAAATAGACTGAAACGTCAAGTAAATTTGAAAACTATTGATTTTGAAATGCCCTATGAAAACTTTTTTTATTTGTCTTATTTAAATCTTTGTTTATTCGTGGTGATGTTTTGAATGATCTAGTTTTTTTTTTTCAAATTACCATTTTATTAGTATTGATTAAGAATACTCAAAACGAGTTATTTGTACAACTTTTCATTAAAATTTTGCAAATCTCCAAATGAGATTTATTAATACCAGTTTTCATATTTTTTAACTTAAAATCATTTTTTTTTAATTTTCACGCAACGCTTGCAGAAATAATAATTAAATAATGTAGGTAAATAAAACCTTTTCCTCTTTTTAATTCGTTAATGAAAAAAATAAATATATTTGAACGGTCTGTGCAGGTTTATAATTTTGTTCATAATTTCGACACGATATTAAGAATCACTAATATAATCACTATAATAATGATTGTATGGTTAGATAAAAAATTGCCGCTGTCCGATGTTGACGGGAAAATTATTATGTATATATATATTATATTGTTTTAATTTGTGAAATACTACAATTGAATAGTGCGATAATCTTGCTCACAGTATATTACTGGACAGATCACGAACAGCGCAAGAGGTTTTGAAGTATGGTGCACGCCCCCTATGCATTGAGAGGCTTTATTCTATTACCAGCTAAAAAAACGTTTAGTTTTAGTAACGATATATGGAGAGAGAGCTGATTCTATTTAACCAACCTATACAAACTTGGAATAAATCACTTTATTTTGGTTTTTACGTCGTACACCATGAGAAAGAAAGAGACAAGAAAATTTCCCAAATTATCACACCGCTTTAAGATATTGTAAGAGTTGTCTTCGTGTCCCGCGTCTCCATTGACTCCGCTCACGAGTTTTGATATTCGACGTAAATTGACATAACTCGACGGTTTTTTAGGTTATAAGCTATATTCTTGTTTATAACAATACTGTGAAAAAGTGCTTATACGAATAAACAAAAACATTATGTCGACATGTGCTATGAATGGATGTATAAATACCCTAGCTCTAGTCATAGCCACGTCCAGGTCTAGCCGAGTCCGGCAAAGCTCATCAAAACTGACTAAAGCAGCGCTCTCTCTTGTATGTTATTGCTCTGAGTGTAAGCCACTGGGGTGATTTATATGAATAACGAGCCCGTTTGCGTAAATCATTTTTTATACTCTTAAATCAAAATCTTTCCGAAGTTTGGGTCGTTACTGCATATTTCAAAAATATACATTATTTTGAATACCAGACAAGAGTGTCAACTGCTCCCAGCCTTCCAGAGCCAGTGAGACTATGGCATCCACAATTGTTGTACGTTATGAGGCTGATGGTAGTGAGGAGGGGAAAGAGATGTACAAGAAGAAGGTTAGGTTAGGTTAGGTTACCATCTAAATTAAATTTAGCCTCTGTCTATTCTTGTGGGTTTTATTTAATGATTTATTTTCTACATCAGTCGCGAATATCTTGAAAATGTCATTGATGGGGTAGAAACCACCCGGTCGTGGTTGTTGACTGAAAGGTCAGGAAAATTAGAATACGTGGGCCACAACATTCACGTGCATATTTGACTCCGTGGCCTCTGATTCTAGATTCAGTGATCAATTCACCACTCAAATTAGTAGATTGCTTTTTTTAAGCACTGTAAATATCATGATTGTAAAAAAACCTATTAGAAATTATGACGGCAGGTAAACGATACCATAAAGCCTGTTTAGTCTTTACCTTCAAAGTAAATATTTCATATCCTCATCGAAGACTCATTATACGAAGAAAATGAATTCTTTTCACAACTAATTATATATAATAAGATTCAAAAACTTGTTTTAATAACTTAATTACGGAGTTCAAACTATTTATCGATGCGTTTGTTCATTTCTGTTAACTGCAACACACAAATTAAAAACATGTTATAATTTGTAAGCGGAAAAAATATTAAAGGTTCAAGCATAATATGTGAAAAAAAATTACCATTAAATAATATTTGATATGATATTACAATTTCACCTTCGCCGTAAATATGATATCATGTGTCAGTCAAAGACGTGATACATTATTTTTAGGTATTTGGTACACAGTGCATTCAGTGTAAGCACCTTGACATTTGAAAGATAAACTCTGATTAACGTTTTAAAGCTAAATATAATAATTTGTATTTTTTGATAAATCAGCTCGGAGAATTAAACACAACAAACGTAAAAAACAAAAAACCAAATTACAAAAATTTCAATAATCTGCGACTGCTCTAATAATGCTAGGTGGCTAGTTCTTCTTACTAATCAAATTAATTTACAGCGCCCTTGAGGTGATTTTTCACAAAAACGGCGCTATACAAATTATCCAAATATTATTATTATTAATTATATCGATTCAGAATCATTCTATACTAAATAGTTATGGAAGAACATGGGTAAAACGATTCAAAAAGTGAGTGTTGATTAAGAAAAGTTCTTAAAATATCGCAAATATTAGAAACTCCATTAATGGAGGACTGAATGCTGTTGGAGCAAAAAAAAAACTGTCCAAAGAAGCAAAGCTAGCAGTCCACAATAGAGTGATTTTACCAACCCTGATATATGGCAGTAAGGCATGGAACTGGCAGAGGAATGATGAAAGTAGACTGAATGCTGTAGAAATGAGATCCCTGAAGCGTTAGTGTGGTAAAACTATGTATGACCGTGTTAAAAATTAAATGTGGATATCCGGATAGAATGCGAAGCTGATGTAAGCGTAATGAATGGAATTAAGAAAGGGACGCCTAGATGGTTTAGGCATGTGGAGTTGATGAACCAAGAAAAAAGTGTGAAAATAATACTCGACGCGAAAGTGAATGGAAGAAGAAATCGGGGACGCCCGAGGAAGACATGGCACGACATCAAGTGAATCAAATACTTGGGTCGGGCCATGTCAAGAGTCAGAATAACAGAAGAGTATGTATGATACGATGTATGAATGTGAACGAAGCAAGGAGTGTATGCCAAGACAGAGTTGCATGGCGGTCCGTCCTCTCTACCTACCCCTGCGGGGAAACAGCGTGATTACTTGACATGCCATTGACATGACAATATTATTTGCTTTAATCCACCCATTTCAAATACAGAATAATATCTAATGGAATACATTGTAGGTAAGTACTCTATTAGGTAGGCAAGGATTCGAAAAGTTTTTTTTTATTTTTAAATTTTAATTAACATCAATTTCAATACAATATATCGTAACTGGAAAGGGAAAGGGGCTTAAGCGACACTTTGGTCAAAAATGATTTAAATATGCAATTTTAATCAGTTCTGCAAATCTCTCATTTGATTCTGTAGAGTTTTGTGGCTCTTCAGCCATCCTTTAATATATTTACCACTTGGACACAAGTTTAGATTTTTTTAGCTTTTTGTCACTTCAGGTAACTCAGTGAGAGCATTGAGTTACCTTAGTAATTTTTTTTTTCAAAATCCAACTAGGTAGTGAAGACTTGTGAATTTTACTGTAAAACAAAACAAAAACTTATATTGTGTAAACTTCCCAAAATGGTGCTTCAGCTTTTTTGCTTTTCCGGCGATGATATGTGTTGTGTGTGAGTGATTTTATACCATAATTTTATTATTAGATTTAGGAGCTTTATTTTATTTGGCATTATTATTTTAAATGTAACCCAACCAAGTAGCGATATACGTTGTTGTACAGAGAGAGGAGATCTAGTGAGATTTCAAATAACCAGTAAATATTTTGCTATTCACATTTGTGCCATTCAGAATTGACGATATTATAAACACTATCACTGTGCGGGCAAGCAAGTTATTCCGATTCATCAAGAACATTCAGTTGGAAGGTAGTTTTAAATTTCAATTCATCGAGCGTCACGTCTAAAATATTTTCCTGCCAGTTATTATATCCTGGTAAAGTCCTTGACAAATATTCAGAATTCGTGAAACGATAACGAGGTTGCACTACTCATTTGCATTCCAAGAAAACGGATATATATTAAACTGTAAGGAGATGAAGATGATCTTAGAAGAAAAATGTAGAGGGTCTTATATGCAGAATATTGAAGAACATTGTAAGGCATTAAAGATTTAATTCGAACCGTATAAATAAAGTGTTTTCGCTTAAAAAAAAAAACAGAATTAACACCATTATTTGTAAATGGGGCCCTGGCTGATACTGCCATCAGAACGGTTGTTTTCATTCGTGGTTATTCATTTTCTATAGTTGGCAATACATTTTATTATTAGGGCTCTGAATCCGAGAACTCGCCGAGATCTTTAGCAAAAAAAATTAAGACATCCGGTTCGAATAATCGTACTATACTTCCATCATTTTTAATGTTAGTTGGTTAAAGTTTGTCCGAAAGTTGCTGTTTTGCTTCTCGGCGACATTTATTGAACATTCGAGCAATAATAATCTTCATATAATCTTCTCTTTCACTCAATTTCAATATGAGCGTAAGCTACGAACAATGAGACAACAATGTCCGAGTATCTCCAATTACAAGATTGTTGTGGGGTTGAAAGGATATTGTAAAAAGAGTAGGTTAAGATAAGTGCGTCGTATACCGCGTCATTTAGATCTGATCATTGAATGTGGGTAGTGTATCACATATTTGAAATGGTGTATTCCCAAAATATATTTCACTTTAAAATAATAAGCAAAGCAAGCTTTTAAATATATTTAACACACCTGTAATATAATGAATATGTTCACATATTTTGTTTGCCATGGCCAGCTTGGAAGCCACGACTTCTAAACCCAAAGCTTACGTGCGTATCGCTCTGCCACGAATTCCTTCAAACCACAGCCAGGTCAAACATTTCTTCAACGCTTTCGGAGCGAACCTTTTTTGTGAGTCTTGACAATTACGAAACAAAAATACTTTGATAATTTATATAAAGCCATTCACAAATACACCTACTCTGGTAATCAACAAAACTACTAAATGGTTTGATTTACCATATTTTTTATGCCGCAGTACCCACTCACTTCAAGTTTCGATTTCTGACAATTCCTACTTTAAAAAAAATGCTTGTAAGGAAAAAATTAACTAAAACAAATTAAGTCAATCTATTATTTGGCTTCTCGGTAGTTTTAAACTCTCTTTTATGGATTTTTTTCGTACAATTTAAAATCAAGATAAGACAATTTCGCTTCGTGTCTTATTTTTTCATAACAAAATGGGCATTTAAAAGCAAAAGAAATTTTGTTAAGCCTGTATACAAGATAAAATTAAATCACAAGGTCAATTATGAACTACCTACCGCTGCGTTGCGTTATAGATATTTAAACCAGAGTGGTAGATACTCTAAGTATCGCCCTGGTGAAAGACCACCATTCATAATCGAAACGTTGCTTGAAATGGCGTTAGCCGTGTTCGGTGACCAGATCTGAGTAGCTAGGTACTTCCCAACCTTCCTCTTTCTAATATCCTTCCCTCCCCCACTACCTTCAACCTCACAACATACCCTATTTTGGGGATGCCATAGTCTCACTGGCTCTAGACGGTTGGGAGCAGTTGAGACTCTTGTGCGGTATTCATATAAATATTATGTTGCCACTATTTATTTTATTCTGTTTGTATTTTTTACTTTTTAACATTGTAATACATTGTATTATTATTTATATAGCTTACTGTCTAATGTGTTTTTAAAGATTTTTTTTCAATTTTGGAAACTTCATTGGTGAATGCAACACACTGATAACTTTACTCTTCAAAATTCATATGAAACTCTTTATTTTCCTAAAAATTTTTTTTATTTAAAAATCATACTATGTAAGATCTGTGACTTTTTGATTAACAGTAAAATTTTCAAAAATATAAACAAATAAGAAAAATAACACATAAAAAAAAATATTTCTAAAATTACAAAGAATTTCATGAAACACGAAAACCTATTGGCTATCATCTTAAATGGTAGCTCGTTGTTAACACTAGCCTTCAAGATAAAATCACTAAATTTCGCAAGTGACCAAATTCAGAAAGACAGATATCATTTACCGTTCTTGCATCATTGAAGATGATACTGCGATCTCTTCAAATGATTCGTCTGTAGTTTTGGAAGGAACTATTAAATGGATGTATTTCTCTCTACACATTCTTCGGTTCGAGCCGTATCGTGATCCATGAAGAAGATCTCAGGATATTTTGAATAAATAAATGTTTAATATGAGAACATCGTATGAAACACAAATTACAAAGACTAAATTGATATCAATTCGTATCCTTGTAAGGAAAGGAGCCTAGAATATGAAATGCGTACATGTTTCAATAGAAAATTCATTAACATTGAAATATATCGTCTTTGAAAAGGAAAAGGGGCTTAAGCAACACTTTGATCAAATATGAGTCAAGTATGCAGTTTTGATCAATTTCTTTTTCTGCATCGAATGCACTGACTCTCGTTTGGTTGAAAAGACTTTTGTGGCATTTCAGTCATCCTTGGGAGAAGGTTTGACGCAAGCGACACAAGTTTGGGACTTTTTTAGCTTTTTGTCGTTTCAGGTAACTCAGTGAGAGCATTGAGTTACCTGGATTAAAGTTTTTTTTACAAAATCCAACCAGGTACTGAAACTTTATTGTAAAAAAAAATTTAAAAAATTAAAGTGCTCTGGTGTAAACTTCTCAAAGTGGCGCTTCAGCTCTTTTGCCTTTTTGGCGACGTTATTAATTTTCTAATATATAATAAAAACTTACCAATCTTTTTTTGGAAAACCAAAATATTTTTAAGATAATCCAAAAATGTTGAGGTATCACTGACAAAAGACACGATTTTATCGTAAAACTTTAGCGCTAACTGCATGCTTACAGAAAGGATTAAAAATATATACAAGTAGTAAATAAACGTGAATTTCTGGTAGTTAATGACACGTCTTCTTTGTCTGCAGATGGTAATTTACAGAACCTAATATATAACATTCGTATTTAATTGTTGGTGACAGCTTTAATAGTCATGATTGTCATGTTTCAGGTACCTACCTGTGATTTAACAAGAAGGCTAAGTGGAATATTATCCTAAAGAGTACTTAGGTAAAACCTTGGAGTAACAATATATGGAAAGAGAGCTAATTCTTTTTACCCAACTTATACAAACTTGGTATAAATCACTTTCTCCGGGTTTTTATGTCGTACACCGTGAGAGAGAAAGAGACAACGAAAAATCGCAAAATATCACACCGCTTTTAGGTATGTAACAATGTTCTCTGTCTCCCGCGTCTACGGAGACTCCGCCCACACGTTTTGATATGCGACTAAACTGAAGATAACTCAACGGTTTTTAAGTTATATGCTATATTTTTATTTATGCAAATACTGTGAAAAAGTGGTTACACAAATAAACAAAAACATTTTGTCGACATGTGCTATGAATGGATGTATAAATACCTTAGCTCTAGTCCTAGCCACGCCCAGGTCTAGCCGAGTCAGGCAAAAATCATCAACATCTGACTACAGATAGTACAGAAGCGCTCTCTCAAAACCTTAGTAACGATTAATGCGGAAGGATTAGGCAACGATGGCAATCTGAGATATTTTTTTTATATACGGAACCTAAATTTACATTTCAGTATCGCTGTCATGGCCGCGAAGGCTTTCGTTAGGTATTGTGTCAAAGGTTGCGTTTTCCCTTTCACTCGAGTATATCGTCGCCAAAAAGGCAAAAGGTCTAAAACGCCATTTTGAGAAATTTACACCAGACCACTTGCTTTTTTTGTTTTACAATGAAATTGATAAGTTTTCAGTACCTGGTTGAATTTTGAAAAAAGGGGTAACGCAGCCTCAATGATCTTACTGAGTTACCTAAAGAGACAAAAAGCTAAAAAAAGTCCCAAACTTGTGTCGCTTGAGTCAAGCCTCCTCTCAAACGGTAAATATATTTTAAATGGCTGAAGCTCCACAAAAGTCTCCAGAATCAAACGAGAGTC
The DNA here is from genome assembly GCA_022651775.1 of Drusus annulatus. NCBI lineage: Eukaryota > Metazoa > Arthropoda > Insecta > Trichoptera > Limnephilidae > Drusus > Drusus annulatus. The sequence goes on from JAGWCC010000113.1 coordinate 899,050, forward strand.
AAAGCATTCGTTGCAGAAAAAAAACTCATCTAAACTGCAGATTTAACTCATTTTTAACAAAGTTTCGCTTAAACCCTTTTGCCTTTTCAGCGGAGATATGAATAAAACTTGGTTTGGATGTAGTTATACCAATTGTTGAGATCGGTAAACATAACAAATTCGCTTTTTAGCTGTCGTTAAGAACATGGATAAGAATGATAGATACTCTCAGCATCTCTCTGGTGAAAGAACACTATTCAGGATCGAAACTTTGCTAGAAATTGCTTCAGCCGTGTTTGGGGACCAGATTTGAATAGCTAGGTACTTCTTTTCCTTCATATTTCCTATCTATTTTCCCTGCCCACTCACATAATATTTTAAAAACATGTGTATATACTGTACATAACTTTTTCTTCAATCAACCTCGAGGAAATTTTTGTCAGTCTTCTTGCATTCTTCGAACATGGACACAGTGGTGTTTGATGCCTACAGATCCTAACAAAGGTTCCATAAACATTCAAATATAGTACCTACTTACAAGTTTTTGTAGGTAGGTACCAATAATCGATATTTTTCCATCACCAATAAAGAAATTCAAAAATCACATGTACCAATTACAAATCTTCATATGCCCGAAAAAAAACTTTACATAACCTGTGTTAGAGAGGAAACATTGACATGATTTAGTGTTTCAAAATTGCTCAACTCATGCACAAAAGTAATCTCAAGAAGATCGGAAGATTATCATTGTTTAATTTGAATACTTCTAAAATAATTACCTTTAATTTTCAACCGAAAATGAAATTGTTTAGTAGCCATTGATGATGAATGATATAGATGAACCCTCAGCTAGAAAGCAACGGATTCACTTTTAATAAAGATTTTATTTTCAAAAGTCTGAACGATTTTATCCCATGTGAGAAACTGTTGTAAAAATTATCTTACTACTATGAACAGAACTTTGATATGTATAGCAATAAGTAATGTAAGTAAACACATTTTTGTTATGCTACAGTGGTATTTGTTCGCCTAGAGTTTACACTAAAACGCTGCAAAAACCGATTTGAATATTATTTTATTTTTGTGTAAATTTTCGTACCTAATTGTCATACTTTTTTTATTTAGGAAAACTTACAGTTTTATAAATTTTTTTATGAATATAATGATTATTTTGTTTCATTAACCATTGAAGTTTCCGCTAATAATATATATTTTTGAACCAAAATGGGATAAAAATAAAATAATAATAATTAATTAAACAAAACATTGTAAGTAAAGCTGATAAAGAAAATAAATGAATATTCAAAGACACACTAAGTTAAACTATCCTTGTTCTACCGATATTTTAATGGAAGATGATCCGGGGAATTTGCATCATTTATCCTTTCGGCACCGGTGAATAGACGGGTCGTTTTTACGACTCATTCTTGAGTTCAACAACTCGGCTGTGTAACGATTTACCGGTCTTTGTATTTCCTCTCTCCTAAAACATGGGCCTTTTCAAGACCCAGGTTCACTCCTTCCTTTCCTCAATAAGACCCTTCGCATAGCATCCTCAGGGTCTTCTTTGTGGAGTTAATTTCAAATATATACGAATTTTTAAAAACGGCTGTATAAAAGTACACTTAAAGAACTAATATTTTATTCAATAAAATGAAATAATAACTTTCTACAAGACCACAGTTTTTTTTTAAAATTCTTATGACCGACCGGTTTCGTTTACCCTAAGCATATCAGAGTACAAGATTAAACTCAACAAAAAATACATACTTCTGTATGTATGAGTATATATAACCACACACTATGTATTTTTTGTTTAGTTTCAATTGTGTACCCTGATGATGCTTAGGCTAAGCGAAACCGGTCAATTATAAAAATAAATAAAAAAAATCTGTGGTCTAATACGAAGTTATTTTATCATTTCATTAAATATGTCAAACAACAAAAAAATTGCTTTCTACGAAAATATAACATTATACTCGTATTCATTTTCGCTTCAGATAGGTAGTCGATAGCCCCTAAGGATGCTCGATTACAAGTCAGATGGATTGAGTTCAATGTTTACAGCGGTGTCCGACTTACTCCCTTTTCAGAACATGCCATACTTACTGAGAAAGTTAAGATTTACTATGAATCTTACTAATCATGTTTTTTTTTTTTTTTTTTAATATATATTTAATATCGTTAGCAAAACTAATCATTTCTGATTTTTTTTTTATGCAACAGAGGCCAATAGCAACTTCTCGTCAAATGGTTTCAATGGTCAGAGGTTAGTTTTAAAATGGTTAGATGCAATTATTGGTCCAATTCTATGCCAAAGGGCAAGAAGAAAACGTTTCTATACGTGAATTTATTGTAGGTTCATATTTCAGGTGTGTTTAATGTTTAAACTAAACACATGATTTAAACGGACCTTTAATAAGGGCTCGATCGTGAGTGGAACTTCTTGGCACGTGTGAATGTGTTCTTATATAATATTATAATAGCGTCATTATCATGCTCATCTAAGGTAAAGTCAGCTCCATAATCTGTGAATTCGGATAACCCTCCAGTACATTGAAAATAGAAGGCATTACATTTATTTTATCAAGCATTTGCTAACTAAATATGTTTGTTTGATTATAATCAAATTGTAAAGCGCCCTTGAGGTGATTTTCCCACAAAAACGGCGCTATAAAAGGTAACATTTATTTTTATCAAATTTTTAAACTGTTAATTCGTTGTGGAACTCCATTTTGATGATTTAATAAATCATTTTTTTTAACTTTATTCCACTACTTTTTATTAAAACCTGACCGGTTTTACCTTATGACGGACATCTTAAGACCGATACAATTTTTAGGAAATCAGTGGTGTATAATATGTATCCGGAATGGATGCTAATTGAGTCTATATAATAGTGAGCATCTGTAACATAGGGTTTTGTTTTATTTCTGACAGAGGCAGATTACATTAAAAAATACCTTCGGGTAGATTTATTACCTTCTGGGAGATGGGTTACATAGTGATGAGTTAAATGCGTCTGTAGGTTTTTTTTTTAAATTTACATACTATCTACTGTTGTTAGACAATATTTCTCCTTCCATCTTCTTTTTTTCTAATTCTATCTCCACCTCACAACGTAGAAGCATATCACTAAATGGCTACTGTTTTTTATAGTAGAAAGGGGTATTCCCCTACGAAGGAGGTAGGAAGTATGTTAACGAGAGACGGAAAGGCTGATAAAGACATTGAAAGAAAGGCTGAATGCAGGAAACTCCATTGATGGAGGACTGAACGCTGTTGGCGCAAATAAGAAATTGTCCAAAGAAGCGAAGTTAGCAGTCCACAATGGAGTGCTTATACCAACCCTGGTGTATGGCAGTGAAGCATGGAACTGGCAGAAGAAGGATGAAAGTAGACTGAATGCTGTGGAAATGAGATCCCTGAGACGTATGTGCGGTAAAACCACGAATGACCGTATTAAAAATGTGGATATCCGGAAAGAATGCAAGGTTGATGTAAGCGAATATGATCAAGAAAGGGACGATTAGATGGTTTGGGTATGTAGAGCAAAATAACGAAGAAAGGAGTGTGAAAAGAAGATATTATGCGAAAGTGAATGGAAGAAGATGTCGAAGACGCCCGAGAAAGACGTGGCACGATCAAGTAAATCAAATACTTGAATCAGGTCATGTGAAGATTCAGAATAACAGAAAAGTATGTATAAGATGATGTATGAATTTGAATGAAGCAAGGAGTGTGTGCCAAGAGAGAGTTGTATGGTGGTCCGTCCTCTCTGCCTAAATGGCTTGATGGTTAGTTAGTACAAAAATATATTTTTTTTTAGAGGGTTGTAAAAGTTGCGAAGGTCGTGTTTTGACGATATTCGGCAATCTATTACAATTTCTTCTACCGCATGATCCACATCACCTTCACCTGTGCCATCTCCGATGTGTCGTACGTGCGTGATACTCGCGAACGACCGTGCAGACGGCGGCTTCCATGATCACGTTTCGCTGGCTCCACGGCAATCGTCCTCGGCGGCTTCGTGAGGCGGCGGTGACAGGTCCCCGCACGAATGTCGGCCCATTCACAAATGAGTGTGAGATTAATTTGTTTCTGTCCATGATGCGTGGCGGAACACGGGGGGGGTTTTATTGTGCACGTAGTTTACGTCAATGCAGTTACGTTGTTGCTGGCATAATTAGATTTAAAAAAACATTGGGAATTATTTATTTCTAACTATATTTGATTCATTAAAAAAATAGTACAACACAATATTTGAAATTGAACAATTATTGAAAATGTCTTCATTAGAAAAGCGCAGGAAAGACTTTGATTTAATTTTCATTTACAAAATTATTAATTGTTTTATTGAGTCACCCTCTCTGTTGCAACTTATCCAGTTCAACATTCCTTGCCGTAGACTCAGAAACAATGAATTGCTGTTCCTCAATCATCACAATGCTAATTATGGGTATAATTCTCCAATGTCCAGAATGCCAAGACTTGTTAACTCAAGCCATGGTCTTGAAATTTTTGGCAGCAGTCTAAATGATTTTTGTCATTCTTTACGATTCTACCAAAACTTTGACTAGAACATGGCCTCTTATGTTCATTTTGCCTTATTTCTGTCACCGCTCATTTATTATTATGTATATGCCATTTCTTTTTTCCATTTCGTGTTTACTATGTATTTTTTGTAATTGGACTTTAGTCCGTTAATTTATAAATAAATAAATTATTCCGTTTGTGATGTGAGTTCATTCTTAAATTTAAAATTCTTATTTTCAGTGGGTACTTATCGTCGCTGGTAAGGCAAAAATACTTATGCGACACTTGGGTAAAAAACAGAGTTAAATATGCAGTTCATGATCAGTTTATCAAATGCTCTGACTCTTGTTGGATTCTGAAGACTTTTGTGGCCCTTCAGACATCTAAAATATATTTGAGATTTGTGAGAAGGCTTGACTCAAGCAACACAAGCTTGCGACTTCTTTTTAGTTTTTTGTTGCTTCAAGTAACTCAATGAAGGCATTGAGTTACCTGAATTAACTTTTTTTCAAAAATCCAACCAGGGAATGAAGACATTATTGTTGTTTTACAATAAAATTCATAAGTACTCTGGTGTAAACTTCCCAAAATGGCGCTTCAGCCCTTTTGCCTTTCCGGCGGCGATATAACGAATTCATGCCGCTGTTCTTACAATATTTGGTTCTGTTATGGTCAGCATCTTCTATGTAGTTGATCGGGGTTCGATTTTTAATCATGGAATTTTTCAAAAAAAAAAATAATTTTAAATATTTAATTTTTTCATCAAATTTAATGTGAATTAAAAAACATATTATTCAATCTGAAAAAAGGGTGCAAATATTCAGCTGCAGGAATCTCACAAATGTAATATTCTGTAATTATTCACGCGTTTGCGTTATAATATTTGCGACACCTTCCAGAGTACTAAATATTCTTAATATCGCGTTGATGAAATACCATCATTCAGAACCGAAATGTTGCTTGAAATGGGTTTATTCGTATTTGATGACCAGATATTAATAGTCAAACTCTTACCAACCTTGCTCTTCCCCATCTCCTCTTCCCCCACTACCTTTTGTGTCTTCAGTACACAAAATTCCTAACTGATCCTAACCGTTTGAAGACATCCCCAACTAGGGTATGTTGTGAGGTTGAATGTAGCGGGGAGAGGAAGGAGATGGGAAGAAGAAGGTTGGAAAGTACCTGGATATTCAAGTCTGGTCACCAAACGCGGTTTAAACCATTTCAAGCATCGTCTTTTGTCAAGCGTGGTCTTTCATCAGAGCCATACTTAGGAGTATCTACCACTCTGGAACGTGCCGCAAATAAATTATATTATATTATCTTATATGAATCAAATAACATTTATTTACGTACGCTGGATTTGAACCCGTGACTTCTAGATTTGTTATCAAGTTACTTACCACTCGACCACGGAGTCAGTCGGAGTTATTCAGATATAGTTACTATAATACGTTTCAAGTGATAAGATGTTCATTAATTGTTATATTTCACAATGGCGATTATTTTGATACCAAATAGAGAGGGAGAGAGAACAGAGTGATAACCAAAAGGAATAATATTTTCCAGTTATAAAGGGGTTAAGTTGTTCAACAAAATCAACCAGACGAAGCTTGCATCAAACACACCAGCTGCAAGACAACTCCTAGCGTTGAGAGCTACAACGTCGAACAGCATGTTTCCCACGTTTAAGTAACACGTTTCTATTGAATAATCTACGTTACATCTTCACTCGTAATAGGTGACGTGAAAATATACAAATCAATTGAAATTTGGGTTAACAACCGATTTCATTTAGTGACCCATGTAAAAACTTCTAAAATTTAAAAAAAATATATAAATCATGATACCAACTTGAGTGATAATCCTAAAGGTAAGTGTTTACTTTAACCGAAATTTCAAAGATATGTCTCGTATATCATATTGTAGAAATTTTTAACAGTGGTAGGGAATATTTCTCCTTCTTCCTGTGTCAACTGTGGTTAGAGGTGCGTCGCCCTTGAGGTGATTTTTCACAAAAACGGCGCTATACAAATTATCCAAATATTATTATTAATGAGGAGATAATCTTTTCTACCCGATGAGCGGTGAACGGGCTACCTTTTGTAGGGCTTTTTTGTATATATGTTTATTTGCAAGCACTTAAAGTGAAATTTTGTAGACTGTATTTTGTGTGCTTAGAACAATGTTTTATTTAAGCACCCTCATCCAAGTTGGGGAGGGAATAAGATGGAATTTGGACGGAGACGAAAGGGGTCCGTGTAGGGGGTCCAGCGGTCCAGTTTTTTTTAAATAAAAATCGTCATTACAAACCATCACAAATCAAATCTTTCGTACATTAAGTAATCTTAATATGAATTAAGTAAAGGTCATAAATTTTATTCTCAATCTCTTTAAATTTACCTATCATTTTTTTCCTTCATTCCAACTAAAATAATTTCCTTTGTGAGTACGTACGATCGTACGAATGTGAACTTTTCAAATTTGGAAATAATGTTAATTGAAATTATCAATAAAAATAAGTTAAAACAAATCCCTACCTACCCAATAAAGTAACTACCTGTAATATATTTTAGCAGACAGTGTTCGATATTTGAAATGGGTGGATTAAAGCAACTTGTATTTGTTCATGGCGTGTCAACTTGCAACTCCTTACTTTCTACGAGTAGTTACCGATGTAGGGAACAACTAGTCATAACGTAAATTTAAAAATAATTTAATAAAGACGCTTGATACTTCATTAACTTTTCAAATTAAAACTTAACAAATTATCATTAAAATTTTATGCATAGTTCATTAAAAAGTACTAACCTGTGACAGCATGACATTTAAACAACCCCATTCTGAAACAAAATTCCTCTGTATTCACAAAAACATAACTTGTAAGACACCAATCAAGTCGCACAATGGAATTATTAAATCTTTGATATAAACCAAGTCCATCAAACATAACACTAAGACAAAGAAACTTCATCCATCTACTACACCAAAACATTTGGTAATAAAAAATCACTTGTATGTGAAAATTAATATTAAAAATCATGGCGATGAACAAACCAAATCTTCCTTATCTGTAGTTGGCTGTTACAAATTCATTATTCATCATATCAACTTTAGTCAGAAATTCTTGAGTAGAACTTCATTTGTAACAGGCATGAAGTGGAACTTTTTCCTTTTCCTCGTTTTCCATTATTATTTATTTGGCTTACCTTGTGTTTATGACCATTCATTATGCGTAAAATATATTTCAAACGTGTTTAAGATTGTCTACGCATGCGACTGAGTGGTAAAACCTCTCAGCACGGTTGATATTCGATACATGAGAACGGGTCGCTTCTACGACTCGTTCTTGTGTTCAATAGTTTGGTTTTGGATTGCCAGCCTCCGTGTTTCCTTCCTTCTACAACATGGGCCTCTTCAAGACCTTCACTCCTTTCTTTCCTCAAAACGACCCTCCACACGGCATCCCCAAATATGTCATAGGCCTTGAGGGAAATAATTTTCCTCAAAGCGTCTTGTGTGGAGTAAAAGAAAAATACAATTCATAATCGAGAAGTTTCTTGAAATACCTTTTTTCTGTGTTTGCTAACCAGATCTGAATAGTCAGGTACTTCCAAAACTTCCTCTACCCCATCTTCTTCCCTTCTTCACTCCCTCCAGCTTCGATTTGGGATGACATAAGCCTACTAGCTCCAGACAGTTGGAACTCTTGTGCGGTATTCACATTAAAAAAGTCGAACAGTTAAAAATGAAATGATATCAAAAAATAGTATAACGATTTTTACTGTCAAAACCGAAACGTTTAATTTGATGATAATTTAAATCGTGCTTTAAATCATTTTCGACACATTCGCATGACAGCGTGATATTCATAAGTTCTTAGTTGTAAAAGAATTAAAAATGACTCATTAATGCATTAGAGCATACGAGGACAACCGATTGCAAAAATCGTTTTTTTAAATCAATAAAAGAGATTCATAGATGATGCAAATATTTTATGTGATACCGTATTCTATAATACGCGGTATGTTAATTTTCAGCTAGAGCAGTGCTCTCAAACCTCTGGTTCGCGAACTCTCTCCAGTCTACCATTTATTTACGCAATCAGAAATCACTTACAAAATAAATATCAACAAAATAAAACAGTTGAATAAAGGCACACATTGCACTCTACATCGTTTGGATAATTTCTACATAAACAAAAAAAAAACTAAATTTTTTCCAATATTTTCTATTTATTCTCAAAACAATTTATTTAAAAAAATTGGAAAGCTGTAATCAAAAAAAGTTTTGGTATATTACTATTTGCTCACGCCGTTTTAATTATAAGCAAAGCAAATTATTTTACATTTCTTATTTTTTCATCACCTTCCTCGGGCGTCCCCAACTTCTTCTTTCATTCACTTCCGCATCATATATTCTTTTCTTCACTCCTTTCTTCGTTCATTTACTCTACATGCCAAAACCATCTATACGTTTCTTTATTGATCCTATTCATAAATTCATCCGAGGAAGACATCGCACGATCAGGTGAATCAAATTCTTGAGTCGGGCCATGTGGAGAGTCAGAATAACAGAAGAGTGTGTATGAGATGATGTGTGAATGTAAATGAATCAAGAAGTGTGCGCCAAGACAGAGTCGTATGGCGGTCCATCCTGTCTGCCTACCCTAGCGGAGAAACGGCGTGATGGTTAGTTAGTTAATTCATCACCTTTATTTTTCGCTTTTACCAACGTTTGTTATTTTTCGTGATTCTCTTGTTATTTTCTTATACGAGTATATTGAATTACGTATATTGTTGATATCATATTATTTGCTGAAATTAATAATAATTTATATTTTCGTAGAAAGCAATCACTTTGTGGTTTGACATATTTCATAATAATTTAATCTAGTAATGTTTTTATTGATCCACTTCTCGTTCTATTTTATTTTTGTCACTAATATTCTTATTGAATAAATGTTATATTCACACCATTTTGTGAAGCAGAATGAACCTACTAGCTAATACAACCACTTGAAAAAAATACATTATTTTCTTAACGGTATGTTGACGGTCTCCGTGGTCTAGTGGTTTAGACGCTTGCCTAATAATCCACAGGTCGCAGGTTCAAATACAGGCATGCTCAAATAAAAAATATTTTATTGATGTGTTATTTTACATTTAATTACCAAAAAAAAAAAAAGAACACATTCACTTTGTTTATAACCATTTTATTATTTAATATAATGTCTACCGGTTTCGGAAGTACCCTTCTATCATCAGGACAATATTAAAAAATAATCTTTATCCGCCCTGGTGAGCACTAAATTTTCTTCATCTAAAATTCCACGAATGTTTTTAATGTGTATATTCTCCATATTAGTGACCTTTGTAATTTTTGTTATTTGATGTTTAATGATTTCCGCACTTTTATATTGAAATGTTTTAGGTTGATTGGTTAACGCACTTTCAATATCTACTGCCACATTTTCAATAGCGTTGTGAATATTATTATTATTAAAATTTAAGTTATATTTTAAACCTTTAGATAATAACTTCATCTCTTCTGGCAGAAACACATGTGGAGATAAATTCAAATGTATGTTTTGGAGTATCTGGAGAATGTGTATTGTAAAAAAAATTATATTTGTGGCACGTTCTAAAGTGGTAGATACTCTAAGTCCATTTTGCCCTAAGGAAAGACAACCATTCAGAATCGAAACGTTGCTTTAAAGGGTTCTAGCCTTGTTTGGTGACCATATTTGAATAGCCAGGTACTTCCAAACCTTCCTTTCTCTATCTCCTTCCCCTCACCACTTTCCTAAGCCTCAGAACATTACCGATTGGAAATGCCATAGTCCAACTGACTTCAGACGGTTGGGAGCAGCTGGGAATCTTGTGTGGTATTCACTAAAAATATATATATATAAATAAACACCCAAGAATGCGGTTTTTTTACTATATTATACTGTTTAACCACTAATGTCTAAATCTCCAAACACCCCTTTATCCCACAGGCTTTTTATCTTATGTGATTACCGTGGTTTGGAACCAGTGGGGTTATGGCATCCCCGATTTCGAGTATGTTGTAAGGCTGAAGGAAGTGGGGAGGGGGAGGATATGGGTAAAAGGCAAGTTCGGTAGAACCTGGACATTGAGATCTAGTCACTAAACTCGGGGAAAGCCATTTCAAGCAACGTTTCGGTTCAGAATGCTTATTGTTATAAAATTTTCAGAACATAATTTATTAAACATGAAATAATAAATTTGCATAATTAATATGTCAAACCACAAAGTTATTGCTATTTATGAAAAAAAACATTTTAAAATAGGTATCTGAAATAAATACTAATTGTAAGTTTTAAATTATTTTTATCAATGCGGCCCAAGGTTCAAATTTTTTTAAGATCCTGAATTAGGCAATACCACCGTTACATGAAACATGTGTCTATGTATCATATTTGTGATAAATAAAGGAATAAATCGCTTTCTATAAAAAAAAATGTGCCAAGAATGTTATAAAAATACCGAATGGTTCGATTCGTATCCTTGGCGTTGAGTGGATCAAAGTTCTTAAGTTCTTTCCAAAGTTTAACAACTTGTATTACTCTAACAATGGGTGATTGACACTTCTGAATCATCACAAAGGTATTTAACATTTTGATCAATGAGATAATCTTCACCTCATTGTGGCGTGTGAACAACACAAGAATACGTCTTGTCATTTTTTATAATATCTGTTAAATTTCAACGATCTTAACCTGCACCTTCCGGCCTAGAGATAAGCCTTTTGCCATTACGACATTAAGGTCGATATGCTTGAGATAGAAAACACTGAAGTATTTAAATATATTTAAAGTACAAGGCATATCGATTACTCGTCGAACCATTCAAATACCTTATACTCACAATTTGTGAATCTTATTTCAGCGTGGTAATGCTTTGTACTTTTTGCAACATTCTGGAGTTGCTTACTTAAGGAAAATTGTGCAAATTTTAGTAAGACAATTCAATTCATATTGCTCCAACTTCAACAAAAACCCGGCGAATTCGAAAATCTGACGAAGAATGCCGTAGTCAGAAGAGATTGACGCCTAAACTCGGACACTCGTTTTCAACGCCGCGGCAGGACTTATCACCGGCGTATCAAAATATTCCCATATCTCAGAGCACCTCAAAAATCTTCACTGTCTCAAATGTCCCGAAAGAATCCAGCTCAACCTTTGCCGGGTATTATTCAAATAAATTAACGGAATGGCTTTGGCTAATTTATCAAAAAAATATAAAAAATTATATATTAAATATATATAATTTTTTGATAATATAAAGCTAACAACGTTCCATATATATATATATATATATATATATATATATATATATATATATATATATATATATATATATATATATATATATATATATACAAATATGGAACGTTGCCGAAAATGTATCAGGATACATTTAAATCCTGATACATTTTCGGCAACGTTCCACATCGCATCCTTTTGACAACCACTAATTATGGATGGTTAAGAAACAAGAACGTTGCGAATATTCACTTATCTTTATTGACCTAACCTGACAATATTTGAAAAACTCAAATCAGATGAAATTTATTAATATACAAATTCTTTTGTTTTTATTGAAGAATCATCTATAACATATCAATTTCATTACAAATTCATAGTATTATACGATTTCGAAACGTAGGATAAGAGAAAATTGCGCTCGTGTAAGAAGCAAAACCCTTGAATTTAGATCACATTTCATAATATTCATATTTCTTTTGTTTTTGGTAATGAATCATCTGAAACTTATCAATTTACTTACACATTCACAATATCATTCCAAATCCGAGTCCAAAACGTAGAGACGGAGAAAAATGAGTCTCAGAAGCAAAATCCTTGCACTTTGGTCACTCATTTGATGAAATTTCTTGATAATCAAATTTCTTCTGTTTTTATGTTAGAGTCTTCTGTAACTTATAGAATTACCAACATTTCACAGTATTATTGAAATCGAAAACGTAGGGATGGAGAAAAATGCGCCCATCTCAGAAACAAAATCCTTGCATTTTGGTCACTCATTTGATAAAATTTCTTAAGATTGCAATTTTCTATGTTTGCTTTATTAAAATCATCTGTAACTTGTCAATTTATCAATAAATTCACAATATCGTTAAAATTCAAAAGGTAGGGACGGAGAAAAATGCGCTCATGTCATAAGCTAAATCCTTGAATTTTGATCACTGATTTGATGAAATTTCTTGATATTCAAATTTCTTCTGTTTTTATGTTAGAATCATCTGTAACTTATCAACAAATTCACAATATCGTACAATTTCAAAAGGTAGGGACGGAGAAAAATGCGCTCATGTAAAAAGTTAAATCCTTTCATTTTGGGCACTCATTTGATGAAATTTCTAATTATTCCAATTTCTTCTGTTTTCAAGGGAGAATCATCTGAAATTTAAAGATTAACTTTCAAATTCACAATATCATTGGAATCCAAAACGTAGGGACGGAGAAAAATGCGCCCATCTCAGAAGAAAAACATGCATTTTTATCACTAATTTGATGAAATTTCTTAAGATTCCAATTTCTTCTGTTTTTAAGTTAGAATTCCTCTTTCCCATCTCCTTCCACTCTTCACTACCTTCAGCCTCACAACATACCCAATTGAGGCTGTAACAGTCTCACTGGCTCTAGACGGTTGGGAGCAGTTGAGATTCTTGTGCGGTATTCACCATTTTTTTTTAAATCAATTTGTTTATCGCAGTAAGCTCCTTCCAAAAAAAGCTTATACAATAAAGACAATAGGATAATAATATTATGTACACAAGAAAGAAGTAATATCAATTAATTTCCGGATATACAATAGCTTATAAAAATACTTCCTAACCCAGACATGTTATTGAATAGCATTAACATCTGTTGCTCGTACAATACCATAGTGGTCGCAATTACTTTGTTTTACGCTTCCAAAATATAATACACTACGACAACTGTACTTTTACTATTCTTCCGTGGGAAAAGATCAGACCTACTAGAAAAGGCTTTGAGTGATGGACTCTTGGTCCAAATACACACCATTTCTTGTCTGACCATCGTTAAGCATAACATATGTCATTATGACACCGTATCATTATGCATTTTGAGATGTCACACTCACATCTACAGTTAACCTTCCCATATCCAAGATTTTATTTTATTTTATTTTGCAAAAAAAGTTTTATACCAATTACAATGCAAAAGCGGTATAAAGAACACAAACAAATGTTGAAAAAAAATTATACAGTTATAATAGTACATAATAAAGTCAAAACTTAATAGTTATTTCTTGCCTAAACTTGTTGTAGCTCGTGTGAAAAATATCCGAATTTCCTGCGAGGCAGTTATTTAACCTAGTTAGTCTTCCCAGAGACATCACTATTGGTAAGTTAGTTCTGCACCTGTGAATAAACAGAAGCCTGTGTTGGCGGCCTCGCGTGAAATTATTAGGGACATAAAATTCAATTTCCGCCAGGATGTCAGGTATTAATAATACACCATTCAGGAGTTTATAAGCAAAAAGCAGTAATGCTCCCTTCTCGAAGATGGCAATAGACGTTACCTAGCTTATTTATTCTTTGATATTTTCGAAAGTTTCACATTACTAGCCTTCAGTATTGACTATTCTTAAACAATTACGTCACTATTAATAATTTTATTCATGCCTTTAAAACAAATCTTTCTCTTTCTCGAATGTTACTTATTTAGAGAAATGAAAAAATAGCTTTGTGTAAGATCGCGGATATTATTTTATTTTTTTATGACCGACCGGTTTCGCTTAGCTTAAGCATCATCAGGGCACAAAATTAAACTCAACTAAAAATACAAAGTGTTCGGTTATAATATATACATACAGAGGGAGAACAAAATATATACATTTAAATTCTATTAAATGTTATTCTATTGTTTTCTCACTGTTCTCTTATTTTATTTTATATTTTGTTCTCTTCCTCTGTATGTATACAAATCCGCACACTTTTTTTTGGTTAAGTAAAAGTTTGTAATTTTGTAAGCGAAACCGGTCGGTCTAAAAGTTGATAAAATCTGTGGTCGTACTCGCATACAAAGTTTTTATTTCACTATCATAAAAATGATTAGGTTGCGACTTAATCTTGAGCTCGAAACCTTCTGAATAGAGTAACGTACATTCAAGACTACTCTGCGTCTTTGTTTTATTTATGATTTAGAGTGAGAAGGAACGACCTCAAACAGGCGGTTGCTTGACAGTATCATTCGTTGCGATTGCAACGCGCTCTTGTGGTCAAATATTTAACATTGAATCATTTCAGGTTCAAATGCATAATATAATTAATACTTCTATTTGCGTCCAATTTTAGAAGCGGATGGAAGTTTTGAAACTCGGTATTGGAAAGGTTAAACTATAAAACTATGATTATTTCGTGAGATTATATAACGTGTTATTTGCAATGTTCTAGGAACATATTACGTTTTCAATGATCATTGTGACTATTAATGATTTAAAAAGACGTTTTCTTTCAACGTATACCTGTGAAATCTGTTTAAGGATGTATTATTGGCCATTGTTTTATTATATTGGTTGGTTTTAGAGAGAAAGCATTGAATATCGAAGTAGCTTTCTTGATCTAACTATAAATCATTTCTGCTGTCACGACATAGTGAAATGTTTAGTTAAATATATTATGTATTAAATCTATATTATTTATGTATAAGTTCTTGTTTTCAATAACTTACATATTTTTTCTTTGAACAACCGTAGAAAGTGGTAGAATTCACAGTGTTAAGCCCAAAGATCGCATAATTAAAAGCTGGAGAAGTGGAAATACAAAATATATAATTTGTGTTTTATTTTCTATTTCTTTTTATGTGTATTCATATTATTATACGTTTATTATTTAAAGTTTTTGCAAATACAATTCTAGTATGAAGTAAATTAAGTATTTTTTCTGGTATCCATAAACTGAAAAGAATATATGATGCGAAAGTGAATGGAAGAAGAAGTCGGGCACGGCCGAAGAAGACATGGCACGATCAAGTGAATCAAATACTTGAATCGGGCCACGTGAAGAGTCAGAATAACATAAGAGTATGTATAAGACGATGTATGAATTTTAACGAAGTAAGGAGTGTGTGCCAAAACAGAGTTGTATGGCGGTCCGTCTCTCGGCCTACCCCTACGGAGAAACGGAGTGATGGTTAGTTAAATATCCATAAACTGATAGTTTCACCAGCTTTGGCTAGTAGGTGCTTAGTGGCGTGCTCAGAATTTTAGATCAGGATAGGCACTAAGAAAAACAGCGGATTAATTGGTAATCAAGATAGGCACCAACAGATCACTGATTTTTATTTGATTTGTTCTGTAAAAGCACTGCCTAGACACTAACAAAGATACTAGCACAGACGAGCCACTTGAACGCGCACACACCTCACAGCATTTATGCATACATATTTTTATGGTCTAGGGAGTGTAAACTAATGTACTCTGACGTTGACAACGTTTGGGCATACGTAGTTACTGCTTTTAACACGCGATAATAGGACGGTCGATGAGGCGCTCGCGGCGCCGCGACTAACTGATCTTCTCATGTGCAAAGGACCCGTTATATTATCGCTGAAAAGGCAAAAGGGCTAAAGCCATACTTTGGTCAAAAAATAAGTTCAATATGCAATTTTTTTCTGCATCGAATGCTCTGACTCTCGTTCGATTCTGAAGACTTTTATAGCCCTTCAGCCATCTAAAATATATATACCATTTGGGAGAAGGCTTTACTCAAGCGATAAAAGTTTGGGACTTTTTACGGTTTTTGTCACTTCAAGTAACTCAGTGAAAGCATTGAGTTACCTGAGTTATCTTTTTAGTTCAAAATCTAACCAGGGAGAAGACTTGAATATCATTGTAAAACAAAAAAAACTTTAAAGTGCTCCGGTGTTTCTCCCCAAAATGGCGCTTCAGTCCTTTTACCTTTCCCTCGACGATATGACATTAAAGCATCATCCTAAAATTACCAAGATATAATGTTCCACACATGACACTGACATAGTGGATGCTGGAATCTATTTGCTGAAATTGCAAAGATAAATTTAAAAATTCGTTAATGCCATACAATGGTACCTAATTATAATGGCTACTAAATTCATATAACTAACACATATCTATCATTAATGCAGGCTCTACTGTGGTTTATGTTAACCATGCGATATAACAAACTTTTTAGGTATGCTTATGATTATGTACTAAATATTATTTTCTTGCTTAACCTTTATGTGACTGAAAGGGTACCCGGGTATCCTTTTTGGTTTTTAACATAGATTTTTTAATGTTCCAGTAAGTTTTTATGTGGAATTTGAAGCTTGTCTATATTTAATAATCATTTTATCTTATTTTAAATGATAAATTTGATGTAATATTGTGTTCAAAGTAGACATATCACCTGTATCCTTAATACTATTTTTAATCACCACTGAATTAAAAACCCCAAGAAAAGATGGTACTGGGTGAAATTCTCATCCACTTCCCCAAGTCTTGAACTGAGTCCAAATGTATTACGTCATAAAAGTGGTCCAGCGAACTTCAGCAAATGATATACTGCAAAAAAAACCTTTAAAATTTTTTAAAGATGTACATTTCTTCAATCACATAAGATTAGATTGTTTTATGCTGTTACCATAGCATTATACTTTGCAACGGCCGTTTTACTAGTGAATAATTACTTGCACCAAAGTAAAATAATAAAACATAATTGGTTTTGTGCCTAAGGGCCATTCGCATTAAAAAATATCACAGTTCACTATAGCAACACCTTAAACTCAATAATAATACCTTTTATCATTTTATCATACCAACACCTATGACAAATTTATTAACAATTTATAATCATTGAACCTTACCCAATTTCGACGTCCTTGTCAAGAAAGAGTCATTGAGAATTTAATCTAACACGCTGACAACTTGTAATGCATAAAAACATTAAAGCAATGACAGAAGTTTTGACTGGGATGACTCTGTTAACAAAAATGTGACAAAAGTTTTGACTGGGATGACTCTGTTAACAAAAATGTAACCTGTGATCTTTCTTACTTTGACCTTGAATTTTGACATCTTTTGTAAAGTTTAGATTTACTTAGCTTTATTACAAAATTCTTTGTAAATGTAACAATAATATCAGGACTGAGTCATTTAAATACTCGCTTGTACCTAGATTGCATACAGTGGGTAATTATTTTGCTGAAATAGTAGATTTATTCAACTGCACTGAATCTAGTTACAAGAAGGCTATAAAAGCATACCTCTTTCAAAAATACTACTGTTAATTTGCATTATAATATTTTTATCAACTTAGTTATGTTTTTGGGTGCTAATCATTGTTATTTTTATGTCACTATTATATTTTGTTTTATATCATATGTTATGTAAAAGCCCATGAGGGCGTTTATAATTAAATAAATAAATAAAGTCAGAGATAATTTTTGTTTTCTTCTAGCATGTCTCAATTTCGTCGATGCAACTGGAAAGGATTTTTAGTACTGCCCCAGAGTTTCAATTGCATCCAACCGTCTGGAGCCATTTGGACTCGGCGTTCTTAATTGGCTTATGTTGTAAGGTCGAAGGTATTTGGAGGGGAAGGGGATTGGGAAGAGGATAGTTGGGAAGTACCTAGTTATTTAGATCTGGTCACCAAACTAAAATAAAGACTGAGCTGTACCTGGTTAGTCAGATCACACCTTTTTTTTAAAGAAAGGCAAACATTCCCGGGTTACGAATAACTGGACAATATTGAACTGCCATCATAATAAGCTAAAGATATTGCTTGTGCAATGATGGAGGACTTAGCTAGCAGAGGAATTGAACCCACAACGCCTAGGTGGGAATCTGACGCGTTTGTCCACTCAGCTACCTGAGCACGGCTAAAGCCATTTCAAGCAACGTTTCGACTCTGGATTCGTAGTGGAGTGTCTTAACCACTCGACCACGGAGGTAGAGGTTTTTCTGGTTCTACCTCAGATTTTAGTCTCATTTCCTATCACTTAAGACTAATGGCACTATTATTACAAGAGTCAAAAGCCATACCATGAGGGTTTACAATCAAAATGATATCTCTTATTACCACTTTATAGACTTTTGGCTTTTAGATCCTGAGGCCATCCCGCAACATTGAAACTGATCTAGAAGATAAACCCGTTCAAATGGAAAACGATTATCCAATAAGTTTGTGTTATAATATTACATTTCTAGTTTTAACCCGTGAAAAATCACGGGATGTACCTTGACTCACCAAGAAAAAGTATTAGTTTAATTTCAAATGTAGAATTATCTCTGCCAAAGTTCATTATAGATAAGTACTTGTCGGGTGTTTCCCAGCCTTTCGATTCCACACTTCCTTTAAAAAAATGCACATTCTTTCATAATTGATGGTGTTCGAAAGAGAGAGTACGAGAACAGCGTGCAATATAGTTTTGAATGATGAAAGCTTAGATCAATTGGATAAGTTTGTGTATTTAAGAATATGTTTACGAGAGATGGAAAGGTTGTCAAAAGAAGCCAAGCTAGCAGTTCGTAATGGAGTGCTTATACCAACCCCGATGTATGACAGTGAGACATAGAACTGGCAGATGAAGGATGAAAGTGGACTAAATGCTGAAAAAATAAGATCCCTGAGGCGTGTGTGCGAGTAAAACCGTGTATGACCGTGTTGAAATGTGGATATCCGGGATTAATGCAAATCTGATGGAAGCGTAATAAATAGAATCAAGAAAGGGATGCTTAAATGGTTTGGGCATGTAGATCGAATGAACGAAGAAAAGAGTGTAAAAACAATGCATGACGCAAAATTGACGGCCTCCATGGTCGAGTGGTAAGACGTTCGACCACGAATCCAAAGATCGCGGGTTCAAACCCGGCGTGCGCCAATAACTCTTATTTAATTAATATGTGTCGTTCATAAAAAGTACATTTGCAGCACGTTCCAGATTGGTAGATACTCCAAGTATCGCCCTGGTGAAAGATACCATTCAGAATCGAAACGTTGCTTGAAATGGCTTTAGCCGTGTTTGGTGACCAGATCTGAATAGCTGTGGTACTTCCCAACCTGCCTCTTCCCAATCTCCTTCCCCTCCCCCCACTACCTTCTAGCCTCACAAACATACCCTTTATTTGGGATACCGGGATAGTCTCACTGGCTTTAGACGGGAGCAGCTGAGACTCTTGTGCAGTATTCATATAAAAAAATTTAACGAAATAAGAACCGAGGAAGACCATGGCACGATCATGTGAATCAAATACTTTAGTGGGGCCACGAAGAGTCAGGATAACAGAAGAGTAATTATGAGACGATGCATGTGAATGAAGCAAGGAGTGTGTGCCATGACCGAGTTGTTTGTTTGTTTTCAACATAAATTCATATGAAGGTGGTAGATTCCGTCGCAGCTCTTTCAACAATCTCCTCTCAACTGCAGGCTGCATGCGATGTTCACGATGATAGATTAAATAAGAAGATATCTAGACATTTCCATTCCGGAAATATTCTCGTGATATATGCATTGTATTCCCCATTACAGTCGTGCCGGTGAAAATAAAATAGCGAGTAGTAACTTTTAGTACGTGGGACGTCCGCTCGGCGCCAACTAGAGATGTCGACGACACGGGTCGTGCGGTCGGTAACGCGAAATCTACACCACCGACTGACACTCATTTCTCCTGATCCGTCAACCACTTTACCGTGTCATTTGGTGATTTTTCTCCATTAAGGCATATTGTTGTGTTGCGTTGTAACCCCCCTTTTTTTTAAGCAATTCATCTAATATATAGACTATCACATGATCTGATAATCATAAAACTAAACTCAAAACTCATCTTTTCAGATAATCATTTCCATAAATAACAGAACTTCCCTGATTGACATAGCTAGGGTAGCCCGTTGGCATCTCAACTCACCAGTATAATAATATATAATCATGCAATGATCTGCGATCCTCAATCCTCGATCTACTGCTAAAAAGGAAGGAAAGAAGGATAAAAGTAGACTGAATGCTGTGGAAATGAGATTATTGAGACGTATGTGCGGTAAAATAAGGATATCAGGAAAGAATGCAAGGCTGATGTGAGCATAATGAATGGAATCAAGAAAGGGACGCTTAGATGGTTTGGACATGTAGAGCGAATGTACGAAGAAAAAAGTGTGAAAAGAATATATGATGCGAAAGTGAATGGAAGAAGAAGTCGAGGACACCCGAGAAAGACATGGCACGATCGAGTAAATCAAATACTTTAATCGGGTCATAAATAACAGAAGAGTATGTATGAGACGGTGTATGAATGTGAATGAAGTAAGGAGTGTGTGCCAAGACATAGTTATAGGCGGTCCGTCCTCTTTGCCTTCCTCTGTGGAGAAACGGCGTGATGGTTAGTTAGTTAGTTAAAAATACATTTTTGGCAGTTACTAAACCCATAGCGACCCCTTTTAGAAATCAATTTATGGAAAGACTGCAAATAAGGGTTTTGCGCTACCTTTATATATTATGGTGGAGTAAGTGCATTTCTAGGAGAAAGTGCATTCGGAGGTTTCTTTATATTGGCTCTATCTAAAGACTTAAAGGGATAACAGAATTGCCTTAATTTGAAGAGCTAGGCTAACCTGTTAGGCTAGGTTGGGTTATTTTATTTTGGGTCAGGTTAGGTTAGGTTAGGCTTGCCCGTTAGGACGGCAAATTCTTTATCAACTAGCTTACAAAAAGTTCGAAAGTTTTTACAACCTGCGACATAATATTTAAATAATCAATATGTAATAATCAATAATTAACAATAAGTTCGTATTTAAATTTGAGGTCTGTTTTAAAACATGTGAAGGGTAATTCCAACTATAAATTTTGTCAATTCAATTATTTCATATTTAAATCTTTCAGAGCGTTTCAATTATTTAGTGGTAATTTCACAAAAATGACGTTACATTAATAATACTTATTATTATAACCTACTCTAAGAAATTAACGGTTAAATTTTGATTACTTACACCTACCTATCTATATAAGTAGAGTTTTCATGCAAAATTTAAGTCTTACCATTCATAGTTGATAGGAGTAAAAAATTAATGCCTACACTGATTACCTGAAGCGACAAAAAGCTAAAAAAGTCTCAAGCTTGTTTCGCTTGAGTCAAGCCTTTTCCCAAATGGTAGAAATATTTTACATGGCTAAAGGGCCAAAAAAGTCTTCAGAATCAAACGAGAGTCAGAGCATTCAATGCAGAACTGATTAAAACTGCATATTTAACTCATTTTTGACTGGAGTGTCGCTTAAGCCCCTTTGCCTTTCCAGCGACGATATTATTGGTATTATTATTTTTTGGAACCAGTTCCGTGAGGTTCAGGTTCCAAAAAAAACCTGTTCCGACCGCAGAAGATTAAAATCACGTATTATCTTTACATTTTAGGAATTAATCGGCTTAAATGTGTATTGATATTGAGAAAAGGTTAAAATATGCAGTAACGACCAAAAAATGCCCAAATATGCACAGCGTCCAAAAAGGCTTACATATGTATAATGCATATGCAACTGCATCTAATCTAATGTCTACTAATCATACATCCATCGAGTAAAAAGCGCTAAAGGCAAATGGTTGTTTAGCTAACTGAATTTATAATCTATCTACTCGCGTATTGTTGAATGAATATAATTTTAACAATATCATTCTGAGGCCCGGCTCGCCCTTGGCGCTTACTAAATACAATGTGCATCATCGTCACAAACTGCAATGACTTGGATTCAATAATTTTCAATTTTGCATGATTCATAAATCATCCACATAAAAAATTATAGATTTCAAGGATGGTTAGTTACAATACGTGTAAAGAAAAAAACATATTCAACGCAAATAATTATTATTATAATGGAATTAACAAGTTTATTTTAAACCCATTTAAAGGTTAATCGAATAAATATTGTTATAATCACTTAATTAGAAACCAATTTAAAGGCAATTTGAATCTACTTACATATTACACATCGTCAACAATACAAAACGGTGAGATTTATTTTATGCTTTTGCACTGGACTTGTAAGATCCTGCATAATTTGTAATACTTGTATTAAAAATCGATTGCTAGTAATGTTCAATTTTTAAGTTTCCTAAGAGCAGTAGTCGGCAAACTCATTAGTCAAAAGAGCCAAAGATCTGTAGTACAACGGTTAAAATTTATTTTAATAGCCAAATTTCTTTTAAAGAATCATGTTTTTAGGAGTCGTTTTAAACTTGCTACTAGCATTAAATTGAGATATCATACTAATAACTTTATTTATTACTAAAAAAAACATGTTTTTACAGAAAAATAAAAATATGACGAAACGCTCATTTAATGCTTAGATGAATTA
The DNA here is from genome assembly GCA_022651775.1 of Drusus annulatus. NCBI lineage: Eukaryota > Metazoa > Arthropoda > Insecta > Trichoptera > Limnephilidae > Drusus > Drusus annulatus. Next base: position 921,941 of record JAGWCC010000113.1, read on the forward strand.
AATAATGCTCTTAACCAAGTCAACGAGCCATACCTTCGAAACACGCTTTATATAGCTATCTCCTTTTCATACGCGTTGAAACATTTAGTGGTGCAACATTAGTGGTGCTACATTTTCGTAAGATTTGTATGAATATGACGTGTCTTGTATTGTAGTCTATGATTTTCC
>JAGWCC010001124.1:0-56663 GCA_022651775.1 Drusus annulatus
GGATAACGTTAGAATTGAGAGACAAACTATTATACTAAATTGTTCAATTATCACCGATACTGGAAAATGCGTGGATCCTGCGCGCTGAGAATCCTTCTGTCCCGTCTGATAGCCGAGAAATCTCGCTAGTTCGTTCCTCGATGACGGCTGCCGGGATCGTAGCGACTCGGATTATCCATCGCAATATTTAATTCAATTTGCTATTTCACCATAGGCGGTAAATACTGTATTGACTCTAAAGACGTTAACTTGAATCTTTGAAGGTCTAAACTAGAATCTTTGAAGGTCTACACTTGAATGTCTAAACTTGAATCTTTGAAGGTCTACACTTGAATGATCTTCGTGGCCGTTTCAGCCTGGGTCCGTTCGCCGTTTGGCCCCCACTTTTTGACTTTTCAGTGGGGCAAACAGACAAAACATTACGCCATAATAAATAGATTTTTAACTAGCGGGAAAATTCAAAATCGCACTGGATCGAATTTATCGTGCTTCATAACACCGTCTACTCGTATACCCAGTGAGACTATAGTATCCCCAAATTGGGGTGGGTAGTGGGGAGGAGAAGGAGATGAGGAAGAAGAAAGTTGGGAGTACCTGGCTATTCAGATCTGGTCACCAAACACGGCTTAAACCATTTCAAGCAACGTTTCGATTCTGAATGGCGGTCTTTCACCAGGCCGATACTTTGTGAATCTACCACTCTGGAACTTGTCGCAAATATGCCATACATTATTTAATACGAATTGAATGTGTTATGACACATATCAATCAAATACAAGTTATTTGCGTACGCGACCTCTGGACGTTGTCGAACGTCTTACCTCACCACTCGACCACGGAGGCCGTAATTTGATTCGGTTCGACGTTCCCGATTTTTTCTTTTATCTACTTTCCGCACAATATTTTCCCTTTCTTCGTCCATCCGATGCACGTGTCCAAAATTTGATTGCCTGCATTCTCACCTTGCTGCTTTAATGTCCTCGTCAACTTTCTTGTCTCTCGCGAACTACTCTCAAAGTTCACAAACTCATCTAGTCGCTCCAAGGATTCTTCCTTCGCGTTGATAAAATTGCATATTGCAGTGTACTTTTTTCAAATTTTATGAAAAGTTTTTTCATACTATAAAAAAACATTTTCCAACGAATCCCACGTGCTGTACTTCACAAAGTTTCCATGCCATTATCGATTAATTAAGCCGAATAGTAATAATTTGCTACTTGTTACCTCTCTATCCCTTTTCAGAATAAAAAAAGCGTGTCCTGTCACACAAAAATAACAACTCCTGTCTCCATTGAAACGGGATATATTAGATTAGCTTTCTTATTATTTAAAATACTCCAATTGATGGCCCATTCTTTTTGTATTGCTCATTTGTGCCCCAACTCCTCCCAACCGTTTGGAGCCAGTGGAGCCATGGCATCCCCGATTAGAGCATGTTGTGAGGATGAAGGTAGTGTAGAAGGGAGGGAGACGGGGAAGAGGAAGGTTGGGAAGTACCTGGCTATTCAGATCTGGTCACCAAACACGGCTAAAGCCATTTCAAGCAATATTTCGGTTCTGAATGGTTTTTTCACCAGGGCGATACTGAGAGTATCTACCACTCTGGAACGTGCCGTTATTATACCATATAATATAATTTTAATTGTGAAATAACACAAAATAATAAAAAACAATTTAATTATTTTTTATTGGAATTATCTTTAAAACATTAATGATTATTTATTATTGAATATTTATATAATATTAACAATCTAAAACACATATGGTATATGAAACAGAAAAAAGCCAGAAACTAAAAAGAACAATGGTCATGACCGAGACTCAAACTCGGAACCTCTACTCTATCCGGGAGTAACACTCTGCCATTTAAGCCATCAAGATCTCATTAGAATGCGGCATTTTTAAACGATCTCGTACTATTATTGAAAATTATTTATATATTATTTGATTTTTTTCCGATACCATCCAGATATTCGATATGTGTTCGGGAAGAACTTTGAATATCATCCAAAGATGGCAGCCTAAAATCGGGTGTCTTAACCAGTCGACAGTAGTAGAGATATTACAGCGTATCCTCTCGAACAGCGCAGCATGACGAGATGAATGGAGCTGATGAATGAAGTTTCGGAACAAATAGCTCTATCTGTAATAGCTCTTCAAATTGCTTTAAGGCAGGAGTGGGCCGAAGATACCAAAATATTTTTCTGACAAAATTATCTACCATGTTGACATTCACAAATATAATACAAGGGCATGTAAAGAAATTAGACTACCAGAAAATAATAAAGCCAACACACAAAATAGCTTACTATATAAAGGTATGAAATTTTATAATGCGCTGCCGGAAACCATTAAAATTATGCCTATCAATAAATTCAAAATAGCCTTTAAAAAAATTGAAAATGCGTATAAATCAAAATAATAAATAGTATATAAGTTAAAATATAATAAAGTCGAAAAGAAAATGAAATAAGTAGCTACTTGTAAACTTGAATGTACAAAGTAACTAATATAAAATAAATAAAACTTGGTGTATGAAATTTATAATTATTTAACAAGATAGTATCTAATTATAATGTTTTGGTAATTTTTATTGAAAAAAATAGAAAGACACTCATGGTCCAAGTTGGCACTGCAGTCCAAAAAAAAAGTATTATTTTAGAATTTACATACTAACGATATCTTAAATATTTCAATTTTTTATTTTTTTTTTGACATCGTTTTATGTCCAAGTAGAAAAAAAACGGTTATAATACTATAATTTTTTAAAAAAACGAACGTCTATTAGGTGGAAACCTCTTCACAGAAATCTGGGCAATTACTAATAAAACCTAAAATTTACTTTTTTTTAACTTTCATTATAGTAACGTACATATATTTTTTTACACTCCACAAAGGACATTATTTCCCTCAGGGCCTATGTCGTCTTTGGGGATGCTGTATGGAGGGACACGTAAATAAAGCGGTATTCCATTAACACTTCAGTTTTGAAGGGGGTTCTAATGTCACCCCGAAAGGGAGTTTTGTGCGATATCTTAGATAAAGATTACTGAAATATTACACTTTTCTCTAAGTATTACCAAAAACAAATTTCCTAAGATTTTGTCATGAGAATTCTTTTATAAGCAAGGTCAAATAGGGCAACTACATCACCCTCTTCAGATCGTAGGTTTGATATTTACTTTCATGTACGGAAAGGTTCAAAACGTAACGTCACCTTACTTTCAAGTCTGTTTGAGAAAAATATCGAAGGGAAGATAAAAACCTTAACAAAAACTTTTTTTCAAAACGTTTCATCTTTCTTTAGGAGGTTTAAATAGTATCTACCCAAAGTGACGACAGACATATAAATACAAATTAAATAATTTAAAAAAACCGCCGTTAGTGGTGTCACCACTGAACACGTTAACATAAACGCGAGACGTGTTTTGGGAAGCATGGTTAATAAACTAACTTAACACACGGTAAAAAGTAAAGTGTTTCGTGTTCATAACATTGTTCCGTCTTTGTGAGTCTTCGTTCGTTCGTTCGTTGACCAACGATTCGCGTTGTTTTGTTTACCGTCGGTGTTTGCTTTTCCATCCCCGTTGAGCTGAGAGTTAGCGCTCAATGCTTTTGTATTGTTCTCGGAATTTTTGTATTTTGTTGAAAAAGGTCATTGTTTCTGCTTCATATCGACTCGTTTTCAGGGTTGAGCGCCACACAGAGGAAGGGAAGGATTATTTTTGAATGAAAGTGAATACAGTGTTAGAAGCTACAAGGTTATCAAAAAAGTAAACACTTTATTATATCAAAGCTTGACTAAAAAAACATTGAAAAAATTTAAAAAAAATAACTATTCCAACAATATCAATAATTCTCAACGAAATATGAAATAAAAGAAGTCACATTAAATAGTAAAAAGATTGAGTTGCGACCGAAATTACTCAGGACTTCTATTATATCTGGGAATAACGTCACTACTCAAGTCAATTAACCTACCGAAAATGTTTTTAGATACTCAATTTTTATGATTTAATAAAACAAATTTGTAACTTTATTCCACTTTTATTATTTTGACTGGACCGGTTTCAGCCTATGACGGCCATCTTCAGACTATTACAAGTGTTACAACTCAATTTTTAATATGTAACAGAAGGTTTCGGTAGCACAATTGGCAGAGACGTTACTCTCGGTCTCGTTCGCAACCTTATCTTTTGGTTTTCCGTGTCTTCTGATGCTGTTTCAATAATTGATATAAAATAAAAAATTGATTCTAATTTAATTTGATATTTTTAATACATGGTCCGCTACCTTCCCTTGCTTTTTAATGCCAATTGTCAGGTTTCATTGATCCTACAAAAATCACTTAATATCTGTCGCGAGGAACGTTGATACATAAATAATTATTATGTGGTATCAGAGTAAAATTCTTCATAGTATTGGATGCAGATGATGCAGAGACCACTCTGAAGCACGCTCGATTAAAACGATATTCACTATTTTATTTATTTTTCTTACGAATTTATGTTTTTTTATATAATTTTTTTATTATTATTATTTTGTGTGTATCACAACTTGTATTTTATTATTTTTTTATCTATTTATTATTATCAATTATGGAAGGTATTGCATTGCACTACTCCTGCATACCTTCTGGAATAAAATTTTATTACTATTATTATAGTCAACTGTCGGAAAGTCGAGCCATTCTGAAAACTCGCAAATGTAATGCTGACGTCCCTGCACGTCAGTTTGATATCGCAGTCCGCGTGTATACACGGTCGTCGCTGATCCGCGCGAACGAAAACATTCCCCGGAATGGCCAGAACCAGAACTCCAACTTGGTGACTTGTGACACGATAACAGTTCATCAAGAATAATAAAACCTGGAACACAAGTCCCATTTTCTCACTTCGTTGCTGTAAAAGTGTGCAATATCCACAATATTGCACACTTTTACAGTTTACCAAACTGTGTATTTGTACCTATACCCAAACACTCACTTGGTGCTTTATTGACTAGGATCCAGCTTCACCCGAAATTTAACAATATGTCTTATTGAATAACGTTTTAACTGGATTTACTATCCGTGTTCAACCGACAGTTTGACAGTTTTTTTAATTAGTATTTAACTTTTATATTTTCGTAGAAAGCATTCACTTTGTGGTTCGACATATTTAAAGACCACGGATATTATTTTAATTTTCATGACCGCCCGGTTTCGCTTAGCCTAAGCATCATCAGGGTACAAAATTAAACTAAACAAAAAATACAAAGTGTGCCGATTTTATATACATACAGAGGAAGAACAAAATATAAAATAAAATAACAGAACAATGAGAAAACAATATTATTCTATTGTTTTCTCATTGTTCTGTTATTTTATTTTATATTTTGTTCTCCCCCTGTATGTATATATAACCGCACGCTTTGTTTTTTTGTTTAGTTTAATTTTTTATCCTGATGATGCTTAGGCTAAGCGAAACCCGGCGGTCGTAAAAATTAAAAAAATATCCGTGGTCTTATACAAAGTTATTTTTTAATTTCTTTAAGTTTTATTTTATAAAGGCCTTATATACAAGACAGTAGAATATTCGTTCCCTAGAGTTTTTGGTGTGAGAGTTGACGTTTTCTTAGTACAAAGGCACTGTCAGTTTGATAATCAGTATTTAGGTATACACGACGTTTTTATAATGAATTTTCAAAATTCACAATTTTTACAAACCGATTTCGTTCTCTTTTCAACTTTCTATTTTTCTACTGTAACAATTGAATAATTCGTACCTAACTGGCGTTTTGTCTTTTTTATCAGTCAAATGGAATATATTTCAAAACTCTTTAGTTGGTGATGAAAATGACGTCGCGAACTGAAAATGAGCTATCGTAGAGAGTCTTTTCTGGTTCAGAAAGCGAATTTCGGCCCTATAGATGATTTTGTGATTTTCACCGAGTGCTGTTGCAGCATGTATTTAAGCTAGTTTATTTCAAGTGCTGTATTAAATTTAAATTCGATATATTCAGTTATCAGTCAATATTCATTTGACATTCGTGTTTTCATTTCGTTCAATGACCACATGATACATAGTAATTATGTATATTCGGTGTCATGTCCCAATGGCCTTTACGAGCATATTATTATAAAAACTAAAAATGTTCATTGTGTGTTAATTCCCATTTGAAACATTTGGGTTTTCCCTTTTAGTTCTCTGAACCGTTTTAATTAACTGCTTGTAAATCTATCCTGAACTGGAAGTGTCACTTAATCCCATTAATTTCTTCAAACATACCGCATAGCAGGCCGTCTGCATAGCTCTCGAAGTATTCAGGCCATAGACAGTAGTAGCCTGTCAGTCCCTTTAATAAAGTTCACCAGAGCTGCGATTTAGTGTGGAGGGATTTCTCCATCTTCCATAACATGGTTTTTAACTCTCTAGGTATCTGATCTTTCTTTCCTTTATGGCGGGACATTACCACCTTAGATGAATGGGTGTTTTTTCAACTTCTTCACATACTTACTAGAGCTATTAGTGCTTTCACTGCCAAAAGCTGAAAGTGTCTCCAGAGGTGTCAGTACCTTCAGTGTCCCTGTGTGTATTTTTGTCTTTTTGTAATTATGGCATACAGAGCTCCGGGCCAATGAGGCCCCTTTCTCTTTTATCACGATGTTAAATTTATGGTTGTTGAAATAGGAATTTTGGTGAAGTTTTTAAAATAATTCATTCTAAAAATGGCTGCATGTGGGGAAGGTTCATCCTTCCGAAGACTTATTTTGGTTTTCTATGTTTTGTACGAATGTTTTCGTCGTACTTCGCGAGGAAATTAATTGAATTTTTTTTTATGGTTGGGAATCCCCGCATAAATCGATTCCGCGAGACTTATCATGTATTCTTTTATGAAGGGGATTTCAGAGTCTTCGTGTTTTGTGTTAATAGTCCCACTAGCTCCTTAAGTAAGTCCCTACCAGTATGTAGTAGTTTGCCTGGCTTTGGGGTTTTGAACCGTCTGAGCAGCATTACCTAAAAAATACTGAAAGCAATTCATAATAATAAAATATTTACATTTCTGTGGTTCTCATGAGTCAACCAGACCCCAAAAACAAAGGGTCATTTTAGATAAGCTACGATTTCTCACAGACCATCTTATAATACAATTATTCGTAACAATGTATTCCCGGTGTTTTCCGTGGACCATGACACGGACACCGCAAAATTAGTTTCCTTGTAACCTTTGAGAGACTTCTTCAAGCGCAATTAATTTCCTTCGACTTGTGCTCGCTGTGAAAATAATGCAGCAATAGTGCAATAAATATGCAACTAGCCAACCCAATCGCGTTCCCCGCAACTAGTTCCTGATTTGACCGTGCCCCGTATCGATTACAGATGTCATCTATCCGCGATGCACGAACCAAGGGTGTCGATGTGTGCAACTACATATAATATTTTTTTGTACCTAGATACCACTAAGCCTCGGAACAACTTTCAGTTGGCCGGTGTAGAGTTTCGTGCGGCCTGCACTGATATTTAATACTCGGACGCCAGTCACCGACCTAGAATCATTTGTAGGATCGATTCGTTTTCAGTTGTCGACTCTCAGAAGTCGACCGACGGAATATTATTGAAATGGGTTTTTTTTACAATTCTCACTTTTTACATAAGATCATATGGAAAAATCTGAACCACATCGACAGCCCGTGAAATCTGTAAATATCAGTTTTCGTTCGCTTAAATTTGAATATATGTGAATAGATTGTGTCGTATTATTAAGGTGGTATGGTTAGTTTCTAGATTTATATGTTCTTACTTTTCTAATGATCGCTGATGCGACCGACAGAATGCTCCTTGGGTAAGGCGCGCTTTTGTTCGGGGATGATGAATAAAATATTATCACTTTTCTCTTAAATAGTTTTTATTGGGACAATTTATATAATAATAAAATCAAACCTTTAACTGAACATGGTTTACTGCACAGGAGTGCGATGGGAATTGAAATAGGAATGGGAATAGAAAAGTTATGGTAAAATGGGTGCTTTACAGAATATCTCTGGTTTTATACCTGCATTATTGGTATGGTCAAACTAAAAGTATCAGAGTCCAAACATGTGGTCTATGGGATAATACATGTTAAAAGTAATTTTGGAAAGAGATGTTAGGATATAATTTAGTAGACATAAAGATATTAAGGGATGCAATAAAGATACAATAGGAGATTGGTAGGAATGTTTAGTGACATGGGTAAGTTGCACATGTGCTAAACTGGTTGAGTCATTACACTTTTTACACAGCTCTTGTGGTGATACTCCATAAAAACTGCACTAAAGGAATTAACTAAGTATTAAGATTGAGTATTTTCTACTCTTCAGTTACCTTCTGATTATGTTATTCTAATACATCCCTTATGATTGTTTTTCGTTACATTTTGTGTCATTTACATATTCTACATCATTTGTGGGGTGTCTCAGGTTTCTTGATGAAAAAGCGTGTCTATAATAAAATTACCTTAATATATCAAAAAAAAATTGCAAACCGCATTCTTTTCCTTCCGCTCTCCAGGCAGTTTTTTTTTTTGACAACTTCTTCGTGACTAGCTTCGCTAAATTATATATGAATAGTCGATGGGGCAATATTCTGTGTTTTGAGCAAAATATCAAGGCCACTTCACATCTTAAAATTGTTTGCTTATATTGAAGCAACACGTAGGTTATGAAAAACTTTAGAATGCATACAAATAGAGCAACATATTGGGGTTTGATTAAAACATCAAGGTCATTTGACATGTAAAAATTGCTTACTCTGATTGAATCAACATAGATTATGAAAACCTCATAACAAATAAATCGTTTTCCAAAAACAACACAAAGTGCTTACCTTAATGTCATGTTATTCCGAAGTCCATATGACACACACACAAACTGGTACCTCAATACAGAGGCGATCATGTTGACGTTTCGCTTTGCCCAAAACATTCTGGCACCGGAATAAGACGGCCATGCCAATAATACTTTCCTCCATCTTGTTCAGCGATACTGGGTTATAAACAACACTGGTCCGAGCACTCCAGTACTTTGGTGGATATTGAACTAAACATACAACTAAATATATTATGATGATTACTTGCCACTACATTAGTAATAAAATATTTTTTCTAATAATAATCAATGTCCTCGTCCGCTTAATAATCGACCAATAAAATACTCGTGATGATTATTCAAATGCTTGCGAAAATGGTTTCCGACATATCAAAACTTGTGTCGTTTATTCGAACGGAAATCTGGCTTGTTCTTAGATTACCAAGTAATTGGGCGATACCGTGTCTCTATCTAATCCAAAGTGATGCTATGACAAGCCTGTTCGGTTCTTGAATATTCGCGCACTAAACTAGCACGGAAAATTGTGGCCAACAAAGGTAAAATTTTCGGGTTAGTTTAATTTTTCTATTCTCAACCATTTGCTAAAGTCATTTTAACGCATTTTTAGGTGAAAACTTTAAAGTTCATGCTCAAGAAGTTCAAAATTTGATAAAAAAAAAACTATAATATTCCAGTGATTGAAGTGAAGCATACAAAAGTGAAAAGCAGAGTATTCTGCTCTTAAACTAAACTATTGCGAAGAGAAAGACAAAGAAGAAGGAGAGACATAAAACGAGCGAGAGAATGGAGCATCTTTCGTCTGTTGCGAGTTTCAAGAACCCCGCCATGTATCTCCACTACGAACGTTTGCACGTCAATGTTTTGAAGATTTTTAAGAGACGGCAAAGTATTTTGTAGCAAAAACTGTCCAAGTAGACAGACGCTGGTCGTAAACTTCGACCGGACAATAAATAAAATTAATCCACAAGAATGTAGATCCTCGCCCGAAGAACCATCTTTAGTTCGTTCTTTTTGGTTGTCGTGTCTATAATTCCAATTGATATAAAACTAGATTATTTTGCTATCAAAGCCGATCTAAATTAGTGCCAAATTGACTTAAAAATAAAAATAAATATTTATTTAACCGTTTAAATATTTGTATCGTACCAAAGTTTCAAAACATTTCCGTTGCTTTGTGGAACATTTAAAAAATATTTATGATACAATTTCGCGCTCCGAAGTAACAATAACAATAAAGTCACTCCGAAGTATAAAAAATCCTAAAGTGTAAACCGAGCTAATATCGTGTTTGAAATTTGAATCGTACAGTGGACTTTTACCAAACAAGATATCGGGTTCAAATCGTCGAGTGCATCGAGAGATAAATCCAGACACCCCGATCCCTATAGAATGGGATTCCGGGTTTTGCCAAGACGTGTAGTATCAGAACAATGCCGGTGCTGAACGAGAGGGTACACCACAACTTCGCGTCGGCCATAGACGCGGAGGGGTTCGTGCACCTCGACCTGGAGCTGGAACTGGAACTGGAGATGGCTGTGGAGGTGGGCTCAGACGGGAAGACCTGCGGATACCCGGAAGACTGGACCAAGAGCAGCCCCGTGACACGCAAGGTCTATACACTGTACATTCCATTCCCCTTCTTCTAGTTACAGTTACAATGCTTGCATACTTGTTTCACTGACTCTAATCTAGGCCTTTGTACTGCAACTTGGAGTTTTGAATGTGTTGTTTGTTTTCTAGAATTTGATAGCTATCACCGTCTATTTTGATAGCCGATTAAACATTTAAATGGTCTTACATTTCACTATTAAGCTTTTTGGTTGCTTTACAATGAATGCTTGCTGTGTTTCAGTGACTCAAACCGAGGTTTTCTTTCTATCTTTCTACTGCCGATGGTGTTTGAATATTATGTTTCAAGCTCAACAAGTTGTTTGTTTTCTAGAATATGAAAACTATCACTGCATTTTATTTTGACTGTCGATATAGCGTTTAGATGTTTAAACGTGTTACTGATGGTTGACCACCATGAAACTCATTTATTTCGTTACTATATTAACTGTGTTTCAGTCATTCAGAGAATAGGTATTTTATTTCTTCTGCAACTGGAGTTTTAATATGTTTCGGGTCTAAATTAACTTTTAATGTGTTTAAATTCAAATTTACGCGTTGTTTAGTCCCTCACCGCGGACTCCTTCGGTATCGCTGCAAAACCGGAAGACACGCTTAACATTTGTTTGCGGTTGGTAAACTGGTATTTTTACGACTCGTTCTTGTGCCTAAGGGTCAGCACCCTAAAATACACACTTTTTGGCTTTCTAGTACAATCAAAACTACAAAATCTTTATTTGTCAATTCTAAGCGGGTAGTTAGAAAAATGTATTAGGATTCCAGTGAATACAATTCATAAACAGTAATTTTTAAAATTCTTTGTGAAACGCATACTGAAATTTTAGGAAAAACGTTTATAAATGCCTTCGCTTGTTTTAAAACTGCGCCTTTCATTGACATTTCAGTATGTTTTTCATAGAATTTAAAGGATTGCAGTTAAAAAATTGTATTCATTGGAAACCTCAGGCATTTTTCTTACTACCCATAGAAAAAAATCAGATAAATTATTTGTAGTGTTGCTTGTATTAGAATGCTACAAAAGTCACGTTTAGCGTCATTATTGGGTGCTGACCCTTAAGGGCTAGGCTGTGAATTATTTCACAACTTTTTTATGTCCTCCCTCCCAGAACATGAGACTTTTCAAGACACAGCTCCTCTCTTTCCTTTCCTTAAAACTAACCTCCACACATCGTCCCCAAAGAGAACACATAATGCATAGTTCAATCATTATCAATTTTTCTCTGTCGATTACTGGTTTTCAATCCAAAATCGATGGTCGTTCTCGAGGCTTTTACGAAATGCAAATTATTTTCATGGTTATTTAGCCATGTTTTTCGCTCTTTCCTCGGTGATTGAAAGTGAAAAACATTTGAGATTTTTTTCCACCTTGATCTTTGGTCTTCGCTTTTTGTCAAATGCGTTTTCTTTATTTGCACGATAAGGCAGGATGTTGCAGTGTTGAACGCTTTCACGATATTCAAATATTTTCACAAAACATTTTTCTTTGTGTGATAATTTTAAGTCGTTGCTATAGAACAGTGTAATCTTCTTGATAACATTATAATTAATTATCTTAAATTCTCGTTATAATATCCACGGCTCCTTGAGAATCATTGACTACCGTGACATGGCGGTAAGCTCTATTGGCTTTGAACCCGAAGGTCGCGGCCTCAAATCCCGGCATTGACTAACAAAAACATTGTTTTATTTGCATAGGTTTTTTCACATACAAATTTCAAATATATTACATTTGCACATCTTTTCAGAGCGCAAGACAGTGTCAGTAATGCCATGGCGAGATACCGCCGTTACGAATTGAAACTTGTATAAAATCGCTATATTTTTTGCATAGCTCCCCGTAATCGCATGGTCCATTGTGATCTTCTATCTCTTATATTTTACCTTATTGCTTTGACGGCAGCCCAAGCCGTTTAAGCCGTTCGCCAGGTCTACCTGCACCTTCATAAAACCTCACTACATTCCCCAAGCAAATAGGGATGCCATGGTTTCACTTGCTCCGGGCAGTTGGCTTAACTCATTTTTTTTATAGTGAATACCGCACAAGAGTCCCAACTACTCCCATCCGTCTAGAGCCAGTGGGACTATGGCATCCCCGATGAGGGTATGTTGTGAGGCTGAAGGTAGTGGGGAGGGGAAGGAGATGGGGAAGAGGAAGGTCGGGAAATACCCGGCTATTCAGATATCACCAAACACGGCTAAAGTCATTTCAAGCAACGTTTTGATTCTGAATGGTGGTTTTCACCAGGGCGATACTAAGAGTATCTACCATTCTGGAACGTGCCGCAAATAAACTTAACGTTAATTTACACGAATTAAATGTGTTGTGACACATATTGAGTAAATAAAAGTTGTTGTCGCACGCCGGATAACCCGCGACCTCTGAATTAGTAGTCGAGCGTCTCGACCACGGAGGCCGTCAACTCATGTACGGCGTCACCATGAAACGAGGATTCGGCTGCTGCTATTTCCTGGGAATCCCCCTTTTATTTGTCCTAATAGCAGACTCCATTCAAGGGCATCCTCGGAACTAGGAAGTTTGATGCGGTGTGTCGATGTCGTAATATGCTCCTCGCTATTTGGCGTTCGTCGGATGCCAATTAAATTGAATGCTCTTTGTTTATTGATTGCGATTCTCCTAGCTTGTTTATCGCCGGGCGGCGAGTCGATTCTTCGTGCCATGACAGCACACATTTTACGACTTGTTATCTTTTTTGCTGAGCGTTTAGAGTTAGAGCATTTCCAGGTAGAAGCCATAATCATTAATTATATGTTAGCACAATAACTTGCTTACGATATGTTTTATTGAACGCTCATCTAAATGCGAAAGAGTATGGAAGAAGAGGTAAGGGATGCCGAAGAAGGCATTGTTGTTTCACAAGAGTCCCATAGTCGACGGCCTCCATAGTCGAGTGGTAAGACGCTCGACTACGAATTCAAAGGTCGCGGGTTCAAACCCGGCGTACGCCAATAACTTTTATTTGATTAATATGTGTCATAACACATTTAATTCAAATAAAAAAAATATAAAGTATATTTGCGGTACGTTCCAGAGTGGTAGATACTCTAAGTTTCGCCCTGGTGAAAACCACCATTCAGAATCGAAACGTTGCTTGAAATGGCTTTAGCTGTGTTTGGTGACCAGATCTGAATAGCCAAGTACCGCCCAACCTTCATCTTCCCAATATCCTTTCCCCTCCCCAGTACCTTCAGCCTCACAACATACCCTATTTGGGGATGTCATAGTCTCACTGGCTCCAGACGGTTGAGAGCAGTTTAGACTCTTGTGCGGTATTCATATAAAATTTTTAAAAAATTGCTCCGAGCTGTCCGGAGCCAGTAGACTATAGCATCCCCAATCGGGGTATGTTGCGAGACTGAAGGAACAGGGGAGGAAGGGAAAGAGATGGGAAAGAGGAAGGTTGGAAAAAAATGACTAGACTGACTCAGATCTGGTCATCAAACACGGCTAAAGCCATTCAAAGCAACGTTTCCGAATGGTGGTCTTTCACCAGGGCGATATGATCGAATTAATCAATTCGGGTAGTTGGTCGAGCGGCCTGAAGCGTTAGATTCCCACCTGGGCGTTTCGGGTTCGATTCTCCGCTAGTCCTTCATCATTGCGCAAGCAACATTTTCCGCTTGTTACTACGATGGTAGAGTAGCAGGAATTTAAATATTGTCAGGTTATTCGTAACCCGGGAATGTTTGTATATCTTGTCATATCAAAATATACAGCAGAAGAGTATGTATGAAACGAACAATGAACGTGAATGAAGCAAGGAGTGTGTCAAAATAGAGTTGTATGATAGTCAATCCTCTCGAGCAGTGTCGAGTTTTTCAAAATGTCAATTTTTGAAACTCGATGACCTACAAAGTTGCTTAAATATTTTGTTTGCTCGAAAAAGGCAAATTTTTGGCAATCAAATCATTATCACTTTGTTGTTTAATGCATTGTTAATATGCGATTGTATTAATTTCGATAATTTGTAGTGACTACGAGAATAGCTGATAAACATCGCATTATGCATGTGACTTTGACAGGAGCAAGGAATCTTAAATTAGCTATTTTAGGATGGCATTGATGTCTCAAGGTATAAATTATACGAATGTCCGATGTATGAATGTATAGTGTCTGTAGCTTCTTCATAGTTCAATTAGTTTTTAAATGGCACAATGCAGATGCAGTGGGTCAATTTGTTAAACCCCACAATGTAATCAACTGCGATGTGTAGTAAGAGGAATTTGTGCTTACCTTGTGCACATCTATTTTTCTTTTTATAAGCGAAACAAAAATAAATAAATTGGAAATCACTTTAAAGTATGAATGCTTGTGTTTTTTTTTCAATAATTAAATAATCTAAAACACAAATATGAAACAGAAAAGGCCAGAAAATAAAAAAAAAATACAATGGTCACAACCGAGACTCGAACTCTTTAAAAAAAAGACAATATTCATAATTTTTAATGAAAATATGAGATCGATTAAAATGCCACTTTTTAATAAGGTTCCAATGGCCGAATTGGTTAAGGCGTTACTCCCGGATTAAGTAGAGGATCCGAGTTCGAGTCTCAGTTGTGACTATTGCCTATTTATTTTCTGGATTTTTCTGTTTCATATTTGCGTTTTAGATTATTGATATTATTTAAATATTTAAAAAAATAATTACTCGTGGTAAAAATGTGACTTTTTTATTGTTTAATATCAATCTTCGTAACCTTATATATAATATAATTTTTAATATCGTTTCAAGTTTTGTCCGCTAGAAAAATGCACTTTGATTTATTGCATAGGAACGTGCTATTCACACGAAATCGCTGCTAGCTACTGTTACAGCATTTAATTTCTACTTATTTTCTTATTTATAATTTATGGTTTTATTTAATACCAATATTTAATAAAATGCGTATGATATTTTCTCCGTTCAACTGAAGAAAAATAAGGTTCTTTATTTACTACTAACGAAGGTACTCTTAGTATCGCCCTGATGAAAGACCACAATCAAGGATATAAATGTTAATATAAAAATAAAAACAATTACTTTGTATTACAATACTTTAATTATTTATACTAATGCCGACCAAATTTCGCTATCACCGTAGCTTCATCAGGGCAGTATAATCTGGATAACTATGTATGAATAGGATCAAGAAAAGGGACGCTTAGATGGTTTGGGCATGTATAGCGAATGAACGAAGAAAAGAGTGTGAAAAGAATATATGATGCGAATGTGAACGGAAGAAGAAGTCGAGGACGCCCGAAAAAGACATGGCACGATCAAGTAAATCAAATACTTGAATCGGGTCATGTGAAGAGCCAGAATAACAGAAGAGTGTGTATGAGACGATGTATGAATGTGAATGAAGCAAGGAGTGTGTCCTAATACAAAGTTATATGGCGGTCCGTCCTCTCTGCCTACCCCTGCGGGGAAACGGCGTGATGATTAGTTAGTTAGTTACAATGGTTTGTATACTTTTATGACAAACAGAGTGAGCGTGACAAAATACAGAGAGGAGCGTAGAAGAGAGGGGTAGGAGGATTAGGTAAAGGAATGAAGAGGGAGGCATCTTTGAATAATATGTGTCACAACACATTTAATTCATATAAAATAATATGTAGTATATTTGCAGTACGTTCCCTGGTGAAGTATCGCCCTGGTGAAAGACCACTTCAGAATCAAAACGTTGCCTGAAATGGCTTTATTCGTGTTTGGTGACCAGATCTGAATTGCCAGATACTTCCTGATCTTCCTATTTCCCATCTCCTTCCCCTCCCCACTACCTTCAGCCTCACAACATACCCCAATTGGGGATGCCATAGTCTCACTGGCTTTAGACATTTGGGAGCAGTTGGGACTCTTGTACGGTTATCACATATAACAAAAATAATAAAATTGTTTTATCAACTGAGAACATCTTTAGTGCAGGAATTTTTGTTTAAATTAATTTGATTGTTAATAACTTCTTTTTTTTTACTTTACTTATCTCTGATGCTTCTAAATTATCTAGTCTCACACTTATTATTTTTTTATGAAGGAAACTAATGCCTGTATTGTTATTAAAAGTATGATCTTTTTCTATCTTTATCAAATGTTAGCAAAATTCGAGAATCGTTACTTTCGAGACATCGTAAGTGTTATTTGACTCGTATAATAATGTTACGCGCTGTCTTACATTACAAAAATTTACCTTTAAAATTCTGGTTTTATATCAGATGGAAAGTTTTTAGTATTATGGAGAGAAAAAATATTAATGTACAAGATTCTACGCCATTGTTAATGTTGACTTGAATCATAACCGTTATTCATAGCAATTTGTTTAACCGTAGACAATTCTAATGAAAAGTTGAAATTTGATAAAGAAACGCTAAAAAGTCGGTGAATAATAGAATGAATAAATTAAACTGGTGTAATACGAAGTATATATATATATATTTTTTTAAATTACAATGTCACCGCACAAAGTGTTTGATAAAATTTATCAGTTTAAATCTGCAAAATTTATATAAAATATGCGTTGTTTTGGTTATTATTTTAATTTTTATTTCTGTATTATTTTATTTGCCATGAAGATGTCACGGAAATGATAATGCACCGGTGTTCATACTCTCCATAAAAATGGTCATGGCAACAGATTAAATAATTTAGAAATAAAGAAAGCCATTAAAATTAATATTCTTATTAATCAATTAAATTTTTCCAGTTTGCAATATTTTTTTCTTCTTCTCAGTTGACGTTTTGCCTCTTTTATATTATCTGTCTCTTTCTCTATGTTTCTTTGTTATAATTTAAATGTTATTCTTTTGTTTTTTTACTGTTATTTTTTATTTTATTTTATATTGTGTTCTTTCTCTGTATGTATGAGTATATACAATCACACACTATGTATTTTTTTTTAGTTTAATTCTGTACCCTGATGATGCTTAGGCTAAGCGAAACTGATCGGTCCTAAAAAAAATTAAATAAAATCTGTGGTCTTTAAAAGTTATTATTTCATTTTCATTAAATATAAATGTTATTTAAAATGCCTTGAGCTATATTAGAGATTAGATCTAAACTTCCAGGCACTTACTACTTCTTTCCCTTATTTCCTTAAAAAAATGAAGATACCATAGTTTAGATGCCATTTGAAATTTAGTGCGGTATAAGTTACGAAGTAAAACAAATCACTGCTAAATATCCTATCTTCAACGCAGCGGCTTGATATTTTGCGCTGACAAGTTAAGCGTAGCAAACTTCCGCATAATAATATAACGATATTAATATCAGTCCGGACAATGATGTAGGAGGCACACCACCTTATCCGCACTCTAATCTGGCAGATATCTAGACTTTCCAGTCGAGCCGATATCTACGACCTATAATTAATCGCCTCTGCACTCTGCAGTGCGGCCGCAAGCCGTTTTGCAATCGGACAAAGAGGGTACCAGACTAGCAGAGTGCCAGATAGCGAGTAGCCGATAGCGGAGATACCGGCCGCTAAGATACCAAGGGTGTAACAGATTTACCGCTTTTCTACATTGAATTATTGTACTGGATCGGCCTCAGAAACTGGAATCTGCATACGTCCGCAAAGTGATTGTTGCTTGCGAATAGCGAAAGCAATGAAAAGAAATCTACGTATCTCAAGAATGTTGATAATTATTTATTTACACTATTTAATTATCTGATATGTTGGTATTGTCGAACCAGTCTAGATACCTATGGCATTGATCTATCGCTTCAATACATCCAACATTGACGGCCTCCATGGTCGAGTGGCAAGACGCTCGACTACGAATCCAAAGGTCGCGGGTTCAAATCCGGCGTGCGCCAATAACTTTTATTTAATTAATATGTGTCGTAACACATTTAATTCACATACAAATAATAAAAAAGTATATTTGCGGCACGTTCCAGACTCTAAATACTGTAAGTATCGCATTGGTGAAAGACCACCATTCAGAATCGAAACGTTGCTTGAAATGGCTTTAGCCATGTTTGGTGACCAGATCTGAATAGCCAAGTACTTCCCAATCTCCTTCCCCTCCCCATTACCTGCAGCCTCACAACATACCCTATTTGGGGATGCCATAGTCGCACTAGTTCTAGATGGTTGGGAGCAGTTGATACTCTTGTGCGGTAATCATATAAAAAAAAAATTTAAAAAAACATGTCTCGATTGTTTTGAGTGAGGTTAATCAAATTGGCAAACATTGTTTTAGTGTATTCGGTATTAAGATCAATTTACTTTTGTCTTCTGGTGTTCTATGCTATCTAAGGTTTGCTATCATCAGATCAATCTTCATCCTGGAACCCCTTATTCGGTGCGACTGCACTAATTAATTTTCGAAATGATGAGGTTGTATGTATTCTTCTACTACGTCTTCCATTAATATTCTCCCGGATTATCTTTTCAGAAATCTTATTGTTTTGTCGTTTTTCATTGTGTAATGAAAAGCGCATGGGCATCTTCAAGACCCAGGTTCATTATTTATTTTCCTCAAAAAGACTCTCCCCACAGCATCCGAAAAGAATTATTTTTTTTCCCTCAGGGCCACCCGTTTAAAGTTATTTTAATATATATAAATAGGAGTTTTCTTTTTCAATCTTAATAAATGTACACATAACCTAACCTGCCGTAGATTTGTCCCACCCAACTTGATAACCTTACCCATCATCCGTTAGGAGATATCGAAGGTGGACTAATATCGAGTAATCTTACCCCTTCAGGCTGCAGCCTGGAATAACTTAGTAAAAGTGTACTAAGTGTAATAAGTCAAGTAGATTTTAAAGCCATGGTGTGCAATGCGTTCCTATATAAAACTTGTAGGTTCACCCACTGTATGTAATGAAACAGTTTTTCAGCTAGATTATTTCGATAGGGCACGGTGATAAATTGTTTCGTGTTTCTTTGCTAATGATTACTGATTCACCACAACTGTCACTTGCACCATCAGCTTCCATTACTGGCGAATTATAATTTCTTCGATGTCTCGGGAAATAATAAATGTCTATTATATACACTAGTCGATTCGCTTCTCGAGTCGCCTCATTAAATTATTGCGGGGGTGTCCACTTTCTACTGACATCGCTGGCGTAGCGAGAATAGGGTATTTTCACAAAAGTGGAATACTGTTAACAACGTGTGGAATATTTAAAGATTATTTTTCTAATATTGATTCTTACAAAAAAATAATGTTGAAGAAAAAAGTATTTAAACATTGAAAGAAATGAAAAAATAACTTTGTATAAGACCACGGATATTATTTTATTTTTTATTACCGACCGGTTTCGCTTAGCCGTCATCAAGGTATAAAATTAAACTAAATAAAAACTACAAAGTGTGCGGTTATAATACATGCAAAGGGAGAACAAAATATAAAATAAAAGAACAGAACAATGAGAAAACAAAAGAATATTATTTAAATTGAAAATGAACAGAAAGAAAGAGACAGATAATATGAATTGAAAGTGACAAAATGTCAACTGAGAAGGTCATTAAAGAAAAATGATACATTTTATGAGTTTACAGGAAATATACCTAATATCGAACTACTGAACAGATTTACCTGATTATTAAAGAAAATGACTATTAATTTTAATGGCTTTCTAATACAAAGTTATTTTTTTGATTTCTTTAAATATGTCAAACCACAAAGTGATACCAAAATATTTAAATATTAGTTTCAATTATATTTATATTGGGGGGTAAGGGGGGCAATTGGTGATGCGATTAGACGCCCCGACAGATGACTGGAGGGCACTTTATGGAGCAACCCGCCTCTGATTAAAGCCCCGAGATGCAAATCCCGCCTTGAAGCCGCCATGAGCCACGATTGCGTGTAAATATTTAACTGTTTCAGTCTGGCTTCGGGTCTCTGTTCTCAACGTGACTCAGACGCGGCCAATTGATCGCTCAAATAAAGGGAAGCCAAATCAATTCCTGTAGAACAGATAACCTTTTATTTACATTGAGATAGGCGAATCAAATTGTTAAAAAAAAACATAAATGTTCGTTAAAATAAAATTAGAATTCACCCTGACGTTAAGCACAGATTTGACGTGTTGTTTATTGACACACTGTCAAACCAACCAAAACGACTACTCGAAACGCATGCGAAAAAAAATTGCTTGTCGCATGGCGGATTGAAAGGGGCATACGGTCCAGTGTAAATTTTAATTAATTCTCACGAACATGTTACCGCAATCTCTAAATGTTTTTTAGATGAATCTCTCGGGAAGTAGTTAATGCATCGCGTAGGAAATTAAAATCTGAGCCTTACCGCCCATGTTCTTGTTGAAAAAAATTTATCAATTTTTTGACAACGTGGTAAGAATGATCGTGGTAAGGGTCAGTTTTTGTTAATCTAAAATTGTAATGACTTACATCTTCTGAAAACGTTTGAATTTTTTGTTACTTAAACAGTTACATCAGAAGTAATTCAATTGTGAAATGCGGACAACCCCCCCCCATTTTTTGGAGCGTTGTGTCACCTTCAAATTTTTCGATGGGAGAAGACATTACAGAGTAAATATTTTTTAAACGCACGCCGCACTTAACATATTATTTTGTAATCGAGTGGTGCCTAGATATTGCTAAATCGCCCTGGTGAAAGACCACCATTCAGAATCGAAACACTATTTAAAATGCTGCTAGATTTGAACAAAGGCACCTATTTTCAAAAAAAATCCTTGCTTCTTTCCACTCAGCCTCACAACTTTCCCCAGATGCCATACTTGATCATACCAGATGCCACTGGTTCCGGGTAGTTAAACTAGGAATCCCTAATTTTGGAATATTGTGAGGTTTAAGGGAAAGGTGAGAGGAAAGAGAAGGGTAAAAGATTCAGATCTGTTAATTACGTACGGCTAATGTCGTTTAAAGCGACGTTTCGATTCGGGATGGTGCTCTTTCACCAGGGCTTTACTGGTGGTTGACGTTTGTTTTTAACTTATTATATAATTGCTTGTGATAAGACGTATATTCTGCAGAATCTCCAGATGGATTCGCCCAAATATCGAAATGGTCCAGACATATATTAATGATCCACTATTGAATAATACATCTCTACAAATGGGCACATTCTGCGCTATGCAGATATAGTTTTGCTATCCATCTTCATTTTCCACTTGGCAGCGAACAGATCTCCGCCGCATTAAACTATTATCACTGTAAGTAGGATTGATATGATGCTGGTTCTAAGGTCAGGGTTCACTCTCTCTGTTCGAGCTACGCATAGAAACTATACATCGAGCTACGGCTTGTATCTATTTGTTGGAGCTTTGGCTTCCTTATACCTACCGGTAAATCCAAGCATTTATCTAACTAGCTTGCGTAAAAAAAGACCAACATATTTTGACTAGGCGGGTTAAAAGGTCAGGTCAGATTTTCTGTTTATTTGGCTATAGGTACATGAGGAGTATCCTTGTGTTGTGTAGGACATTTTTCAAGATTTAAATAAAATTCAAAACAAACAACATTATAAAATGTTATGAAAAAATGACATAATTTCAAGATTATATCATGTTGCTTACTTTTAGTTTAGCATTCTTCTATTTTTGTAATAAAACTTTTTTTAAAAGCCTATTTTTTTTTACATAATGAATTCCGCACTAGCGTCCCAACTGCTCTCAACCGTCTAGAATCAGTGGGACGATGACATTCCCAATTAGGGTATGTTGTGAAGCTGAAGGTAGTGGGGAGGAGGCGAAGGACATGAGGAAGAGGAAGATTTAGAAATGGTTAGATTAGGATAGTTGGTCAAAAAACTTTCATTTCGGACTGTTGCACAACCATTTCGGTAAATGCCAAATTTGCAAATGCAACAGTTTATAGCTACTTGCTTGGCCGTACCCTGCGCCAAACTTGTCAATATTTATATAATTCGACTGCATTCGTTTACACTTCAATCCGAAACACGCGATGTTCCGATGCGTTGTGTTCTTGACTTTGCCCCGAGCCACGGATTTAATTCACCTGCTGACGTAGGCCACACGGTTTGATGTTGCTTTTCGGAATTCCGCACATTTTTGTCTGTGTAAACTGTCTGCGTTATTTTTGCTATGTTCTTATATTGGTTCTATCGCAGACTTAATATTGGTGAATGTAAAAATAATGAAAATAACAGAGGAAGGTAAGAATTATGTCGCTTCACGCAACGTTTCGATATTGGGATGGCGGTCTTTTACAGAGGCTGTATTTCTTGGCAGGTGGGCGTGCATCGTCGTTGTTCAGTGATACGTCGCTTAACACTCCTGTTCCGAAGGGGGGTTCTAATGTCACCCCGGAAGAGAGTTTAGTGCGATATCTCAGATAAAGATTACCCAAGTTTATGTCATGAAAGCGCTTTAATGAGCAAAATCAAATGGGGCAATTTCTTCACCCCCCTTCGAATCGTATATTTGATTTTTACTTTCAGGTACCTACGGAAAGGTTAAAGAAGCCTCTGATAACGACAAATTGTTAAAACATAGTACAAAAATTTGATCATTTGCTAGGAAAGTGAAAATTTATGATTATCTCTAACAGTGAGCTTTCGGGAGATTTATAGGACCCTAAATTATGTAAAATGTGCCTCTTGATAAAAGGCGTCTATGAAAATACCATGTATCAAATTTGAGAGTGAAAATATCTTCTGGTACCCTCTTACCAAAGAAAAACTCATCTTTTCAGAAAATCATATCCATAAATAACGGAATTTCCCTAATTTACAAAGCTAGGCTAACCCGTTAGCATCTAAACCCACCAGTATTTCATGCAATGATCGGCAAATTCTAGATCTATTGCTAAACAAAAAACTTTTTCACAGCCCACGACGTATGTTAATAATTAATACTTTGATATCAATAAGGTAATTTTAGCTATAGCTTTAAGTGTTTCGATAGTTTTATGGTAAATTTAGCCATAGATTTTAAGTTTTTAAAGCGCCCTTGAGGTGATATTTCACAAAAATGACACTATATAAATTAGCCAAGTTTCGAAGCCATCAGGTGAGGCGTCCTCCTTTTCCACATTTTCTATCAATATTCACCGAGATTCGTGAACTATCAGATGCGGTAATTTTGTATTTGTCGCCTCTTGGTGTAACCAAGATATTTTGCATAATAATTTTCACCAACCTGAAATAAATACGTGCTTATTTTTTGCTATTAAACTTATTACTTATGTTATTACCGTATTCATTTTTAGTTGTACTCGAACAACTACACGAATCCAAGAGCTTTTCGCAGAATAAGCTCCATCCCAGGGGATAAACACAGATTACACCCTCGAGGGTGAAAACTCATGTGCTAATGGTAGATAAACAGTTTCCAAATAAAAATCGTCTATTTTATCCTATTATTTTTATATAGCGTAAAAATGAAAGTGAAATGTAAACAATGTAATGGTAGAACGTCCCAGTTAGTTATCGGGCATTACGTGTTAGGCCGTTAGAGGTTTTCCCAACAGAAGTTGCGGTGTACTGTGCTGCATGTCTTGTTGTATTGTTCGACTGGTGATTAGTTTGTTGATAAACGTAATGGGCCCGGGGTTACAAAGTCCGTACCAGCTGGTCCCATGCGGGAATTATCACTATTATGCAGTACCTACCTAATGTACACATGCCACCCACTGATTATTGCATTGTTTTATTAATTTGTCAATTATCAATTTATATGGTCCTAATAATAATACTACTTTTGTTTCGCCATTTTTATTAAATGTCACTTCAGCGGCGCTTTACGAAGCCACAAAATTTGTAATCTTTTCCTTTTTTTCTTAAACAAAGGGTTTAACAGAGATGTTATAACGGAGCTCTCAGCGGTAGGACCATAGTCAATATGCTTTGATTCAACGAGGCTTCCAGAACATCCAAATATTGACAATCTCCGTGGTAGAGTGGTAAGACGCCCGACTTCGAATCTAAAGGCGGCGAGTTCAAACCCGGCTGCGCAAATAAATTTTATTCGATTAATATGTGTCATAATACATTTAATTCACATATAAAATAATATATAGTATATCTGCGGCACGTTCCAGAGTGGTAAGTACTCCTAGATACCCTGGTGAAAGACCACAATTCAGAATCAAACATTGTTTGAAATGGCTTTAGCCGTGTTTGGTGACCAGATCTGAATAGTCAGGTACTTTGCAACCTTTCTCTTCCCCATCTCCTCTCCCTCCCCAATATCTTCAGCCTCACAACATACTCCAATTAGAGATGCCATAGTCTCACTGGCTCTAGACGGTTGGGAGCAGTTAGGACTTTTGTGCGTTATGATTAAATTTGTTTAAGTGCAAATATAAAATTATTGATTTTTGGTTCTATGGGCTATCTTAATAAATAAAAAAATAATTTCAATTATAACCATCGTATTTTATTGATTAATTTTTGATTCGTTTGATATTTCTTCAACACCTTCGACCAAATGTATCTTGGTCGATGTGTGACACCCATTCAAAATGTCAGCTTTCTCATCCGAGATTTCTGAGAGATTTTGACCACATTCAATTTTCAACCAAAACCAACTGTCAGAGAGCTGGAATTCAACCGGAGAATCAAATGATTTGCAAACCCAAACGAATGACTATTTGATTCTGCTGATAAAGAATATTTTATAAAATATGTTAATTTTTTCCATAACCATTTTGTTGTGGTTTGACTTGCGAAACCGCATGTTCGTGGTCACTTTTTTATATGCGAATTATATTATCTATCATTCACCTAGTTTGCTTATTGCCCACACTTGTGACATAAATAAATTTAAAATGTCAATTAACTAATGGTTGCTATCTTTATCTGTAAATTCATACCACACGACCTCATTTTTTACATGCATTATCAAATGACGAATTTTCCTAGCAGTAAAATTAGCTAAAACCATAATAAAAGATAAGATTAAAATCCCAGCCTCAGCCAGTCTTACGATTACTGCAATAGTTTGATACCATCTTCTTTTTTTTATTTGTTAATAATAATAATAACAGTGAACTTATGTAGCGCAGTTTTGTGATATTTCACGTCAAGTGCGCTTCATACTAAGCTAATAAGACTAACTAACAAGGAGAAAATAATATATAATATGTATACAAATTAAAACTATCTAAAAGCATGATCGTTTTCATAAATCATGAGAGAAAAAAACAATTTACCAGAAGCCATGGGTATAAAAATCCAGATGAAACGTATGAATTCATATTAACATATTTGTTAAATCAAAGAAAAACGAAATTAGATTGAGGAAAGTTAACATGTTGGTACTCAAAACATTAATATTCAAGTAAAGTAAGTAAGTAAACGATTCTAAAAATGCAAACAGTGTAAATATAACAAGTAACAAAGGAACAAAAATATTTTATGAAAAGATGTGAAAAATAAAAAAAATATTGAAAAACATTTATCAATTTTTGAGCATATCGTTGCCGGAAAGGCAAAAGGGATGAAGCGCCATTTTGGGAAGTTTACAGCAGAGCACTTTAAGTTTTTGTTGTTTTACAATAAAATTCATAAGTCTTCAGAACTTGGTTGGATTTTGAAAAAAAAGTTAACTCAGGTAACTCAATGCAAGTTACCTGAAGCGGCAAAAAGTCCCAAACTTGTGTCGCTTGAGTCAAGCCTTCACCCAAATGGTAAATATATTTTAGATGACTGAAGGTCCCTAAAAGACTTCAGAATCAAACGAGAATCAGAGCATTCGATGCAAAAAATAAAATTGTTCAAAACTGCATATTTAATTCATTTTTGACCAAAGTGTCGCTTAAGCTCTTTTGCCTTTCCAGCAAAGATATAGTTTATTATATTGGAATTCCACAACGAATTAACAGTTTAACAAATTAGACATGAAACCAAGTAACCCTTTGTTTGTAGCTTCAAGGCTGGCTTCTTGTATATTATATTCCATCACTATCAGCAGCCATTCTCTCTCCACTGCTGTTGTGAAGGTCTTTTCAAGATTCATTCTCCTTTCTATCAAGATTGTGTGCAATACTGCAATAATGAATAATTACAGCTGTCAAATAACTCGCCCTTTACGACCGTGGCGCTATAGAAAGTACGCTAGTATAAATTTATGATTCGATACAAAATGCTCTAAACACTTCAATGTCGGAAGTTATTTACAGCAGCGAAACGAGTTGAAATAACATGTAAATATTAAGTGTTCGCAGTTTAATTATGAATGCAAATAATGTATTATTGCATTTCCTTGTCAATCCGCCAAGTGCATAACGTTTCCAATAAAACACATCCGCAAACCGCACTTTAACTGAAAGTTGAAACTGACGTCGTGTCAACTGACAGAATGCATCGTCCATACTTGAAGTTTTTTTTCGTAAGTTCGAGAACCAGTCAAGTTGTGTGGACGTATGACGTGCGTCTTGCGCGTATCACAAAAAAAAATTCCAATAGGGCTGCATTACTTGATCAGTTCACACCAAACTGATGGAAAGCAAAAATTCACGAACTAATCAGTCTCACATTTCACTTCAAAGTTCATCAGTTCGCTCCGTCCGATAAGATCAAACTGATGGAAAGCAAACATTCACGAACTAATCAGTCTCACATTTCACTTCAAAGTTCATCAGTTCGCTCCGTCCGATAAGATCAAACTGATGGAAAGCAAACATTCACGAACTGACCAGTCTCACATTTCACTTCAAAGTTCATCAGTTCGTTCCGTCCGATAAGACCAGACTGAATTTTCTTTTTAAAGCCTGCATAAATTCAGAGCATTGCATGCTTGAATACGATGTATTTATTTTTTATTCCCTTTCTAATTGCCTTAATTATTAATTGGCGGTTCGCCCTTGTAAATAATAATAACGATACGTAAACGAGGCCGCGGAAAATGCTTCCGGAAAGGGAGAAAGAAAATGTTAATGTAATTCATGCGAATAAATTAATCACAACTGGTTTATCAATGAATACGTCTGAACGAATAAAGAAAGTCCCTTTTATTTTTTTCAAACTTAATAATCTCTTACACATGTCTAAACTGACAGCGGCCATATTATTTCTTAACTATAAATCAGAAAATCGCTGAAGCAGCAAAACTCTCTAATGGTGAGCTCTGTCGTCATGAAATTTGGACGAGTTTTTCCGTCTGGAATTTCTAAGTTAACGCAACGCCATTTCATTTCAATCATAAGATTTTAAATATACACGTAACCATGAAAAAATAAGAAAAGGCGCCGTGTTGTTTGTTTTGTCAAATTTTTCAATGGTTCAATAAGAATAAAGAGTGTCAAAACTCGGGCAAAGCCGGGTGATAGTGAAGTAATAAAAGTAATATCAATTTAATGCGTCAACCTTCGGAGGCCAACCTTTTGAGTATTCCCCCTCTAATTTAGTTTAAAAAGTACGTTGGTATGTTCCTAAAATAAATAGCTTTTTTTATAAAATACACTAAGCTGACATAATTCAATATTGAATGTTTACATTTCTTCTATGTATGTATTAGGTACGTTCTTATGATGGACTAATCTTACTTGCATATCATGATATTTACAACGATATCTATTTTTAATGAAAAATATTTACCCATTGACCAACAATCCAGTGTTTGCATTTAATTTCGACAAAATTTACAACAATAATAATTCACGTCGGGAATAATTATGTAAACATTATCGAAATTTTACTGAACGGGTAAAATAAACATGTAGGTATTAGTTCTTGTTTGAACACCTGCTTAGGTTTCTACTATTTACCCTCCATTCGACCTTAAACACAGATCGTTTATTTAAAATCATACCTTGAAAGTTAGCATTTATTTTTAGATTGCGAAGTTCTGTTAATGTTTTACTTAATAATTTACTTTTATAATGTCAATGTTATATTTGATGGTGTGCGAAAATAAACTTGCGTAAGCCTTTTATCTATGACTGTATTTGTTTTTTAAAGATGCGGTGCGATATTTCTGTAAGCAATACAAGTTTTATGTCAATATTATCGTTATTGCATTTATTATCGCATTTTTTATTTTATTTGTGCTTTGCTGTATGAATAGAGTTATGATAATTATTTGGCATTCGATATATCTACTGTTCGTTTCTATCTAAAAAGGTTATAGTTTAAATCCAACATTCGGCTTTCCCCAAGGCTCCCATTTAAGACCCTTTCTAAATTATCATCATATAAATGGTGTCATCCTTATTAAGGAAAGTGTTATTTTCTATTGAATGTCTTCACTAGCTTTCTGGCTTCCCTCTTTGGAATGGAATATACTCTCAGTATCGCCACTACTACCATATTCAGAATCAGAACTTTTCTTAAAATCACTTAAGTTTTGTTTAATGACCAGTTCTGAATAGCCAGGTATTTTCCAACCTCACCTTATTTTTTTTCCTCTCCTCCTCAACCTTTTCTTTCAACCTCACAACCAAAAGGGAACCAAGTGAAGATGCCGTAGTTTCACCGACAGTTGGAACTTTTGTTCAGTCATATTTTTAATTGGTGCCACTGATCTTCGTCTTAACGTTTCATTCTGTTGAGTTGTTAATGAAAGAGAGGGAGAGGTTACAATGGAGCTTTCAGCGATATGCCTACAGTTACGGTATTTCTTCACTATATTTCTAGCTTCCTTCTTTATCTTTGTTTCGTTGGCTCTCGTCCACTCTTCTCTAGCAGTAGTCTCCAGCCCATCTCAATGTTACAACGTACTTTTTACCCTTGATCTAACGTTTTGTGTGTTTGTTTGTTCCAGATAACGACGGCCCTGCCCGAAAAGCCAGCCCCTGTCATGGAGTCCCCGCAGCGGGCGCCCCCGGCCCCCACGCCCTCGCCGCCGCCCAGCGCTGCCGCGCCCCCGCTCACGCCGGCCGTGGCCTGCCCTCGGCCCGCGCAGCCCTCGCCGCCGCCCCTGCGCCAGCGCTCCTCCTCTTCGTCGCCGCCCTCGCGCTCCACGAGCATCTGCCACGTCAGGGCGGCCGAGCTGTTTCCCAAGCGGAGCCTGGAGGCGGACGAGCCGGGCTTGTCGGTACCCTTCGTGCCCATTTGCGGAGAGGCTGTGCAGGTAACAAATATTCTTCAATTTTAAATCTATTATTCTGCTAAAAATTGGGAAGGTTTTTCTCAGACATAACCTAACTGCGATAAATGGATAAAGCCATCTCATGGGCGTGTTAGACTCCACAAGTATCCGATATGACAAGATCGAAATGATTCCTTAAGATATTTGATTATTTTCCGTACTTATATACCGGCCTCTGTGGTCGAGTGGTAAGACGCTCGTCTACGATTTCAGAGGTCGGTTTTACAAATACATTTTATTTAATTAAAATGTGGCATAACACATTTAATTTGTATAAAAATAATTTATAGTGTAAATACGGTACGTTCCAGAGTGGTAGATACTTTAAGTATCGCCCTGGTGAAAGACTACCATTCAGAATTGAAACGTTCCTTGAAATGGCTTTAATTGTGTTTAGTGACCAGATCTGAATAGCTAGGCACTTCCCAAACTTCCTCTTTCCCATCTCCTTCCCCTCCCCACTACCTTCAACCTCACAAAACATATCCAATCGAGAATGCCATAGTCTCAAAAAACTAGATCTATGAAATTGCACATCAATAAACACTAACACCACCCCTTAACTCCGCAGTACCTGGGTAGAACGCAAGACGGTCTCCTGGCGCTGTCCAACTACAGAGTGTGCCACCGATCAGGGGCGGGAGCCAGCACCATCATCCCCCTCATGCTGGTGGAGAGCGCGGATGTCAGGGAGATCTTCTTCTTGCACATCATGTGCAAGGACGCCAGGAGTTTGAGGTTAGTTCCCGCAGCAAACAACCATTGAAGTGTTTTGATTATCGGACGCTGACCCTAATTCCGCCTTTTCGGGAAGAAAACTCAGTTTCTGCACTACCGTTTCCTATTTCGACCATATTCTTAGATCAATCAACAGGTTCTTTTTATTATATTGTATGGAGGAAAGTCACGGTATCCTGAAATTAAAGCCAGTTTTTCAGCCCTTCTGTGCTTGATGTGCCCCGGGATCTGGTGGAGTGGACGCTCTTAAACAATGCGCTCTGTGGTTTGATCTTGTCCACAATTACACAATGTAGTCCTTAATTAAGTCCCATTTGTGCATAGTGTATGCATAAAAGCTTTGGCTTGCACCAAATGCGGTTTCAGTTGGGTACCCTTGTATTTCGTGTCCCTCATGATGTTCCAGTTTCAATAAAATTTTGCTTTCGGCCATTTGATAAAGAACCTTTACGTTCAATTCAATTGTTTATTATTTTAAAAACATTCCAAGGTGTTTTTAAATAAAATGAGTAAGTCTATTACATAGTACACAATAGTAATAAACAAAAAGCAATCAAACAATTTAATGATAAAAAATGAAATACATCAGTCAAACCATTCAACCAAGGTATCTTGAGGAACCGTCCTACAAATGCGTCTACTACGATAATCACCAGAGATAGAGAGCAAGAAAATTGTTTTATCTTTAACGTCTATTAGTAATATTTTTTGTTTATCGGAATGTTCAGGTCAAACTTTACTCGCATGCTTATCAACTACCATCTTCCACATTATTTTTGTTAATTGTTGTTAACCCATTGCAACACAAAGCCGGCGAATCGCCGGCCAATGTCACTTTGTCGCTGATTCACTAAGCCGGCGATTCGCCGGTTTGTCTTTGAGGTTATTTTTTTTTAAACAAAAAACTGAATGAAAATAATTTTATTCTTCTAAATGATATTAATAAGTATATTTCGGTTAGTAATTTCATAATAAAATTTAGTAATCACAGTTGATTTCACATTATTTATTACAAAATATTACGATATTGTTAGTGACAGTTCCATAAACAGCACGTCGATCGAGAGATACCTCCCAAAAAAAAAAAATTAATGAATAAATGAATGTGGATTTTGAATGCTGATTCATCACAAATATCTAAAATAATATTTATGGGAGTACCACCAGGCTTGTAACAAAACCCATCGAGTTTATGCAAAATGTGTTCCTTGAAGAAAAAGAAGAGCGAATATAGATGGGAATGTGAGAAATGGTTGATGGCTCTCCATAAGCCAGAATGCTTTAAAGCCTATCACACCCTTAGAAAACTACCTGGGGATGAGCCATAATGATTCAGCTTACGAACAAAAAAATATGCTTTCATTTTTACCATTATTATTTTGTGTGTAATTTAATCTTAATGTTATTGTAATAAAAAAGGGGTCAAAATTAATTAGTGTGCTGTATGAACAAATGATGTCTCCTTATTAATGGTGCAATGGGTTAGTTAATAATTAATTGGTTTTCCATCTGAATTCCGCCACCACATGAGGGACCTTGTTTATCATTTTGTAAACACCGGTGCATTGAACCTTCCCGTCAAAGTCACAACGCATGCATAATAGTATTAGTGAGTGACCGGAGATCATTTGCTACTCAAATTCGAAGACCGCTGTTAGCAGTCACAAATCTCATTGTTCGTATAGATGAATGTAGAATTTTGGATGTCTTTTGCATTTACTGACCTCTTTTTTGTTTTTACTCATTACTCATGATTTAAAAAATTGTTAAAAACAGTTGATCTCTAGCTTGTGACATTCCTTCTATATGATCTGAGGTCGATGTCCGATAGTGTAGACGTAAAGACTAAGTTTGAATCTTACATCGGTTATTATTATTAACTTAGTGACTTTTTAGAACATGTTATTCTTAGTACAAATGTATGATCTTTTGAGTTCTAGGATTTATTTATGTAGTTAATTTTTCGCCACTTTTATTAAACCAAATTTTCGAAGAGAGTAGAAAATGGGAAATTTTGTTTTTTTGTCATATCTTTTTACATTTCTCACTTCCTACCTTTGATATTCTTTTCAATTTTTAAATATTACCTCACAACATTATTGCTTATTATAATATATTATACATCTGTGGTCTTATTAAAGAAATGTCTAGTTCATTAAATATCAAGTGTAATTTTTTTTCTTAATCAGTAATATACATCATGGACATATACTTTTATTTCAATCGTATTACAGTGACTAGAGTTTTGACATTTACCAAATGACTTTTCCCATTGTTGAAATGTTTGTATTTCGCAGGAAGTGTGATATTCAAAATAAATTTCTGCGGTTTTATGAATACCATTTTGCATCAACCGTGCAATGTATCTGAACACTAACCTTATATTTTTTATAATTAGGTCATTGATAAGAAAATTGTAATCAAAGCTAATGAGAGCAATACTAATTAGCATGGAAATAATGTTGACATTAATAAATTCTGAGACTTGATTGTGTTGGATTTCGCATTATTAATTTTAGCATTAATCCCTCCAGTTAGTCTCCATAAATAATTTGTAAAAATAAACATATCAAAATTGAATAATATTATTGTTTTCACAACAATAATATTTATAAATGAAGGTAAATAAATTTAAATACGTAGGTGCCCATATTATCACGATAGTGGGTATAATAGGTAAACCTAGGTACAGATGCATAAACTTATCTGTGAAGTTGCTAAGAGTATATACAGTGGAACCTCTATATTTGTCTA
This sequence comes from Drusus annulatus, assembly GCA_022651775.1. Taxonomy (NCBI): domain Eukaryota; kingdom Metazoa; phylum Arthropoda; class Insecta; order Trichoptera; family Limnephilidae; genus Drusus; species Drusus annulatus. The sequence continues at coordinate 32,959 of JAGWCC010001124.1, forward strand.
CTCCTATATTTGTCAGATTCAATATTCGTCACATTTTTATGACAAAAAATGTTTAAAATAAAGATAAAGTTTCAACAAAATTTTAATTAATCAGTGTACCATTTTTTGGGGGCTGGGAACAGATTAATTGAATTATTATATTTTAATTTTAATTATTTCTTATTACATCCCCAATTGGGGTATGTTTTGAGGCTGAAGAAAGTGGGTAAGGAAAGGATATGGAGAAGAGGAAGGTTGATTATCATCTAGGCAATTTTCACCTTGTAGGCCGCAGCCCGGAATAACCCAGACAAAATAGCTCATTATTATTAAAGTAAACATATTAATAGACTAGTGATAATAAATTATATCTTCCCAATTCCAGCCTACAATCCATTTAGAATAAGAAAGAGTCCAAAATCAACAAGAATAACAAAGATATAAATAAATTGCAATGAATAAATAATTTTTTTAAATTCCAATGTTGTTTGGTATTTTTCCTTGACTCGATAACCCTCACCTTTTCAAACATCTGTTTTGGGCAAATAATGCATAGTGCTATAATCTTGTGATATTTATTTAATCTGTTTATTCTTCTCAACAAATTGCGAGCAGAGGGTCAGTCAGTCGCTAACTTACTTCTCTTGAATTAATATTGCCTGAGATTTATTTTCGCCGAATTCTAACAAATATAACTATCAATTACTGTGTGTTGACAAATATGTGACGTGCACCTTTTACAATTTTTTCCACGATAAACTCTGTTCAAACAGATCTTAAGATCGAAATCTTATTCTATAAACTTGATTGTATGAAGCAGTCTTTAAAAGTGAGCCCTGGCGTCATAAAATTTGCTCTGCTGTTTCTGTCATAATTTCTATGTCAATGTAACCATTTTAGACTCACAATATAATTTCCATCATGAGCTATGGAGGTTTATAGTATACATTTAAATATCAAAGAATAAGACAATACGCCATATTGTTTGTTCTAAATAATTTCTTCAATTGTTTAATTGAAAAAAAAAGTGTTGAAACTCGGATGTCACCGAGGAATAACTACCAGTAAAAAGTAGGATGTGAATGAAGCAAGGAGTGTGTGTCAAGACAGAGTTGTATGGCGGTCTATCCTCTCTGTCTACCCCTGCGGTAAATGGTGTGATAGTCAGTTGGCTAGTAAAACTGGTAACCAATAAATGTCACTAGTTTATGTAAATAATATAAGTTTAAATTTCCCTTACTTAACTAGGTGCACCTTCGTGACGGGCGACCAGTGCATGGAGTGGCAGCGGCGCATAGAGGCCGCCCTGCAGCCGCCCGCCTCGCTGGAGGGGCTCTTCGCCTTCTCCTTCAGCGCCTGGGCCGCCGAGCCCGAGGGAATGGAGGTCACTCGGAGGCTGGCGCAGCCCCTGCCCGAGGACCCGCACCAGGACTTCAGGAAAGAGGTTGAATGTTTATTTTATCTGACGCCGATTTTTGTTGAATAGTTTACTGGAAGCATTTAGGTTGCAAATTTTATTTTGAATTGCCTCATAATGATTAGTGGATTTTACCCTTGAGAATCATCACGGTCTAAGAATAAAAGACCTAAATGGCTTAAAACTAATTGAATGACCAAAAGTTTCTTGAAACAGTTAAAGTTGTTTTAAATGGATAAGTTTTACTTATGCTAAACTAATGGCTAAACTTGGTTTAAAATTGCCAAAAGTTTTGCTTATCATATCTGTTAAAATGGCTAAATATTACTCGAGGTAATTAGATCTGAATAACCGTATGTTTTTTACCGTTTCTCCTTCACCTCCTCTATTTCTTCTGCCACAAAAGATTCTCAAACCAATTAAAACATATACCACTATAACTTCACATAAAAAAAATTGGATGCCTTCGTAGATTATTGTGTATTGAAATCTACTCACTTCTATATAGGCTTAAAACTAATTGAATGACCAAAAATTTCTTGAAATAGTTAAAGTTGTTTGAAATGAATAAGTTTTACTTATGCTAAACTAATGGCTAAACTTGGCTTAAAATTGCCAAAAGTTTTGCTTATCATATCTGTTAAAATGGCTAAATATTGCTCGAGGTAATTAGATCTGAATAACCGTATGTTTTTTACCGTTTCTCCTTCACCTCCTCTATTTCTTCTGCCACAAAAAATTCTCAAACCAATTAAAACATATACCACTATAACTTCACATAAAAAAATTGGATGCCTTCGTAGATTATTGTGTATTGAAATCTACTCACTTCTATATAGGTTAACATAAAATTGAAGCATTGATTGACCTTGTTTGTTTGTTTGCAGGTGACCCGACTGCAGTTTGACTTGCACGGCGCTTGGAGGGTGTCCTCGGCCAACTCGGAGTTCCGACTGTGCGCCTCGTACCCTCCGCTGCTGCTGGTGCCGGCCTGCGTCAGCGACGACGCCCTGGAGACCGTGGCCAAGTTCAGGAGCTCTCGCCGCATCCCGGCCATCGTGTGGAGGTAACAAACAATTAATATGGCCACGGAGCACAATAGGTTCTTAGTCTTTCAAGGACCCTCCAAACAGTGATAGCATTCTGCTGATACCTCTGTGGTCACCTCTACCTCTTTCTCTTAAATGATGCATGCTATTGAAAGAGAGGTTTACAACACGGTAGGACCATAGTTGAAAGTAAGCATAATTTTGTTTGCCGTCTCTTGAAATCAGTATTTGCCACATGAAAATGGGTTATTTTTATAATTTGTTTTTGTATTCAATGCTAGGTCAGGAATGATTTGCTGGCCCTTGTGTTTTCTGCCTCATTTCTTACAACATGGGTCAAGATCCCGGTTCACACCTTCCTTTCCTCGAAAAGATCCTCTATACAGCATCCACAAAGACGCAATCTCAGGGCTTCCTATGTGGGGTATATAAATATTTTTCAATCTGCGCTAATAGAGAGAGAAGGTCCAGCTGTGTTTTAAGACGATTTTACATGCATGTGATGTTTCGTTCAAATTCATACAATATAGCTTGCATCTCATTTAAATTGTCCAGATATCGTATCTAGCTGTAAACCTATTTTTAAGCTCATATCGCAAATTTCCAAAATAGGATATAATTTGCTATTTTTATTTGAAGGCACCGAGGCAACGGCGCCGTTATAGCGCGCTGTTCCCAGCCCGAGGTGGGTTGGCTTAGCTGGCGCTCCAACGAGGACGAGCAGCTCCTGGCTGCGCTCTCCGCCGCGTGCCACTTTGACCGCGGCCCCGTGTCCGCCTCGCTGACCGCCCGTGAGCCAGCCCGCAAGGTGCTGATCGTGGACGCGCGCTCCTACGCCTCGGCCGTGACGAACCGGGCGCGCGGTGGCGGCTGCGAGTGCCCGCAGTACTACCCCTGCGCGGAGATACAGTTCATGTGCCTGCCCAACATACACAGCGTGAGGAAGAGCGCTCAGGCTTTGCGGGCGCTGGCTGCTGAGCCACCAGATCACGCCAAGTGAGTACTCCATTCATCATCGTCATTATCATCTTAAGCCATTTTGAGTTCAATATTGGTCATAGGCTTCTTGTACCTTCTCCCCGTAGGTGGCAGATCTAGATTGATTGAATCAAGCTGCTCGTAGGGATATGTTGAGATTTAAGAGATGTGTAAAGTGGGCCTGTCAAAGATGTATAAAGATAATAGATACAGTTAGAAGTTTAAAGATGTATTTTAAGAAAGAAATGTAAACTAATAAATTAGAGATTTTACGGTTATATGTTGAAATAGGAGGAAGAAATTTTGCCAGTATTTATAGACGAAAATGGCGTATCTTGTCTTGTATTCAAAACTCAGGCCACATCAAATCGCGCCGTGCTTATCGAACAATCCCGAGCCCCGAACAGGTCTGTCGTTACCGCCATTCCAACATGTCAAGTGATGCTCGAATGTTGATTCGTTCGTCCACTCCATCGTGTGCGCGTACGTATGCAGTCAAAGAGGAAATTAACGAGGACCGACGCAATTGGCGTGTCCTGGTGCAGTCTGGCCTGTCATAAAACGGACCGTGGGACCCTAGCATAAGGCTTATTGCCGCGTACTGCTTTATAGTTATCATGTAATTCATATTATTTTTAAATAACTGATATATTCTCATATGTCACTATTATTTTATGTTTTATATCATATGTTATGTAAAAGCCCATGAGGGCGTATATAATTAAATAAATAAATAAATTATGATCTAATGATTTTTTTGTTAATTTCAGCTGGCTTTCGGTCCTGGAGCGTTCCCTCTGGCTGCAGTCGGTGGGGGGACTGCTGAAGGCGGCCAGTCTGGTGGCGAGGGCGGTGCACGTGGCCGGCCGGCCCACCCTGGTGCACTGCTCCGACGGTTGGGACAGGACCTCACAGATAGTGGCCACCGCCCAGCTACTGCTGGACCCATACTACAGGACGATGCGAGGTCAGTAGCAAGCAAGCGACTAGTACCACACATAACTGATCTCTGTGTGAGGGATAATCTGACTCTGGTCGGTCAAGTCATATGTGTCAAACAAACTAGTGAAAGTTCACCCTCATATGAACGTTGTAAAGTTTAAGGATAGATCATTCAACGCACTGGGTCCACATTCTTGGAATGACCTGCCATTTAGTCTGCGGTCAAAAACTGGCTTTAAAACACACTTTTTAAAAAGGCTACCTTATACAATAACCAAAATAAAGCTTCCTTGAGGTGATTGAATCACCAAGCCGCGCTACATAAAGTTGACCAATCATTATTATCAGGCAAAACAGTTTTTTGAAGTCTATGTATATCTGTATATGATCATCCCAAAACGTATTGAAATATGGTGTTTGGTTCCCAGGGTTTCCGAGTGCTGGTGGAGAGAGAATGGCTGGATTTTGGACACAAATTTGCTGATAGGTGCGGCCATACGGTCGGCACAGAGGATTTACACGAAAGGTAATGTTAATCTTCTTGTGTAAATACCTTACTGGTTAATATTTTCTTAAGATCTTTAAATTCAATTTGATTTAAAAAATGTTTATTATTTTCCAGATGCCCCGTGTTCCTACAATGGCTGGACTGTGTTCATCAGATTCAAGTTCAATATCCATGCAGCTTTGAATTTTCGCAAGCATACCTGGTGAGTGCCATTGTAAAAATACCCTGTATGCGGGCTATTTGGGTAGAATCCATTCAATACAGGTCTATATTCAAAAATATATTTATTGTGGTACTATTTAACACTGTTGTTGAAACGCGAAACGGGACAAGAATGAGGTTTGCAAACCAGACTGCGATCTCCGTATGAAAAGAATATAATTTTTTAATGTTTGTTTCAGATCAAGCTAGCGCAGCACACCTACTCATGCATGTTTGGCACGTTCCTGTGCAACAGCCGGCGAGAGCGCACTTCTCAGCGCGTGGCGGACCGCACCTTCAGCGTGTGGAAGTTCCTCACGGGGCCCGAGTACAGGAACCATCTGTACGAGCCTAATGGGGATGAGGTGAGTTACAACTTAACACTTTTACAATGCACTCTGAACTTGCCCTATAATAACAATCACTTATCTACCCTTCTGTAACAAACTACTCAACTTTCCCTGTATCGATAATCACTTAATTAACCCTATATCAATAATCGCTCAACTTCCCTCGTACGTCCACCACTAATCTACCCTTTTGTCACAAATCACACATCTTTCCCTGCATCAAAAACAACTCAACTTTCCTGTGTCAACCAGAAAACTTTCACCTAATTTTTCACTTATTTATGACCTCTACCATAGTATTCATTTAATATTTTTGCTGTCTGTCATATTTTTAATATGTACAAATGTCTGGAGTCAGTGGGTCTATGACGCCCCTAATATTGGGATATGTTGTGAGGTGGAAAAGAAGGGAAATGCCGAACGGTAACAGGCTATTGAGATCTAGTTAACATTACAATAGCCATTTCCTCCAATGTTGCAATTCTGACAGACCTAGTTCTAACATATATAGATACCTTCACTTTGGTCTAAAATCTACACTTATAGTAGAAGCCTGTGGGTCAGCTCACATGCTAATGATTTACTGTGAATATTTGAGCCTATTTTAACACTCTTTTTTGTTCAGGTTCTATTCCCTGCGCACTCTTCGCGCGCACTCGTGGTGTGGGCTGCGGTGTACCTCGGAGCGGCCCCCGACACCCCGGCCCCTCTCCAAGCGGCGCCCCAGCCTGCCCCACAACCTGCTCAGGGGCCCCCGCATTCACCCAGCCCGGGAATCAACTCAGGTGGGCTATACTCGCATGCTAAAAACTCCTCATAATAAATATTTTTCATATATGTAGATACACTTATCATCGCTTAGCTGGAAACGTGACCAATCTAATTTTTTCACTAAACAAGAGATATATAAATTGATAAGGAGATGATCTGAATTGCTCCTGTAAGCACTCAGGATATAGACCCATTGTGTTATCTCCTGTGTTTAGCTTATTCCCTTGACAGTAACCCACACTTCGTCCCACCATGACGGAACATTGCCACCATAAGTGAATTAGAGTAACATTTCCTACAGCTATTGGTATTTCTATTCCCAACAGCAACGTGTATCTCCTGTGCAGTATCCTATTAATTCCCTCAACCCTTAAATGTGCCAAAAGTTTACTATGCATAGTTTAACTCATCAGAGATCTGTCGTAAGCCATTGCATGCCCATCGTACGTGGCAGTTTGATTCATTTAACAATTATGTCTAACAGTGACCATTCATAAATCAAACTTTTTCATTTGACACAAGAGAGTTACGACTCGGAAAGAACATAAGTTCTTCAATTTTCATGGTTATTTGATTAGAAACATTCTTCACTCTGCTATTTTCTGGCTATCTCGTTTTTATGCAATACGTGAGAGAAGGAAGATAGCTATTTAAGAATTTTATAACTATAAACATTCTTTGTTGATGACTTACGGCAGCACTCTTCTTGGGTCGACTGTAGGAATTAGTTTTTGATTTTTTTTATTCGCTGTTGCTATCTGATTTTGCCTGAGTTTCAACTCTGCTTTTTTCTTATTAAACATTAGAAAAATATGGAACAAACAATATGACGTCTTCTTTTATTTTTTTGACAGTTTTATGGTTGTTACTAAGCTGCATACCTCATGATGCAAACGATGTTGAAAACTAAAAATATCTGTGTTGACCGAAAAAATCAATACAGAAAAGCTGCGCAAATTAATGACGACAAACCGCCTTACAAACATACATTTTAGTATTTATTGTATAAAGGTGGGTTTTTTTGTTACTACATGGGTAATATACAGATGGAATAAAATTATTGCACTTCCGCATATGAAATTTAGAAGCATTTAATTTTTTTAGAAATACCAATCAATTTTCAATAAATACATACCTTATTCATTGTTTTTCCTGTATTTTTTCAAAAATAAGGAGAGACTGGTCTTTTTGGTTGATTAATTGATCTTAATTTTTTTTTCACAAGCTTTTTGTATGAAACATTGACTTTTTGGGAGCCCCCAGTAACTTTTTGGCGATATCTTGGTGAACCGCTGTTTCAGCAGGAATCTTCATCGGAGATGGCGCCCGCATTTCTTTTGTGTAGCTTGCATACCGATGTTACCAAGAATCCATTCCTAGAAATATTTTCAATTTTGGTTCGTCCGGTGCATCAAAATATTGTCAAAAAAATTCTCAAGGCTCCCTAAAATTCATGTTTCACTCTAATAAAACAATACTATATTATACCCTCTTTCAGTTGATTTGATAATTCAATAGGAAGACATGAAATGTTTGGACGAAATCAAAAAATACAATGTCAGTACATAAGAAAAAAAACCTTAGTTAAACCAACATAGTTCATAAATAAGCACAGAAATTAAGCCAAAATATACAATACAGAAGTTCACAGACGAAATAGTCGAAGTCATTCCATCAATACTTACGATTCTATCATGAGGCAGTATAACAGACAAGCATTTATCAGATGTACGCTTGTGAAGGAAGCAAAGAGGTTCGTAAACAATGGTTTTTTAATGGCATTCAATCCTTTTTGCCTACCTCTGCAGAGAAAATGCTGTAATGGTAAGTTGGTTAGAAACCTTCATGTAGCATTAATCAACTTAGCAGTAATTTAAATATAGTTTTTTTTAAATTTCATAATTAGAATTTTATTAACCTTTTTATTGTTTGTCATTTCAGGTGTCATGACGAAGACCAGATCTTACGGGGATCTTTTATCTCTCTCGAGACACGGCAGCTCCTCCCACAGGCGGTCTAGCGACCCCAGCATTACTGTAGACGTGATGTAAGTTCACTTCATCATCTTTTAACGTTTTGAATTCTATGCCGGTATAATAATAATAAATATCTTATTGTTTCTTTATCTTTCAGGAAATTAAGTACACTCAGCATTTCCGGGACCAATGCGACAGAGGGACTCGTCAACAACGGAGAAGGGGCGGACCAACAGTTAATCGACGAGTATTCCGACGAAAGTGTCGAATCTGATATCGTTCTCAACGGGAAGTGCCCGGTGCCCGTCGGTAGTGTCGTGAACCAAACAAGTTACGTGCAAATGCAAAACATTCTAAAATAATTCAAGCACCGATGATAGCCTTATCAATACAACAGTTCCCAAACAAATCGTCAACGGGTATTCCAAAGTTAACGGTAATGTTCCTATTCTTAATAACCGAGCGTCGAGTGTCAGAATGGACAGAAACTCCAACACCAAGTCAGACGACGAGGAAGTAGATTTAATCAACGGGAAGTTAGAATCAAACGGGGTGTACGAGAACGGTAACACGTCCATTCTAATCGAGGAACGATTACTCGAAGATTCTCCCGACCAGATCGACGGGTTAGAAAGTACCGATTACGTAGAACAAGCGATCGATTCAATTGCCCAACAAGAATACGAAGAGAGACCTGCGCGAATCGTGAGCAGAGAAAACATTGTCGCATTTAAGCCGGGATCAATTCAGTTATTAACTCCTACAGAAGAAAACAGCGTCTTTTTAGATAACAATCTCTCAGATTCTGGGGAGTTAAGTGGTAGAATCAGAAACGAGAGTTTGACGTGGAGAAGCGTGTCGGAGTGCAGCCAGCAGACGGATTCCAGCAGCGGGTGTGTTGATCTGGGGGCGGAGATGAGCAATGCAGTGTCTCCTGGACTGGACGGCATGATGCCGAGGGGCACTGCGAGGCGACAGAGGTTAGACTCCGTTCAGAATGGCGGATTAAACGACACGGCAGCTATCTTGTTGGAAACGGAAATCGGTGAGTTTTTATAATCCATTTCTTATCTACTTGGTTTTTTACAGATTTGTTTTAGACAATGCTATGTTTCCTTTTGGATGATTTTGGCTAACCCGCATACCACAAAGCACAAAATTTTGACAACTAAATATTTGAAACATGTCAATTCACCAGGTAACCTAATTTCCGCCGAATCAGCCGCCAAACGTCTCGAGCAGCAAGGAGCTACGAGTCCCCCCAGCTACCCATCTGGCCACCGAAGACAGCGCTCGGACGGGGCAGCAGGGGGTGGAAGTGGCGGCAGTGGAGGGGGACACTTCGAGTACTTCCCTCCTCTGGTGGCGTGCGTAAACCAGGCAGACGAAGGCGGCTATGAAAACATGACGCTTTGTCCCAACTCTCCTCTGAGGGCGTGCCGGGCATATTCCGCCGGAGGTGATTGATTTACAGCTTTAAACTTACCGATACCAGTTCTTTATGAAATCTTCAATACTTTATTTATTTTTATGTAACAGATACCAGTCATTATTTAAATTCACCATTGAGTTACAACTCAACTATCTTCCTTCCTTGCTATGTGCGCAAGTAGTAGGCTTTGCGCTTGACAGCTTCTTCGTGATGAGCTGTCAGTAGAAGTAAATTATTGAATTTTGATGAAGGTTTACCTTTTAGAAAGAGGTACAGGAAGAAGTACCAGGTCTGAACAGTGTCATACTTACTATAATCTACTTTTGGTAGAGATTGGGGAACATGTAAGTTGATGTCTTCAATATAGATAATACTAACGTAAAATATTTTGTCTTTGCAGCCAACACGATGGGACGATGGCACGGTCGCTCGGTGTCGGTGCCGTGTGCACAAGAGCCCTCCCTGGCGGAGTGGCGGGGCGAGGGCTGCCGGCTGTGCTGCTGCAACTGTACGCACCAGCAGTGCAAGAAGGCGCAACAGAGGTAAACAAATAATATATATATATATATATACATACCCTATAACTCTTGCTGCCAGCATTGAAGTAGTGGAGCCCAGAGCCTGGTGTGTTAGTTACTGATCTTGATGTATTTGTTTGCAGCAGACAATGCGGCAGTGGGGCTACCAACAGCAGGGGCGAGCGACTGGGAAGCTCCCTTGATCCGGTAGGCGGTCTGGTGTGTCCGCAGAGCCCTGTGCAGCACCGGCTGCATCAGATCATCCTGGATCACAAGGTACACTACTCCTTGCATTGTAAATACCAACTATTAACACACTCAAATCGATTCAGAAGAAGAAATTATATTTTCTAATAGTAACATTTTATGTCAATTTTTAGTATATTATAGTTTTATTCAGGTTTAAAAAAATAGCACTAGGTATGCTTATTCTTTATTGATTGCTTACTCCTTCAGTACTACAATAATATTAACTCCTCTCAAATAAACTTATCACATCATTTTCACAATGCGTTACTCTAATCTAAAACTATTTTTTCTAACCTTGCTATTTCTCTAATGACTTTCCTAACAACAAACAACCTGTCTTTGTTCTTATTCAGTTCATTTTAAAAATGGAACATATTCAAATACAAAGAGGAAAGTATTATTGAAAGTACTTAACTTAATTTTATAGTACTGTGTGTAGGTACCTAAATAATGAACATTTTTATTTGATTGTTTCAGATGAGGGAAGAAGTGTTAATGAGGGAATTGCACGCGGCTCGAGTGGAACTATTGCAAAGGGCCTGCAGAACGGCCAGGCAAACCCCCGATCACACTGTTAGTATTTAACCTTACTTTTTTTTTTTACATATATTTATTTTTACTCTTTTTTTTCATAATGTAATTATTTTGTTAATATTATTTTATGTTTATAATAATAATTATAATTTTTAATTAAATATTATTTTGTCAGCTTTCATGTGACTTTTATTCAATCTAGTGTGGAAGATATTTAATCTAATCCTGATAAATAAGACAAATGATTGCTCCTGGTCATGGTTCAATATTTTTGCTTTTTCAACGTAAATAATGGAGATACAGTGCTGCCATCATATATTTATTTATTTTTTATTACGGAATTTTAAATTATCTTTGTTGGTAAACTAAATATTCAAATCTTTTTAAAAATTCAATTACACTGTTCTGAAACAATTTTAAATAAATAAAAAAAATTGAAGCAAAATATTGACTAACCTATTCCACATTGATTGGTTTGACTCCTATTGAAAATTGAGATTCTTCTTTGCAGGAGAGTGATTATAAAGACAAAGACAATAGAAGCGATAGCGATAGCTCGTCCGAACGTAAAGCTCCAGAGTGGAGCGCTCAAGAAGTCGCCATGGAAGAGGCGTACTTCAATGAGAATTTTAGGAACAATACGTCGCTGCAAACGTACTGGGTTAGTTTGTGAAAAGACGATTGGGCCAAGTAAAAATAATCAGAAACAGAATGCGGAATCAAGCGCAAACTAATTCAAACATTTCTATGTTGCATTTGTACCACTCTATATCCATTTCCCTAATGTAATACTGCCGCAAGTCAAAAGGTGTGCAATTCCACTTAATGCGCTATTTATTATTAAGTACGACCTCATGTTAGTAAATGTTGTTTTGCCAAACACTCTATGTCGACCCTGGTGAACTTCACTAGTGTTGGGCAAGTTCAAGGTAATGAGGTGAAATATGGAGACAGCACAATGCGCCTATGGCCGGGGTGCTTACGAGGGCTATGCAGACCATCTCCGTATCAAGATATATATTATTAAATGGTTTGTTGCTGAACCATACAATCTAAACAGTTTGTTTGGATTATTATGTTTTTTGGTTCAATAGTGAATCGGACCCTTTAGCTGTACATTTAAATGCCCACTTGTGCTCTACGTTATTACAATAGCACCATTTAAATATGGCATAAAATGGCCAAAATAGTTACAGATCTTTCTTTTAGCAAATAATGCACTTGTAATGTACTTTTCTCATTCTTTACTACTTTTTAAATTTAGATTGCACAAGAGGAAGTACTAAAAAAAGTATAATCGGTTAACCCTGTAACTTAGCACAAATCACTCTATCTACAAGAACACGCCGACTGCTTTTGGCACATATATCTATCACAAAATTTTGTTTATTTTGCTTATTTAAATATTTTTTAAACATTTTATAAGTGCATTAGCTTTTTAGATATTTTTATAATGTATATATATTTGTTTCATGTAATATGAGGTTTGGTCAAAAAACATTCATCAATATTAATTTTGTCCAGTGCTTTGTCCAATCTTCGAAGCACTTGTTGAACGTAATGTTCGGTATGGAGTTTGGTTCCTTCAGCGGTTCTGTGTTTATCTCTTGATTGTTTGCAAAACGGGAATAGGAAGAAGTGGCAGAGGGCCTCTAAGAAGAGGTTTTACCAAACCTCGTATAAAACAGTATTAATACGCAATAATAGTGCAATGTTGTGGAAAATGAACCATTACGTGTTTCTTACCCGTATATTTTTTTTAGTTTCTGTAAGTTTATAAACATTAAAAAAAATCTTTAGTTGTTTACTGTAAAACAACATTTAATGTCACAATGAAGCGTAAAGCTTAGTCAATTCTATTTTTTTCTATACATATAAACTTGAGGCAGTATTCAATCAGTGGAATTAAGGATATTATGAAAAATCATTTAAATCTTATTTTTTATTCTGGTTGGGTTTTCTGGATGCTGTATTCCTGTGTGGGTTATGTAAAATATGAATATTATTCAAAATTAATACAAATATACATAACAGTTGGTAAAGTTGCATCCTATGCTTACTCACTAGAGAATTTTGCTCATATTATGTAAACTTGGTTCTATGAGTTTTAATAATAATAAACTTTGGTATTATTTTTATTCTTCTTGTGCCTCTCTTACCAGAGGTTTTTTTCTTCAACCAGATTCTTTGTCGACTGGTACTTAATATGTATCATTCCTCATTCTAAACCTCAAAAGTATTGAATATTATGCATATTATAAAAACACCAAAAAATAAAGCGGAATGAAAATGATATAATTTATTATTTTCTTGTAAATTCAATTGGCTTATTTATTCTGACTTATGGAAAAATTATACATGCAGAAAATACGGTTTGGTAATAACATTCCTATATTAACTTATTTATCATTGAATTAGATTTTTAAGTAGGAAGCTACAAAATGCAACATGGACGCACATTTATTCAAAATATACTTTTAATAATAGTTGTAATTATGCATGAGCTGTGAATTTAAAATTAACCCTAAATAAGATATATAATTTACGTAAAGTGTGATTGCTTTTGTATTTTAGTATTTATATATATTCATGTTGTTTAAATAATACGCATGTAAGTTAAGGAGTTATATATTTATTAACTAATAAAGCAGAATAAACAAAATTACAGATACTCAATGGGATGTATGTCAAAATGATTTAATTAAAATATTAATCTTTAAATACTAATACCTCTAAAGTGAATAAATCCTTGAAAATCCGAATATAATAAAAATTTAGACACGAAAAACCACACCTATTTTATATTTAAAAAAAAAAATTAATCAATGGTTTTGTATTATATTATTATAACAATGCAATGCTTCCCTTATACTTAATACACTCAATCGATATTTGCCATTTAATAGAACCTTACTCAAAAGCAATAACAACAGAAGATACACATGTGGCCTTATCATTTACAAAAAATGGTCTTGCAGGGACCATTCAAATGTCAAAAAGAAATAGCACTGATAAATGATTTGGTATATTTCCTTGTTCTGCCACATTTTTGTTGATACTGTTAGAATACAACTTGTTTAAAGTACATATATATATGTTATTTCTACTCGCTGGATAGATAAACCGAAAGAAATGCATTGTGGGAGTAAGTACCTCTGAAATAAGGTCAATTTCCCCTTACTTTGGATGAAATTAATCAAACATTTGATTCTTGAACCGATCATCAATTTCATTAGCCTGTCTGAGGCCTAGGAGTCGAAAGTTCTAAATGTAAATTGGCGACATCTGTTGTTTTTTTCAGTATAGATCACACTTCTAGAGATTATTCATTCAGTGGTTTTACTAGCCTAAATGCTTTGTACAAGTGCTGCACCTAGCTTTCTAACACCGCTCCTTACTCCGCAGGACTACTATCCTCCGTCAGACCCGATGTGCCCCGAGCCATCGCAGCCCCTGGACCAGCAGGGCTCCTCGTCACGCGCCGCGTCCGTGGCGTCCAGCGGCATGGGCAGCAGCGTCAACAACGGCAGCGGCGTGCTGTGGGTGCCCGACCACGCCGTGTCACACTGCACCCGATGCCACACACACTTCTGGCTGGGCAAGAGGAAGCACCATTGCAGGTGAGGGTCACTTCTTATCGTGACTTTTAGCATGATATGATGTAAATCACTTTCGTACATTGATACTTTCATATTTGACATTTGCATCAAATCAGATATCGAAGACATTAAAAAAAAAAAATGGAAAACAGACGTCAAGCCTTAACGATTTATCAAAATTTGATCAAACGCTGAAGAGCTGAAATACGGCTTAAGAAATTATTAACGGTCAGTTACTCTGTAAACATTGTCCTATGACGAGTTTCCAGGGAAGTAACACTAACACAATCATGTTTTATTTATAAATTAACGGACTAAAGTCCAATTACAAAAATACATATAAAACATGAAATGGAAAAAAGAGCAACAGAGAAGGAATAGCATATACATAATAATAAATGTAGCGATGACAAAAATAAGGCAAAATAAACATAAGAGAGAACATTCAAGCCATGGTCTAGTCAAAGTTTTGGTAGATTCGTAAAGAATGACGAAAATCATTTAGACTGCTACCAAAAATTTCAAGACCATGGTTTGAGTTAACAAGTCTTGACATTCTGGACATTGGAGAATTATACCCATAATTAGTATTGTGATGATTGAGGAACAGCAATTCATTGTTTCTGAGTCTATGGCAAGGAATGTTGAACTGGATAAGTTGCAACAGAGAAGGTGAGTCAATAAAACAATTAATAATTTTGTAAATGAAAATTAAATCAAAGTCTTTCCTGCGCTTTTCTAATGAAGACATTTTCAATAATTGTTCAATTTCATCATATGAATAATGGAAAATTATTCAGTTGTTTTGTAGGTATGGAAATGAAAAAAACGGATATGAAAAATCATGGTATGTAACTTGACTTGCAAAGAAAAAATATTGGTTTCCATTTCAAAAAAATAATAGTATCTGCTGAAATACATTATAGGTGGGCACATTATTACGTAGGAATGGATTTGAAAAAAGAAAAAAAATCAAGAACTCGAAATTATTTATAGTTAATAATAATAGGGTTCTCCTGTATAATTTGTCATTTGTTCAGTTTAGTTTTAGCTGTATGGCGATGATATATTTCAATAATACAATGTTTCCGCCAAATATTAAAATATCTTCTTCAAATTATACCCATTCATCTTTATATCCTGTCCCATCCTTTTTCTTTGTATGGTAGACAAGGTTTGTTAGAGGGCCAAAGTGGAATACTGGGGTTATTCAGCCAGTCGCCGGCATCGGGAGTCACTTGATCCAGCACATGCGTGCCTCCGGGAAACTGGTGAAAGGGACATTCCTCTACGAATTGTTCTGTTGTTTGTATCTGTTCACATTCACCCGCTAACACCTGTCCCTTACTAATCCATCTCCACTAAAAGTAACATGGTGATGTTTTGGGGTCTAGAAGCTGCGGCCGCATCTTCTGCGCCGAGTGCTCGGAGAACACCACGCCGCTGCCCAACGAGCAGCTCTTCAGCCCCGTGAGGGTCTGCGCCGAGTGCTTTGCCTCTCTGGCTCCCCCGCAGTCAGCAGATGATTGGTAAATATATTCATTCATTGTCATTACAAATCGGATTACATAATATATGCATTTGTATTTTCGTAGAAACCAATCTCTTTGTGGTTTGACATATTTAATGAAAATGAAATAATATTAATAATTAATATTATTGACAAAGTTATTATTTCTTCTAGTGAATATATCGTAAGCAGACGTAATCGGAAGAAAATTTGAAACTTTTGTATATATGACCAATATTTTATCGGACGGTCGCGTTTGATCTTGACGGTGTGTAGATATAAAGGACGCTAGAATCTGTTTTAGTAACGACACTCAACAAAGAAACATAGTGAGCATATCGTATGCGTGTCGGAAGAAAATTTCAAACTTTTGTATGCGTCGGCAATATTTTATCGGACGTGTGCAGAAGATTTCTTAACGTAATAATACTATCAGATCACTGAAGCCTCTCTGCTTATTCCTTCTCATCGTGTAACATCACTCTGTCCCATTTGACCTTCAAATTGACGATTTTTTGGCATTTGAATGATTGTTGACTCTTAAGCTTTTGATCAAATTGTAATCGGCTGACAAGTATAAAGATCATGTTGTAGTTCTTTTTCACCATTATAATATTGTCTATTAAGGCAGATAAAGACCATGGCTGAATGTTCCCCGCGGCCGAAAGTGCCTCCTTCTCATATACTTATTAATTAACATTAAGTAGAAATTAAGATTTGTACAGCGCCCTTGAGGTGATTTTTCACAAAAACGGAGCTATACAAATTATCCAAATATTATTATTATTATTATAAATGTATACATATTTATTTCTCATATTGTAGAATGCATAAAAAAAACTTGCCCCATTGAAATATCTCCAAAAATAAAACTCTACAAGAAGCACCCTAATGTTATATGAATTTTGTGTGTTCTTCAGCAGGAGCGTGTCTAGCGATCGCTCCATGAGCGGGGGCCCCTCGGGGGCACACTCGGCGGAGCGCAGGAAGCAGGCCCCAGGAGCGCCCCACAGCTCCTCCTCCGATGTAATATATATTTTATAGTTACCTTTTTGTTAGACTGTGAGTAAATATGATGATGATTATTCCTTCAATCAACTTCAACCAACTAATAATAACATTTTGTAATAATTCATCGAGTGATTTTTATATCTTTAAGACTTTATCCACACCATTAAGACTTAAATCAACTTACATACACCACACAGTATATACCTACTTTTACCGCTTTTGTAGCTTGAGTTTCCTTACAACAACACTTGCCCTTACCAACCAACATTTGCAGAACAACCTTTTATAATAATGTTAATTACAATAAATAATCAAGCAAACTCGTTGTCTAGAGTGAAAGATATTCTTAGTATCCCCTTGATGAAATGGGTTTACCTATATTTGGTGACCAGATCTTAATTACAATCAATCTTCAACCTTCCTCTATTTATTTTCCTTCATAACAATATTGGGAGTGTCATAGTCCCACTGGCTCTGTGTATTTGCGACTCCTGTGTAGTCATCAATTTTTTTAAACCTTTGCTGTCCGGTCAAATGCTTCACTACTGAGCCACTCTCTCTGTCAATCTATCAAATTGAAAAATAAATATTAATACTAATAGAGTTATTTTGTCCTGTAGCAGGTGAGGCGCCTTAGCGAATTCTGCAAACAGGCGGCCGGCGATCAGAAGCTCACCAACAGCTCCCAGGTGACGGCCGCCTCCAACTAGCAAACATGGCTGCCTCTTGCCGCCAACATGGCCGCTCTATCGTTAAGGGACCGGCCAGCGCAGCCCGTCCAATACGTATAACTTATTAGCCTCGTACAATGACTGATATTGATGAGCCGAATCCATTAGAAGAACGCCCAGTAGGACAACCACTTTGTAAATACTCGACGGCACGGCGCTGACGACCGCAGCCGACTTCACGACGGAATGGATTATCAATGGAATCGCTTGTTTCAAATTTCGAATTGCTTGTATTTGTGTTGAGATTATTAAATGTGGTACAAATACGGGCCGAATGTTAATCCACAACCATTTCCAAATGTTCTGGACAGTTCTGTTGATGTTTTGACATGACATTTTTGTATATTGTGAACTCTGTGTTGAAGAACGCCGTCATGGTTCAAGTCAATGTTCTCTGCCTTAGGGACATAGTGAATTTCTCTGACTACCTCTCAAAAGTTATGACCAGATTTTGCCCGAAAATCAATCAACCAGGTAGCTGATAGCCTATAAACTGTAATTAACCACTAAACTGCGACTTGATGAATTTTTGATGAAAAACGATTTTTAGACTTGTGTATCTTGACAAAGAATTGTTACTAATTAATTTTGCAGAACATTCATATCCGGAGAAATAAAAGTAGGTGATATTTACAAACACAAACGATCGGGTTTTAGTAAGTAACCGACAAAAAGCAAGCTTATGTCGGAACCTCGTTTGCTGTCACTTTATATTTACCCCAAGCTTGCACCATTTCGAATGTTATGTTTGACTCTTGCGAGGCAATTACTTTAATCTCCTTTTGACTTGCCGTAATATTCAGACGTTAAAGCCGCGCGTTTATGGAACTTAGCCGCCAAATGAGGCAAGTTGTAATGTAGATGTGACGAGTTGACCTTTCTTAGCATCCGATTGAGATTTCCGAGTTACAGTGAAAATGTCGCCAAATCCCTCTGACTGCTGAGGAGCTGTTCACGTTTAATTGCTCTGTTTAAACATTGTAATAAATATGGTTTAAAGTTTAAACAATTCGTGTAGAGCCGCGGAAAATGGAGGGTTTTTACATATTTTCACATAGTGTAATATAAAATGCTCATATTGAGCTGTAGAATAAACATTATTGTAAACTTTAAATGTTTGAACTTAAATATATTATATTACGCTGTTTCAAGTTTGTAAATTTTTTAACATTAAGATACGGACAAATTTATATATATATTGTAAATTATTTGAAAGTTATTGTACGTGTACATTCTCAATGACAAATGCGAGTGAACAAACACAACCTATCTATGATTTAATTTATGTATGACTGGTGAATCCTTCAATCCTGCAGATAACTGCAAGGTGACTCTTCTTTGTTGGGGGATTTGCAGATTCTATTTTGTTGTTATTATTTTAGAAATGGAGACTTGAAGACACATAACCTAAAAAGCAGTTGGGTTAGTTTATATCAGAACTGCTCATGTGATTGTAAAGTATATAGTGTAATACGTTTATGGATAAGAAATTATATTAATGGCATGTTGACTAATCCTAATACTGGAAACACATCACTAGACAAATCGGCTATCAGTCCACTATTATAATATATATATATATATATATATATATATATATATATATATATATATATATATATATATATATATATATATATGTATGTGTATATATATATTATATATGCTTTCTTTGACGCGCATCTTTCAGCTACAACTAAATCTTTATCTGCCTTCTTTCCTTACGTATCCATCCGCTTGACCATGGTTTATTTCAAATTTCCCAAACTGATTGCGGAATTTCATTAAAATCTCAAAAAAGTTTGTATTGATTGTATTTCTAAATTATTGACATTTTAATTAATGATTAATTAATACTTCAAACTGACTAAATGAATCTTTAATGTTATTCAATTTAATTAAAACTCTACTAGACAAAACTAACTGTCAAAATTATTATTGACTTAACTTCATTTCCTCAAAATGGCTTATTTTGAATATTTAATCAGTATACTCGTATATGTTACCATGCAAGCAATATTTTGACATAATCTGAATCTAAGTAATTCATATAACAATTCATACTTCGAAAATCATGATAAATACGGTTTTATATTGGTTATTGTTTTCAGCTACTTCTATGTATTTTTTCAATTCTTTTGCATAATATTTTTTTCCAATAGTAAAAGTTAGTATTTTATGACAAATATTGTATATTTTTTTAAATTTCCTTAATTTTTCGTACAATAATAACTTTTAATATTTCATGCCATTTAAAAAAACTTTGTGCATAACTGTTTTCATCCAATTAATTGTTAATCAATAATGAAGTTTGGTGTTTTATGCCAACCATTATTTTTATATTATTTCATTTTCATTACATTTTTCATCCAATAATAAAGTTTAGTATTTTATGTAAAACATTGTATTTCTTTCTGCATACTTTTTTTTGTCCAATAATAACATTTTGTATTTCATGTCAACATTTTTTTATTGCTTTTTGCATATTTTTTTTAATGACAATAATAATTTCTTTGGTATTTTATGCCAACCATTCTAATTTTTTAATTACTTTTTTCATTACATTTTTCATACTTTCATTTGGTATTTTATGCCAACCATTTTATTTTTTAAATTACTTTTATCATTGCATTTTATGCCAACCATTCAAAAAATATTTTATTACTTTTTCATTCTTTCATTTGGTATTTTATGCCAACCATTCTATTTTTTATTACTTTTTTCATTACATTTTTCATACTATTATTTGGTATTTTATGCCAATCATTCTATTATTTTTTTTCATTATTTTTTTCATTACATTTTTCATACTATTATTTGGTATTTTATGCCAATCATTCTATTTTTTTTTCATTACATTTTTCATACTATTATTTGGTATTTTATGCCAATCATTCTATTTTTTATTACTTTTTTCATTCATCAATTAAAACTTTGGTATTTTATGCCAATATTCTATTTGTTCTTTCATCCTATTTTAAACCTTAGTATTTTACGCCATTGTTTATTTTGTTGCACTAACAGTTTTGAAAGGGTCTCCATAAAGAATGCACGAAATTCAGAAATTAATACGTGGTGTTATAATGTAATATTTATTTTAATTTTTTTATTTGCCGGGTTAAATGTTAGGCCCGACATTTTGAATAACTTTATATTTTACTACCTATGGAATTTCTGTAAATTTGTTCTTGATTGTAGGCGCTTCTATATTGTTGTATTATATTATGAATAATAAATTACACCTGATTATTACTACAATAATTTGGTTTTATTATAACAGACTTTTATAAAAATCTACAAATAATTTTAAAAGCGTTCAGGGGGACCTTCAGGTCATTTCACCAAACAACAGAAAAGGTGATTTTAAATAAACAAAAACCTATAAACCGTCTCAGAACAGACAATGTATAGTGAGACGAGTAACACATGTACAAGGAAAAATATAATAATAAATGCCCGGTTGCCGACAATTAAATCTCCAATCTCATATGGCCAGTGAAAATAGAGCATTGCAATAGGAAATTGGGAAATTACCTTCTTGGAGTACTATACTGTACTTGAGGTGATTTTTCACAAAAAACGGCGCTATACAAATTATCCAAATATTATTATTATGATAACACGAAATGCTGAATTGAAAATAGTTTTTAGATAAAAAGCACCGCGATGGCCGTCATTGTGTAAGTTTTCAAATAGTTTGACAAGTCAATGTGGCTTGTTGTGTTGTTTGTTATGCTAAACAATATATAACCATATAAAAGAGATATATTGGTTGTGTAATGTACATCAAATGTTGCATATTACTAGCCAGCAGAAAAAAAATGCACCTACTTAAGTTTTTTTTTGTTATATTATCCAATGCTATCTGAAATGACTGTAATAATAATGATTTATTTCCAATGTACAATTTATTTCTTATTGCACGTTATTGCAACAACAAGTTTGAGCTGTCATTGTTTACCTTATTTTTGCTCCTCGATATTTTCCCTCAAAAAGTTGTTTAAAATTGTTTTATGTGCCTAAAAAGTATTGTGTTTTTTGCTGTTAAGGATTCTTCTCCCTTTTGAATAGTCAGGAGCTAGTTCTCTTTGCAGAATGACCAATTATGTATGATCTTAAGCAAAATGACATATCATTTGAAGTTTGTTTAATCGGAGCGCGGAGAGAGTATATATTGATGTTCCTAAAAAGTAATAATATTTTCACTACGTCTTTTATAACACTTTTTACCATTTTGTTCGATTTTCAAAAATAAATATTAGTCAATACAGGTGGGTTATAAATTATTTTCTTGAATCTATTATAATTTTTTTCTAGTACAATTCTCCTCAGAATTTTTGGCACCGTATTGAAAAACATGTCCAGCACTAAAACGGTTAAAAGAGACAAATTTATTACAGAGATACTGTTAATACGGCTGAAACATTCCAAAATATTAAATTTTCCTAAAATAATAATTTTGTTCACTTTGAGAATGTTGCAGAACTCAACAAAGCTACTAAAATTCAATAGTATCGTAATTTCATTAATACCATAACTCTGAATCCTAGATACACGCACACCGCTTGTACCCGACGTGATCAGGTACACAAGTAAACTGTAATAGGGGGGGCGGTCCCGATCTGCGAAGTGCTCCAAGTGGTCGTCTCGTTGTAAGGGAGTCGACTAGGGTTGACTTAGGGGCTGGTTCTGCTCTCAAATGAAGATGCTGCGGCGTGGTCCGGAGAAAGTTGTAGTCAGGCGGTCCAGGGGGGCAGGCGATGGTCAGAAGAAAAGGCAGGAGTCAAGTTGTAGGCGATGTCAAGCGGAGAGAAGTCAAGGTAGGTAGATGATGCTGGCGGAGGATGCTGGTGATCTGCCTTTTCTCCCATTATTGCGCAATATTTCATTGCCTTGGGAGAGCACAGCCGAGGCGTATGAGCGATGTATGAGAGGATTTAGCATCCTCTTTCGCTCTCTCCCCCGGCCGTGGCAATTTTGTGGGACAGATTTAATTAATCTATCCCCTTCTCCTAAGCATCACCTTTAACCTCAACTTCTCCACACTCTTCCATCATTTTATTAAGGTAAGAATAAACATTTTAAAACACAAGTACAAAAGGTGCCCGTTTTTGGGCTAAAAATCTTAATTACTAACTTAGCCTAATAATTACATACTTAAATTAACATTGTTTTTGTAGCTGGGAGTCAGGCCTTTAATGACGGTATAATTTATTGGGTCGTGTGATTGACCTGGCTCCCGTTATAAGGTCAGATAGATTGATTTCTCTCGCCTCGGTCCGCTGAGACTTGTAAAGCTCGGTCGCGAGTGTCATTCTAGGCCGCTCGCGTTTGCGTTGTCGCAGCCTGGGTCTAGGGGATTTTAGCCTCAAGGTCAACCTCTTGTCTCATTTGAGGCCGAAGAAGCCGAGAGAAACATACATGAAATTATAAAATTTACAATTTGTATTGAGAAATCTTAGATCTAACTTATTTCCTACATTAGCGCCGCTGTCGGGCATTCGCGTCCGACACACTCCCCCGTGGAGCTCTGCTACACTGCTCGTCCGGAGGCGTGATGTGTCCTCGATCGGCGGTGTCCTTGGCGGCCGGACCCCGGGCGCGGTGTTGTTGCCGCAAGTGACCTCTGGGGGTCGCGGCGGGGCTCACTGTGGCTGGGCAGCCTCCAGGCTGCCAAGAGGACAACGATTTTTATCGCGGGCCGTATGTAGACCCCGTGCTGGTTTTGACCCTCACGGTCCTGATTTGGCCGTCTGGTGCGGCTATGGCTTCAGAGACCCTTCCGCGGGGCCAGCTATTGCAGGGCAGCGCAGGGTCCATCACCACAGTACCAGGTCATCCTTCTTTATTGGCGGGGATGGTTGCTGCCACTGTTTCACGGGTGGCGAGGGTCGGCAGATATTCGCGGACCCACCGCCGCCAAAACATATCAGCCAGCGTTGGCCTATCC